>OY804595.1:44277544-44843127 GCA_963680895.1 Fragum sueziense
CTTGGCTTGCGAAGATGGGGTCGTCATTGTACAGAATGAAAACAGACAACTGATGAAAATAAAAGAAAAACAGTTTTCTCTATGGCAGTTTGATTTTTGATACAATGAAATGTAAATACATATAGAACCATCGAAGATATCGTAAAATTACTGTCCAAATAAAGTCAATGCCATAAATATTTTGTCCAATGGCTTAACGCATTACCAAATGCCAAAATTTCAGACTAGGCCTACTCCAAATTCAAAGAGGTTGCAGACGATAGTTTTAAGTGTGTGTGTGTGTGTTGTGTTTTTTTTCTATAGAAAACATATAAGTGGGAAATGAAGAAATTGCTTGTCACAATCAATTTCTTCATTTGCCACAATGTTTTCCAAAGTGATTACCTTGTGGGGAGACAAAAAGAGTCACTGTGTGTAATGGCTTAAATACACTAAGGCATAAATAGAACTCTTAGTACATAGATAAGGGGTGGTACCGGTATTCGCCAACCAGTCTAATTTCCACCATTAAATTTTCAGTGTGAAATAAAGAAAAGTCACCACTCAGCGACCCTTACACTCCCTTACACTAGTGACAATCTAGTCATATTTCGGGATTTTAAAGCAGAAGAGGAAATATATTCTTTGAAAAACAGCATAGCAGGACAGTCGACATCAGTTTTGTCGATGACAAAACGGTCGATCGCTAAAATACAACGGAATATCTGGAGTTCGGCTCCTTTTCCTAGGCTACTTTAGGCCTATTTCAACGGCTTTCGAACTTATTTCGTTTAATATCTATTGGTGAGGACGAGACCTGGGCCCGGTTTCTCGAAAAAACTTAAGTATGTTCTCATGCTCAAATCTGAGCACCGTGCTGAAATCGCACGAAATCCACGGGAACTTCAATCGAATGCCCTTAAACGTTGGAGAGTATCCCTTTGAATTTGAGCATGTTCTCATGAGAATATACTTAGGTTTTTCGAGAAACCGAGGTCAGGTCCTGGTTTCTCGAAAAAAAAAAAAAAAAAAAAAAAAAATAAGTAGCCTATATACTCATGAGTTCATGCTCAACTCCAATTCAATACCAATCAGCGTTGATTGGTTTTCAATTGAAGTTTACGTGGATTTCGTGTGATTTGAGCACAGTGCTTAGATTTGAGTGTGAGAACGTAGGCCTACTTTATTTTTTTTTCGAGAAACCGGGGCGAGATTTTCGCATCGACTTAAGGTAGAATATACCCGTAATGTGGCCATGTTGAGATTAATAAAACATCAGATTTTTTCGAGCGGTGTCGTTAGGTATCCGAGCCTATTAGGGCGCGGTCGTTAAACATTCGGCGGTGGAAATTTCCACCGCCGAATGTTTTCGACTTCGACCGAATAATTCCGACGTCGTGTGAATCTCATAAGGGGTGGATTACCATGAGCAGACTTAGGCCTGTTTGTTTGTTTACATCTCTCAGAGATGAAATAGGCCGAAAGGTTATGCAGACGACAAAGTGGATCCTTGTAAATACGCGCGGTTCCAGACATTTTCTTCCAAAATGGGGGGGGGGGGGGTATTCCGATCGTCTACGATAGCGTTCAAATTGAACTGCTCTTAAGTTAAGGGTTAAAAGGTCTTGCAGACGAAAATTTTGAGCGACTTTTTTTTTTCTTTTGGGAAAAAAACCATTGTGGAAAATGAAGACAATGTTTTCCAAAGCCTCTAATTAATTTTGTGGAGTCAAAAAAGAGTCAATGTGTGGGAATGGGTAAAGAGGGATGTTTAGTAAGGTATGGAGATTATTTGATATACAAAGAGTCGACAAATACGAAGTTCTGACAATTGGCTAGTCTGCACTTGGTGTCTGCCGCAGATCCATGATTTTTAGAGGGGCTCGAAGATACAAAAAAGGGGTGGTTAGGGGGTCATTTTCTTGCAGTCTAAAATTTTGTCGTTTGGTAATGGGTTAAATAGGAAGGTTAGTGTTCACTGTTGATGGGGCTCTTCCCAATATCCGGCTTTCGCAAGTTATTTCAGAAACGAATGTTGGTTGGGCTTTGAAGGGAGGCCAATCTTGCGGACCTATCAAATGGACATCACTCCGCTTTAACTTTCAGGGGAGGTCACTCTCAATGAACTTTCAAAGGGACATCACTCCGCTTGAACTGTCAGGGGAGGTCACTCTCAATGACCTATCAAAGGGCCATCACTTTGTTTGAACTTTCAGGGGAGGTCACTCTAACCGACCTATCAAAGGGACATCACTCCGCATAAACCTTCAGGGGAGGTGACTCTCGCCAACACATCAAGCGGACATTACTCCTCTTGAACTGTCAGGGGATGCCACTATCAAAGGGACATCACTTGGCTTGAACTTTCAGGGTAGGTCACTCTCAATCACCTATCAAAGGGACATCACTCCGCTTGAACTTTCAGGAGAGGTCATTCTCAATGAGCTTTCAAAGGGACATCACTCCGCCTGAACTCTCAGGGGAGGTCATTCTCGTTGACCTATCAAAGGGACATCACTCCGCTTGAACTTTCAGGGGAGGTCATTCTCAATGAGCTTTCAAAGGGACATCACTCTGCTTGAATTCTCAGGGGAGGTTACTCTTGTTGACCTATCAAAGGGACATCACTCCCCTTTAACTTTCAGGGGAAGTCACTCTCAATGACTCTCAAAGTGACATCACTCCGCATAAACCTTCAGGGGAAGTCACTCTCGCCAACACATCAAAGGGACATTACTCCGCTTGAACTGTCAGGGGAGGTCACTCTCAATGACCTATCAAAGGGACATCACTCCGCTTGAACTGTCAGGGGATGTTACCTGGTTGACCTATCAAAGGGACATCAGTCCGCATAAACTTTCAGGGGAGGCCACTCTTGCCAAACTATCAAAGGGACATCACTCCGCATGAACTGTCAGGGGATGCCACTCTCGTCCATCTATCAAAGGGACATCACTCCGCATGAACTTTCAGGGGAGACCACTCTTGCCAAACTATCAAAGGGACATCACTCCGCATGAACTGTCAGGGGATGCCACTCTCGTCAATCTATCAAAGGGACATCACTCCGCATGAACTTTCAGGGGAGGCCACTCTCGCCGACCTATCAAAGGGACATCACTCCGCATGAACTTTCAGTGGAGGTCACTCTCACCGACCTATCAAAGGGACATCACTCCGCTTGAACTGTCAGGGGAGGTCACTCTCAATGACCTTTCAAAGGGACATCACTCCACTTGAATTCTTAGGGGAGGTTACTCTTCTTGACTTATCAAAGGGACATCACTCTGCTTGAACTTTCAGGGGAGGTTACTCTCAATGACCTATCAAAGGGACATCACTCCGCTTGAACTTTCAGGGGAGGTCACTCTCACTGACCTATCAAAGGGACATCACTCCGCTTGAACTTTCAGGGGAGGTAACTCTCGTTGACCTATCAAAGGGACATCACTCCTCATGAACTGTCAGGGGATGCCACTCTCGCCAATCTATCAAAGGGACATCACTCTGCATGAACTTTCAGGGGAGGCCACTCTCGCCGATCTATCAAAGGGACATCACTCTGCATGAACTGTCAGGGGAGGTCACTCTCAATGACCTTTCAAAGGGACATCACTCCGCTTGAACCTTCAGGGGAGTTCACTCTTCTTGACTCGTCAAAGAGACATCACACCGCTTGAACTTTCAGGGGAGGTCACTCTCAATGACCTATCAAAGGGACATCACTCCGCTTGAATTCTCAGCGGAGGTTACTCTTCTTGACTTATCAAAGGGACATCACTCCGCTTGAACTTTCAAGGGAGGTCACTCTCGTTGACCTATCAAAGGGACATCACTCCGCATGAACTTTCAGGGGAGGCCACTCTTGCCGACCTATCAAAGGGACATCACTCCGCTTGAACCTTTAGGAGAGGCCACTCTCAATGACCTAACAAAGGGACATCACTCCGCTTGAACTTTCAGGGGAGGTCACTCTCGTTGACCTATCAAAGGGACATTACTCCGCTTGAACTTTCAGGGGAGGTCATTCTCAATGACCTTTCAAAGGGACATCACTCCGCTTGAATTCTCAGGGGAGGTTACTCTTGTTGACCTATCAAAGGGACATCACTCCCCTTGAACTTTCAGGGGAGGTCACTCTCAATGCCCTATCAAAGTGACATCACTCCGCATAAACCTTCAGGGGAAGTCACTCTCGCCAACACATCAAAGGGACATTACTCCGCTTGAACTGTCAGGGGAGGTCACTCTCAATGACCTATCAAAGGGACATCACTCTGCTTGAACTGTCAGGGGATGTTACCTGGTTGACCTATCAAAGGGACATCACTCTGCATGAACTTTCAGGGGAGGCCACTCTTGCCAACCTATCAAAGGGACATCACTCCGCATGAACTGTCAGGGGATGCCACTCTTGTCGATCTATCAAAGGGACAACACTCCGCATGAACTTTCAGGGGAGGTCACTCTCACCGACCTATCAAAGGGACATCACTACGCTTGAACTGTCAGGGGAGGTCACTCTCAATGACCTTTCAAAGGGACATCACTCCGCTTGAATTCTCAGGGGAGATTACTCTTCTGGACTTATCAAAGGGACATCACTCCGCATGAACTTTCAGGGGAGGCCACTCTCAATGACCTATCAAAGGGACATCACTCCACTTGAACGGTCAGGGGAGGTCACTCTCAATGACCTATCAAAGGGACATCACTCCGCTTGAACTTTCAGGGGAGGTCACTCTCGTTGACCTATCAAAGGGACATCACTCCGCATGAACTGTCAGGGGAGGTCACTCTTTATGACCTATCAAAGGGACATCACTCCGCTTGAATTCTCAGGGGAGGTTACTCTTCTTGACTTATCACAGGGACATCACTCTGCATGAACCTTCAGGGGAGGCCACTCTCGCTGACCTATCAAAGGGACATCACTCTGCATGAACTTTCAGGGGAGGTCACTCTCACCGACCTATCAAAGGGACATCACTCCGCATGATTTTTCAGGGAGGTCACTCTCAATGACTTATCAAAGGGACATCGCTCCGCTTGAACTGTCAGGGGAGGTCACTCTCAATGACATTTCAAAGGGACATCACTCCGTTTGAATTCTCAGGGGAGGTTACTCTTCTTGACTTATCAAAGGGACATCACTCCGCTTGAACTTTCAGGGGAGGTCACTCTCAATGACCGATCAAAGGGACATCACTCTGCTTGAACGGTCAGGGGAGGTCACTCTCAATGACCTATTAAAGGGACATCACTCCGCTTGAACTTTCAGGGGAGGTCACTCTCGTTGACCTATCAAAGGGAAATCACTCCGCTTGAACTTTCAGGGGAGGTCACTCTCGTTGACCTATCAAAGGGACATCACTCCGCATGAACTTTCAGGGGAGGCCACTCTTGCCGACCTATCAAAGGGACATCACTCCGCTTGAACCTTTAGGGGAGGCCACTATCAATGACCTAACAAAGGGACATCACTCTGCATGAACTTTCAGGGGAGGTCACTCTCACTGACCTATCAAAGGGACATCACTCCGCATGATTTTTTAGGGAGGTCACTCTCAATGACTTATCAAAGGGACATCACTCACATATGTCCTCCTTTTACCTCAATATTTTGGTGCCAAATTTTTATCCAGTTTTAAATGCAAACAGTCATGTTTACTGTTTGAGAATGGGTTAAAGATGGTTGTTGGTTTTCATATTGCGCACAGACAGAGATATATGGATGGAAAAATTATATGTGCACCGATCTTTCGATGATCATTAGTGTTCTCTTTTGCCTTGTTTGGGAAAGGATTAACCCATTATCAGGCACGAGACATTTGCAAAGCCCATAATTTGTAGGGCTTAAAAAGGGGTCACTTTTCCAGAAACGGATCAACATTTTTTATTGTCGCGCAAAATGGATACATAAAAGGGAGCTTAATTACTTTTTTGCATTCATGGAAGAGTTCTCGCCCTTTTGGCAAGAAATTACATTTTCTTACTACGTTTTATGGAGAGTTATCTAAACAGCTATGGATTTGACATTCCTACAAGAAAACATTGAGACAAAAAGATGTGCTGGTGAAATACAGATGCCCCCGAAATGGCAAGGTTTGTAGAGTAAAGGGTTGATAAGGGTTAACGGATGACATTTAGGAAGGTCAAATTGCATGGAACAGATAGATATCATTGAAAGGCAGTTGCATACCAAATTTTGGACAGACGGACAGATGGACACAGAGACAGACAGACACGAGTAAAACAATATGCCTCCATCTTTCGAACCAACTTTTTTTTGATTTGTTTCAATACTTTATTTGCTACACATTGAGCATAACTTAAGAAGAGCCACTGGAAAACATCGAGACAAAAGAAAGAAAATGTACTCCTTTTACCTCAATATTTTTGTGCTAAATTTTGAACAATTCATTCACTTATAAACATTCTTAACCCATTTCCAGACGACAAAATTTTAGTCTTGTCCAAATTCAAAGATGCTGCAGATGTCAATTTTACAAGCGCATAAAATTTTACATTTTTGATTCTTTTTGGGTAGAAAACTTTGTAAGAAATGAAGAAATTGCTTTTTCAAGCAATTTCTACATTTTCCAGAATGTTTTCCCCAGCCTTTATTTCATGAAATGCCAAAAGCCACTGTGTGGTAATGTCTGAAATCATGGACAGTTATTTTTGCTGTTTGGGAAAGTACTAAAGGTTTGAGTTTATTGGGGTTTTACGCCGTTTTCAACTACCCAGGGTCATATAACGGCGGCTGGAGCACCTACCCATGGACCTTTTAATGATCATCAGCATTATCTTCTTTTGCCTTGTTTGCTGGGAAAGGATTAACCCATTATCAGGCGGCAAAATTTTAAACTGTTCCAATTTGAAAGATGTTGCAGACGACAATGGCAAGTTGATGAAATTCAAGAATCTTTGTATTTTGGGTTAGGAAACATTGTGGATGAACATAAGCAATTTCTTCATTTTCCAAAATGTCTCCTAAAACCTTTATTGCTGCTTTTCAACGAAGACCTCATAACTGCAGATGTTATGTTGTGGAGCGTCAAAAAGCATCAATGTGAAGGATAAATCGGAGTAAGTTCAAACTTGGTACAAAGAATTCCAATCATGCCAAGTTGTGCATGTGACATTTGAAATTCAGATAGTTCTTAAGCATCCTCTCGTTATCTTCCCCAATCCCATAATGTTATTGACCCATTACCAACAGAAAAATTTTAGACTTGCCCAAATTCAAAGATTTGCAGATGACAATTGCAAGTGAACAAAATTTTAAATAATTTGGACTCTTGGGGTAGAAAACATTGTGGGAAATGAAGAAATTGCTTGTTACAAAAAAAATCTTCATTTTCCTCTATGTTTTCCAAAATCAATGTCTTGTTGGAAGTCAAAGAGTCATTGTGTGGTATTGGGTTAACCCTTTCCCAAACAAGACCTGGTTTTGACGCCCCTGATAGAATAGGCTTGAGAAAACATTGAGACAAAAGAAGAAACTGCTGATAACCAGCAGTTTCTCCTTTAGTCTCGATATTTTCCTTGCTATATTACACATAAATTTCATCTTCCACAGCATTTTTTTTCCGTCGTCTGCATCAAGTATTGAATTGGAGCACCCTAAAATTTTGTCGTTTGGGAAAGGGTTAACAGATGACAAAAACTTAGACTGGTCCAAATTCAAAGATGTTGCAGACAACAATTTCAAGTGAATGAAATCAACTTTATTATGTGCAGAAAGCATTGTGGAAAATGAAGAAATTGCTTGTTATAAGTAATTTCTTCATTTTCCATGACATTTTCCACTGCCTTTTTCTTAACCCTTTCCCAAAAAACAAAACTTTAGTCAAATTTGAAAGCTGCTTCAGACAACAAAATGGTTATTAATTAGAAGATTTGTATACAATACAGTATAGAAAACATTGAGGCAAAAAGAGAAAATGCTGATATCAGCATTTTCTCCTTTTGTCTCAATGTTTTCCCGTTGTCATTTCAATTAGGGTCGTCAAAACCAGGTCTTCTTTGGGAAAGGGTTAAAGGGTGTCAAAAAGAGTTATTATTCTGCCTTTCCTTTCGGAAGACAGGGTGGAGCCTTAGTAAATAGTTCATTATATTAAAGTCCCAGGTAAAACAAGTTTTTCAATTAGCGATAAATCGTCAGTGTAAACGCAGAACCTCGTAACTACATCTTTATTTAATATTGCGGTATTCTTTCAAACTCGAATTGCTTGCCTGCCCTTGCTGCACGTTTCTCTTATGTTACAACCAAAGTAAACTTTTTTACTTTTTTGCCTAGCCACACCCTGAAAGGTGAAATAAAACGGAATAAATTCTCTTCTTATTTACCCTTTCATCAAAGAACTAAAACAAAAAACTTTTTGTCGATAGCGAGGCATACCTGCTATGGATTTAATGGAAGCAAACAATATGTACAACAATCAAAGTTAGTATTATCAGAAAAGATGCAAAGATGAAAACATTGGTGCACATCTAACATCGAAACACGACGTCCAGCCAAAAAAACAGAAGTTGGCTCTGAAAAAGTTGTACACGGAGTGTGTGGGATTTCACACTGGACAACTCATAATTGATTCAAAATTAAATGAGAACGATTACAGTTGTTTTGATTAACCAAAACAACTCAAATCTTTCTTGTTTAATTTTTAATTTTTTACAGCTCCTGATAAATGACCTGGTAGAACATCTCTAGCTAGAGATGCTCTGCCACATCATTTATCTAGACCTATATACATCAATACCATAACGATAATATGGTAAATAACTGCGACCAGATACTTGACTATTACATATAATCTACCCGCCTATAAGATGTGCTCCTTTTTGATTTGTCAAAACTCTCAAAACATTATCGTAACTATATACATGCACATAGCAAGATGAAAAATGTTTTTTTTCTAAACTGCATAACATGGAAAAGAAATAATATGTGGGAATGGGTTAAAGAAAATGAAGCTATTAAAGAACAGCATGGACCTTGATCAGACTGTGTGTATAAACAGACAAGCTGCAGTTATGAAGTTTTTGTTGAAAGCGATGAAATGTTACAAAGGGACTGATACACTTTCTAAATTTGTCATTTCAACTCTAAACCCTATGATGTGGGGACTCATTGAGACAATTTCAATGAGAACCCACAACATAGGGCTGATGAGCAATAACATTTATTTCAATTTGAAAAAGTCTTCAATCCCTCTTATCTGTAGCTCATCAGATATAATTATAGACTCTTCAAAACCTGAGATTGTTTGGGATCCTCCCAAACAAGCATCCTCGCTCTCAAACTATTTCCCAAACAATATCAGGTTTTGAAGACAAAGGCAACAGATGACAGTGGTGAACGATTTTATCCAGTTAATCAAGCTATTAGCTAGGGATGCTCTGCCAGGTGATTTATCTCGAGCTATATTTCGTATGTGTTGTTATAAAAACTGTAAATATGGCTTGGTGCAAACCGTAGTTACAAGGTTTTGTATCAACACCAACGACTTATCAGGTGAAACTGTTAGACCAAGTCTATTTTTAACACAAGATTTGTCCCTAGTTTGTTACAAAGAGACTGATACCAGAGCTACAGATAGGCAGGAGCAAAGACATTCTAAAATTGTCATTTCAACTCTTAACCCTATGATGTGGGAACTCATTTGAATTGTCTCAATGAGACAATTCCAATGAGTACCCACAACATAGGGTTTGATGAACAATAACATATTTCATTTTGAAAAAGTCTGCAATTCCTCTTATCTGTAGCTCATCAGATACTTCATTTCTCTAATTGTTTTCCAGTTCTATCTAATTTTAGACCCTTCAAAACCCGAGATTGTTTGGGATCCTCCAAAACAAGCATCCTCCCTCTTGAACTATTTCCCAAACAATATCAGGTTTTGAAGACAAACCAACAGATGACAGTGGTGAACGATTTTATCCCTATTCTGATAAGTAAAAGTTTAATATGACAAATTTATGATTCCCTTTTTTAATCCTTTCTCAGACAATTTTTTAGAGTGGCCTAATTTGAAACTTGTTGCAGGTAACACCATAGAGGCTGATAAAGATGGGATTTATGTATAGCCCAGAAAATAATGAGGCAAAAGGAGAGAATGCTGGTTATCAGAATTTCTTCTTTTTCCCAAATGTTTCCCAAGTAGTTCAATAATTGTATGTGTCCCTTCATGCTAAATGGAACCATTTAGGAGGTCTATAAAATCAAATTTAGAAACTGGTCAGACTCTGCTGGCATCAATCAGAACCATCTACAAAATGAACATATGGGATAGGAAAACAGTCTAGATCCAGAAAATAACATTGGCATGAAAAGTTTTAATCCAAGTCAGTCTGTGCAGTTCGCGCAGACTGACTAAGGTGAATACTTTTCACACTTCTAGAAAGGTTCTTTTAGCATGATAGGTCACTTATATATCCTTTTAGTGCAATGTAAAAAATATATGTCAACCCTTTCCCGAACAAAAATGACATTTGAAATCTTTGAAAGAATGAAAATATTGAAGAAAAAGGACAAAATAGTGATAACCAACATTTTTCCCATGAGGCAAATTATAGGGAATTCAGTTATAGATGAATGCTAGCTGAAATGGAAATGATGTGTACTATGCAGTCTAGAAAATGTTGAAGCAAAATGATTACAGTAAAATCCATCAGCATTTCTTTTTTTTTGCCTTAATACTTTCACAAGCTAATTCATACATGGGCATCAAAGCAAGGTCTTGTTTGGGAAAGGGTTTAAATTGTTGCATGGCTCCTTCATGTTGATGAACATTAAATGGCAGCTCTAGATTTGTTCTAGAACAGTTCTAGAACTGCCATTTAATGTTCCAGACTGTTCTAGAACAGTTCTAGAACTAAAATGTGTTCTTGACCTTTTTCGCAGGGGGTAGTGAACTAACTTATTCCACTTTTTTTTCTTAGAAATGTTCAAGCATTTGAAAAGGCAAAGTCTACAGCTATTGACACTAACACTTGACCGATACATTGATTGAATAGAGTCCAACTCATTGGTCGAAAGTAGGCTGTAATCATCTCCCTCTTATTCGTTAGTGGCCCGTTAACATCTCCCTGTCATCATCATTTGTTAGTGGCCTGTTATCGTCTTCCTGTTATCTTCATATGTTAGTAGCCCGTTAACGTCTTCCTGTCATCAAAAAATGCTAGTATAGTGTACCAATATTGACTCAAAACAACTTAATTTTCGTCCCACACCAAGATGTGTTTGTGAAACATGAATGCCCCCGAAATGGACATTGTTAAGTTTTCCGACATATTGGCAGATGGACAGACAGACATGAGGAAAACAGTATGCAGCAATCTCTCGATATTTTAACATGTTTATAATCTGTCTTGATATATTTATATCTTTCTTAAAATAAGATGTGTTTGAGAAACATGAGTGCCCCCGAAATGGACAATGTTGAGTTTTCCGACAGACGGACACGAGGAAAACAATATGCAACGATCTCTCGATACCAGGGCATTAAAATCAGGGCGTTTTACCAAAAGCACCAGAATATTTTACATACTTGCTAATGGACAACCTTTTTCTGTAGTAGGCTTCACAATCAGTCTTCAGATGTTTCTACTCTTTCCTGTTATCATCTCCCTGTTATCTTCATATGTTAGTAGCCGATTAACATCTTCCTGTCACCAAAAAAGCTAGTATAGTTAGTATAGTGCACCAATATTAACTCGAAACAACTAAATTTACGTTCCTTTAGTCCATTAGTTGAGCCCCAATAGAAAACATTACCGAAGTGGGGTCATTACATTATGCAGATGTTCTGAGTTAATCTGGGAGCACTATAGTATTACTGAATAATCAAAATTAAAGATTGATAGATAATCTTATATCATGTTATATTTTAACATGTTTCTAATCTGTCTTAATATATTCCTATCTTACTTTAAATAAGATGTGTTCGCGAAACATGAATGCCCCCGAAATGGAGAATGTTAAGTTTTCCCACAAAATGGGCTTTGCAGATGGACAGACGGACATGAGGAAAACAATAAGCAGCAGTCTCTCAATACCAGGGCATTAAAATCAGGGCCTTTCTTCAAAAGCAGCAGAATATTTTACATACCTGCTAATGGACTACTTTTTTCTGTAGTAAGCTGTCGTCATTCGTTAGTGGCCTGTTAACGTCTCCCTGTTATCTTCATATGTTAGTAGCCCGTTAACGTCTTCCTGTCATCAAAAACACTGGTATAGTGCACCAATATTAACTCAAATTAACTTAATTTTTGTTCCTTTTGTCCATTAGTTGAGCCCCTATAGTAAACATTGCCGAAGTGGGATCATTACATTATGCAGATGTTCTGAGTTAATCTGGGAGCACTATAGTATAACTGAATAATCAAAATTAAAGATTAATAGATAATCTTAAATTATGTTATGATATTTTAACATGTTTATAATCTGTCTTGATATATTTATATCTTTCTTAAAATAAGATGTGTTTGAGAAACATGAGTGCCCCCGAAATGGACAATGTTGAGTTTTCCGACAGACGGACACGAGGAAAACAATATGCAACGATCTCTCGATACCAGGGCATTAAAATCAGGGCGTTTTACCAAAAGCACCAGAATATTTTACATACTTGCTAATGGACAACTTTTTTCTGTAGTAGGCTTCACAATCAGTCTTCAGATGTTTCTACTCTTTCCTGTTATCGTCTCCCTGTTATCTTCATATGTTAGAAGCCGATAAACATCTTCCTGTCACCAAAAACGCTAGTATAGTTAGTATAGTGCACCAATATTAACTCGAAACAACTAAATTTACGTTCCTTTAGTCCATTAGTTGAGCCCCAATAGAAAACATTGCCGAAGTGGGGTCATTACATTATGCAGATGTTCTGAGTTAATCTGGGAGCACTAAAGTATAACTGAATAATCAAAATTAAAGATGGATACTATCTAGATAATCTTAAATCATGTTATATTTTAACATGTTTATAATCTGTCTTAATATATTCATATCTTACTTTAAATAAGATGTGTTCGCGAAACATGAATGCCCCCGAAATGGACAAAGTTAAGTTTTCCCACAGATGGGCTTTGCAGATGGACAGACGGACATGAGGAAAACAGTATGCAGCATTCTCTTGATACCAGGGCATTAAAATCAGGGTGTTTCTTCAAAAGCAGCAGAATATTTTACATACCTGCTAATGGACTATTGTTTTCTGTAGTAGGCTGTGATTTCACAATCAGTCTTCATTTGTTTCTGCTCTGTTGCTAGGGAAGTCTCCGACCTGGATGAATATTCCTCCGCATTTTGCTGACCTGTCTAAACTAAAAGGTGTACATCGATGCTTTTCAACAAAAACCTCATAACTGCAGCTTGATTAAGCTGCAGTTACAAGGTTTTTGTTGAAAGGTGAAATGATTTCACAATCCGTATTTTGTTGTTTCTTCTCTGTTTCAAGTGTAGTCTAGCCAGGACAGTCAAGGGTAGTCTAACTCTGCCTTTGGTTGACCTGTCTAACTGAAAGATATTCTTTAAAATTTTGGAAAGAATTCACAATCTGCATGCTGACCGTTTAACCTAAACTAGGATTCCATACCTACAACTATATCAAGTTTATGTTAATCTATCATACAATGAAGGGGGCGGAGCTGGGATGTCACCATCTGGAATGTGTTGATGAGGACATTGTGCTGCTAGGCCCTCCACTCAGAATCTCAATCCAGTCTGATCCTTAAAAAAAATCTAATAATAAGAAAAAAGATTGTTAAACTTTGATGATTATTGAAAAATTCTTTGAATAATAGAATATCGCTGCTTTTCAATAAAACCCTCGCAACTGTAGCTTACACAAGCTACAGTTAACGAGGATCTTATTGAAAAGCATTTAAATGCTTTTAAAGTTAAAGTTGTTCTTGTTTATTTTTAGGCAGGACACACTACCTAAAAGTGAACTAAAACAACTGTAACTTTTCTGCTTTGATTTTCGATCTTCCTTGCAGGCACCCTTTGAAGACTTACTAGCTCGTCTATCGCTATCTGAAAAAGTGTTGATGTGCGGACATTGTGTTGCTAGGCCCTCCACCATACAGACGGGGTCGCTCCTACTCAGAATCTCAATTCCCTAACCTAAGATAATTGTGAAGAAAAAAAATGTTCGAAAGAAATTTTGTAAGATGATGATGAGGCATGAACTTTTTAACAAAAACTTGAAAAGCGAGAATACATACAATTGAAATAGAAGGAAAAAAATTATGTTTAAATGCTACAGTTAATCTAGTTTATTTTTAGGCAGGACACACTACCTAAAACTGAACTAAAATAACTGTAACTGTTGGTTTTGAACCATACCATAGTAAAAAAAAACATTCAAAAGGTTTACAAACAACAAAGAGCTTTTGAAATATGTTAATAAATGATTACAGGAAAAACGTTAGTAGAAACAGGTTAACATCTTAGCAAAAGTTAAACAATTCTTATCTAAAGTTGTTAATAGAAGCACATAATTTACAAACATATAAATAATTAAAGGCCTTAATGAACTCAAAACATGGAATTTACAAAAAGCTTAAATGTTAGTAGAAAGGTAAACGTCTTATCAAAAGTTAAACAGCTTATCAAAAGTTATTAATAGAAGTATGATTACCAAAACAAATTTACAAATATGAGGATATGTAAAACACCAGTGCAAAATACATTTCAAAATATTCAAAGTTAAATATATAGCAAATAAACTACAAACTACAAATAAACAATGACATAAATCAAGACAAAAATCAAGAGTAGGATATAAGGTAAGGTAATATTGATCAAAAGTTTAAGTTGTTAATAAATTCACTTAAAACATGCAAAATGTTAAATCTATTGAATCAACTATACGAAAGACATAGAAAAATAACAAAAAGCAATTTTGCCCAGGCAAAGCAATAACAATTAAGTCTAACTACTAGTTTAATTTATTGCGCAAACATATCATAGACAAGTGAATAAACAGTTTTCAAAACATAAACAGGTAAATATCTAGCTAATAAACTTAATTAACACATGGCATTGTACAAAAGAAGAAGATAAATGAAATATAGGCCAAACATCTAAGTTATGAATGCATTCACTCAAAACATGCAAAATGTAAAATCTATTGAATCAACTAAACAACAATTATAACAACAAATATATTCAAAACCTTATTCTAATCAAATAAATGTAACAACATTATGTTAATCAAAACCTTAAATTTTAAACTAAACATGCATGTCCATTGTATGGGGTTCTACCACCAACTGCAGGACTAGGGCAGCCGAGATATTTCTATACCCCCTCAACAGCCGGGGGTTAAGACTACATAGAACAATAAAATACCTAAAAACAACAAAATACTCCATTACGAGGTTTGGTTATTCAAGGACAACTCACTATCTGAAAAGAATCGAAACATTTTGAATGCTGCAATGTCAGAATGTTGTACAGTTGTTTCTGTTAGGCTGTTCCAAAGTATCACTGTCTAAGGAAAAAAGAGAAGTAAGAAAAGACAAATGTTATTTGGATGTTTTAAGTCAGGCTGCTCTCTCAATATACTGTGGCTAATGTAGATAATGGAAAAAATTGAAAGGTTTGAATATCCAGGAACAGGATTTGTTCTACATCTGCGGACAAAGACAGAAAGAGAAGACAAATGTTAATTGGATGTTTTAAGTCAGGCTGCTCACTCAATTTATTGTAGCTATTCTGCAAAAATAATGGAGAAATTGAAACATTTGAATATCCAAGAACATGCAAATTTCAATATTGAATGAACAAATGATAAACAGTCATGACATTGTATGTACACCAAAACAAATCTATAAGTATGAGGAAATGTAAAAGTCACCAGTGCAAAATACATTTCAAAACATTCAAAGTTAAATAACAAAACAGCAAATATAATAGCATTCATGACATTTCTAATGCATTAGTTTAATTCATTGCACAAACATATCATAGACAAGTGAATAAACAGTTTTCAAAACATAAACAGGTAAATATCTAGCTAATAAACTTAATTAACACATGGCATTGTACAAAAGAAGAAGATAAATGAAATATAGGCCAAACATCTAAGTTATGAATGCATTCACTCAAAACATGCAAAATGTAAAATCTATTGAATCAACTAAACAACAATTATAACAACAAATATATTCAAAACCTTATTCTAATCAAATAAATGTAACAACATTATGTTAATCAAAACCTTAAATTTTAAACTAAACATGCATGTCCATTGTATGGGGTTCTACCACCAACTGCAGGACTAGGGCAGCCGAGATATTTCTATACCCCCTCAACAGCCGGGGGTTAAGACTACATAGAACAATAAAATACCTAAAAACAACAAAATACTCCATTACGAGGTTTGGTTATTCAAGGACAACTCACTATCTGAAAAGAATCGAAACATTTTGAATGCTGCAATGTCAGATTGTTGTACAGTTGTTTCAGTTAGGCTGTTCCAAAGTATCACTGTGTAAGGAAAAAAGAGAAGTAAGAAAAGACAAATGTTATTTGGATGTTTTAAGTCAGGCTGCTCTCTCAATATACTGTAGCTAATGTAGATAATGGAAACAAGAGATGTTTGTAAAACATATATGCCCCCTCAAGGGCCTACATTTGATGTAGGTCAAAGTCCAAGGTCAAGTTAACAAGGTCCAAGGTCATGGTCAAATATGAAAGGTCTTGGTAGGAGGTGTCTATGTGTGAAATATTAAAGCTGTATATGTAAAAGTAAAATGAAACATAGGCCAGGTTAAAGTTTTTAAAAGTAGGCCAAATGCCAAGGTCAAGGTCATGGTAAAATGTGAAAGGTCTTGGTTCGAGGTGTCCATTTGTGAAATATCAATGCTGTAGGTGTAAAAGGACATGATATATATGCCTGGTTTCAGTCGTTTTAAAAGTAGGTCAAACTCCAATGTCAAGGTTGCAATATTCAAGGTCATGGTCAAATGTGAAAGGTCTTGGTAGGAGGTGTCTATGTGTGAAATATCAAAGCTGTAGGTGTAATAGGACATAAGATAAAGGCTAGGTTAGATATTTCTAAAAGTAGGTCAAACTCCAAGGTCAAGGTCCAAGGTCATGGTCAAAGTGAAATATCTTGGTTGGAAGTGACCATGTGTGAAATATCAAGGCTGTATATGTAAAATGACATGAAATATAGGCCAGGTTAATGTATTATAAAAGTAGGTCAAACACCAAGGTCAAGGTTACCAGGTCCAAGGTCATGGTCAAATGTGAAAGGTCTTGGTCGTAGGTGTCCATGTGTCAAATATCAAGGCTGTATGTGTAAAAGGACATGATATATCGGCTAGGTTAAAGTTCTTTTTAAAGTAGGTCAAAGTCCAAGGTCAAGGTCACAAGGTCCAAGGTCATGGTCAAATGTGAAAGGTCTTGGTAAGATGTGTCCATGTGTGAAATACCAAGGCTGTATGTGTAATAGCACATAAGATATAGGCCCAGTTTATTTTTTTTAAAAGTAGGTCAAACTCCAAGGTCAAGGCCACATGGTCCAAGGTCATAGTCGTATGTGATAGGTCTAAGTCGGAGGTTTCCATGTGTCAAATATCAAGGCTGTATGTGTAAATGGACATGATATATCGGCCAGGTTAAAGTTTTTTAAAAGTAGGTCAAACTCCAAGGTCAAGGTCACAAAGTCCAAGGTCATGGTCAATTGTGAAAGGTCTTGGTAAGATGTGTCCATGTGTGAAATATCAAGGCTGTATTTGTAAAAGGTCATGAGATATATGCCGGGTTTATTTTTTTTTAAAGTAGGTCAAACTCCAAGGTCAATGTCACAAGGTCCAAGGTCATGGTTAAATGTGAACGATGTTGATAGGAGGTATCTTTGTGTGAGATATCAAGGCTGTACGTGTAAAAGGACACGAGATATAGGCAAGGTTAAGAATTAAGTATAAAAATCAACAAAGGGCAATAACTCCAAGAATTTGATTGGCAGAGTTACAGTCCTTGTGGACTGCACCTCTCCATAATGAAATCTATTCACCTGTAAAGTTTCATGATTCTACCTTACATATTTTTTGAGTAGTGCTCCGGACAAGAATCAAGTTATAAAATCAACAAAGGGCAATAACTCACAAAATTTGATCGGCAGAGTTACGGTTCTTGTGCACTGCACCTCTCCATAATGAGATCTATCCACCTGTAAAGTTTCATGATTCTACCTTACATACTTTCTGAGTTATGCACTGGACAATAATAAAGTTTGAAAATCAACAAAGGGCAATAACCCAAAAAATATGATCAGCAGAGTTACGGTTCTTGTGCACTGCACCTCTCCATAATGAGATCTATCCACCTGTAAAGTTTCATGATTCTACCTAACATAGTTTTTGAGTTATGCTCCGGACAAGAATCAAGTTATAAAATCAACAAAGGGCAATAACTCAAAAAATTTGATCAGCAGAGTTACGGTTCTTGTGCACTGCACCTCTCCATAATGAGATCTATCCACCTGTAAAGTTTCATGATTGTACCTTACATACTTTTTGAGTTATGCTCCGGACAATAATCAAGTTATAAAATCAACAAAGGGCAATAACTCAAAAAATTTGATCGGCAGAGTTACGGTTCCTGTGCACTGCACCTCTCCATAATGAGATCTATCCACCTATGAAGTTTCATGACTCTACCTTTAATACTTTTCGAGTTATGCTCCGGACAAGTTTTGGTCTACGGACAGACCGACCGACCGACCGACCGACCGACCGACCGACCGACCGACCTTCCGACCGACCGACCGACCGACCGACCGACCGACCGACCGACACTTGCAAAACAATATACCCCCATTTTCTTCGAAAGGGGGCATAAAAATTGAAAGGTTTGAATATCCAGGAACAGGATTTGTTCTACATCTGCGAACAAAGACAGAAAGAGAAGACAAATGTTAATTGGATGTTTTAAGTCAGGCTGCTCACTCAATATATTGTAGCTATTCTGCAATAATAATGGAGAAATTGAAACATTTGAATATCCAAGAACATGCAAATTTCAATATTGAATGAACAAATGATAAACAGTCATGACATTGTATGTACACCAAAACAAATCTATAAGTATGAGGAAACGTAAAAGTCACCAGTGCAAAATACATTTCAAAACATTCAAAGGCAAATAACAAATATAACATATACCAGCAAATATAATAGCATTCATGACATTTCTAATGCATTAGTTTAATTCATTGCACAAACATATCATAGACAAGTGAATAAACAGTTTTCAAAACATAAACAGGTAAATATCTAGCTAATAAACTTAATTAACACATGGCATTGTACAAAAGAAGAAGATAAATGAAATATAGGTCAAACATCTAAGTTATGAATGCATTCACTCAAAACATGCAAAATGTAAAATCTATTGAATCAACTAAACAACAATTATAACAACAAATATATTCAAAACCTTATTCTAATCAAATAAATGTAACAACATTATGTTAATCAAAACCTTAAATTTTAAACTAAACATGCATGGGTAATTCTACATTATTTTACAAATTTGGCGGTCGAACCAATTTGTGTTTTCGCACGCTCAAAATATTTGATATTCATATCTAAACATTGAAACAGTTAATATTCTTACTAAAAATGACACAGTCCGCGCTTAATCATTGCACACTTAATAAAAATCTGCCTTGATTTAAATGCCCTGTGGCTCGTATGTCATTTCCACAACGATACTTTAAAATTATTTTATTCCAAACCATTATCATTATTTGACTTTCTTTCAAAAGATTGTGAAATAAACAAATTAATTCTGTCAGTGACGGTGGTTATGATTTAAAAACAACGAAAAAGATGTATTTTACAAGAACTTATTTCACGTAGAGCCGTTTAGTGCCAAAATCATGGCAAACAAAATCTGTGAGCTCTTCCAAGAACATATTAATATGACTTTTTGTATGCTAATGATATAAAGTCAGCTGACTTTGGATACATTGATCATTTTTAAAGACAATATCATATGTAGTAGCAGAATATTTTTGAAAAAATACGTGCGTTGTGGTAATGACTTTGTGTTGTGGAAATGACTGCCTTTGTTACGGTAATGACAAAAACTCAAAAAAAGGGTAGAAATAACACTGATACACAAACTATAACTAGTAAACTTTATTGCTAATACAAATTAAATGACAGCCTCGATAGCGCAGTGGTTAGAGCACAGCGCTTGTAACCCGGAGGATCCGGGTTCGAGTCCCGCTCGGGAGGTGTGTCCTTGGGCAAGACACTTAATTGTCATCGCCTCAGTCTACCCAGCTGTAAATGGGTAGCAGTGAATTAAAAACTCATTGCCTCTCTTCTCTCTCTGCATAAATTAAAAAAGAAAGAAAAATTATATATGGAAAAAGTCACTGTAAATTGAGCGCAAGGGATTTTAACGTGTTTCTGTATATGTCTTTGTGTTTCAATGTATTTATGTGTTTATAATATATGTGTGTGATCGAGTTACATTGTAAGAAAGAGAACATTGATGGATGAAAGAGCTTACAGTTGACAAGTACATATGAGCCTGTCCATGAGAAAAGGTACAAGTTGGTCAAAATTTTCGATTTTCACTTTTTGCCATAAATTGGTAGGGCAGTGTCTTATTTATTGCTTGAAATGATTCAAAGTGCAAAATGCTATCCGGAAACACACTTATTACGTCATCAAAACTGACTACTATAGCAACGTAATGGTGACGTTTTCTTCCAAATGAACGTCAATTTGAGGCTGTTCGATACCTGTGACGCAAAAATTGAGATTTTTTCAGAAGTGCATGGAATTTTAGGGGATAATACTTCAACATATGCTCTTTCATGCTGCAATGTTTAAAAGTCCATCGGTCACGTGATTGTGACGTCATAACGTCACATATTTACCCGCCCTATTTTGAAGGGTCTTTGCTATTACGGACATTTATTTCCGTAAATTGTGAGCTAATTTTACTGGAAAAACCCCTACTTTCTTTATAAATATATTCCTGATTTATTCAAATCAAAATCGAACGTGTATAGATTCATTTTCGGATCACGTGGATAGTCGAAACAAAGATTCAAAATAGGACGGATAGGCTATATAAACGACGTTATGACGTCAAAATTACGTCGCAAATTAAAATTTGAACTCTGCGGCATAAAAGCCAATAATGTTGAAGTAGCACCCCGCCCACCCCTCCCTTCCCCCAAATTTCATGAAGTTCTGAGAAAATTGCAATTTTCGCGTCGAAGGTATCGAAGCACCTTAAAGGGAGTTTCCAAATGTTTGGGTATTATTGGTTAAATAAGAGACACGTATATATTTGTTAAACTTATTGTATTGTAACTTTTTTCAATAATTAAACCACATGTATTTGTGAAACACGAATGTCCCCGAAATGGCCAATGTTAGCTTTTCGGACAGACAGACAGACGGACAGACGGACGGACAAGAGTAAAACAACATGCCCCAAATCTTTTGATACGGGGGCATAAAAAGTTCATATTCAATTCCATGAGATTTATGAATAAGAGGGTTCATTCTTCTACGGTCGGAGCTGGGCAAGTTTCATCTCTGAAACGTGGGCGGACGAAGGGCCTGACATTCCTATATAGATAGGCAGTTCTCTGTTCGGTCATTCCTGCTGGAGGAATAACCGCTGGTCTGACAGAGTCGTGGAAACGATGGGCCGGATCTTTGAGAATACAAATGGCGACCTCATTGTCATCAGCTCCGCGCTTGACATACACTGTTCCAGGATTCTGGGACGAAAACCTGAAAGAAGACTTTCGTTTAGAAGTTTACAAAGCAGAGTCGCATTTCTTTAAAGCATTCCCAAACAGGACCTTGTTTTGGCGTCCCAGGTAGATATGGCTTGAAAAAAAAAAAAACACATTGAAGCAAACGAAGAAACTGCTGATGATCAGCATTTTCTCCTATTGCTTCAATATTTTACAGGCTATATTGTATACAAACCCTTTGTTTATCGCTGCCTGCAGAAACTCTCAAATTGAAAATTATATAATTTTTGCCGTTTGCGATTGGGTTAATACGGAATCTAAAATTACACAAAGAACAAAAGTTTTGTTGTAAGAGAAACTATTTTAACTCAGTGTATTCGTTCTTACATTTAAAAAAATGAATGTTTATTAATGCAGAGATGTGCGAGTTATACGCATTTCACCCACTACCAGATAACAACTTTTTTTTAACTAGATCTAGTCAAAATTTAAAGATGTCGCATACGATTAAGGTAGAATACCCGTAATGTCACTATTTTGAGATTCAGAATACATCAGTTTTTCCGAGCGTCGTCGTTATCTATCCGAGCATATTCGGACGCGGTCGTAAACGTTCGGCGGTGGAAAGTTCCCCCGCCGATTGTTTTCGGCCGCGCCCGAATAATTCCGACGTCGCGCGAATCTCATTAGGGATAGACTACCTTAAAGTGAATATGAATTCACACGTTTGTTCTCTTAATGCAAAACAGTTTGTAGAATTGAAAATATCTTTTCAACGGTAATTTCTTTGTTTTCCATAATTTCTAAGCCTATATCGTTGTCCATGGCCTCGATAAGTGTTTATTTTATCGGGTATTGATAAATCAAATTTTGTTAATTCTTACCTGAAATGTTGGTATGATGATATCCCTTTCAACGTCTTGAAGACAGGGCTAAGGAATCCTTTCCAATCCCTCCACTGCCATACAGGTTCACCATCTTGTCCATCATACAAGATACCTCTGTTGCTATAGGCAGACCTATCAACAACGCCTTTAAGCTGTTCTGTCGTATCAACATCTGTTTTCCTATTATAGATAATATTTGATGGAACTTTCAATGGCATAAACATGTAATTTGAATATGCTCTTGCATGATTTCGGCTGTATACACGCTTGTATTAAGTCTGTTCTGCTTTATACATATATGTTAACATTTCCCAGTCTTAAAGGGTTAATTTAATGAAATGTTTCCTATTGCATAATTATAAAAAGATAATGTTTGCAAAATGTTAAAAGTACAAAATAAATTATGTACCTGTAAAGCCGCTTGAGGTGAGCAAAGCCGGAATCGATCAAACAACGAGCATGTCCGGCAACCTGCATCATTAAAATGATACTCTCATTGAGCCCTACCATCACCCTCCATGCTAGATATGCCATCATAAAACGGTTCTTATTTTGGCCTGAAACAAGAGTGCAGATGCAGTGTAAACATTTATATATCAAATTTAAGAACACTTTTCTGCTAAGATGATTTATGAATAAATATTTTATATAATTATTCAAAAATTCTTTATGGGCTGTATAGATCTGCATTTATATTTTTGTCTTTGAATTTGCGTCATATCCGAATGGACTAGTTCATGTATAAGATCAACATTTGCATTGATCGCGTCTGCTTTAGAACGCTACGAAAGAACTGTATTGTGTGTTATGGATATATGAATATGCTTACCCCCGCAGTTGTCACTGTGCAGCTTGCATATTTTCTCCCCGAGACTGTACTGTGTGAGCGTATGATCAAGCATGGAGATGACTGAGTTAGGCCCGTGGGTGTTTGCTCCATCCGGTCCAATGCTCTGGTGCTCGTCTATCAAGTAGTTTAGTTGAAGAGGGATCCCGTCAAGCCTCACTCCGAATATCTGAACTTTTTTAGGTGACATGAAATATAGTGGTCCTGCTTGTCTGGAATGGTGGGGAATCATTACATTTTGGGCGAAGTCGAATGTGTAGTGCACATGCTGATAGTCCGAGGAGTTTGGAGGGACAAGTTGATCGGGTGGTACTATTCCATTCAATTCTCGCTTTGCTGAGTTAACACAGTCTTGGTAGACCTTTCTCTCCCTTTTCACTGCTAAAATATGGTCGTTCATCTCCCGCGAGACCTGGAGAATTTCATCTTCGCCAACGGCATCTTGTGATCTTTTTCTAAGCTTCTCGCACGTTCCACAGACATCGTCTTGTGGTCTTGCAATCTTTACATGTTGACAGCAACTCTTCCAGATCTCAACAAATGCGCTGTATTTAACACGTCGTTGGCCTTCTTCACAACTGCTTACGTATGTTTTGTGTATGTTCTTCTTTGAGAAGGAAGAATGAATATACACTGGAGGAAGGTCGTCTCTTCCATGAGGGGCTGCCGGCAGGGGAATGCCATTCTCTTCACTAAAGTTAATGATAAATTGAACTACCTTTTTTATGTCGTCCAATCCCAATGCGTGGTGTGGTTTTTTGCCTTTATTACCGTGTGTCCGTGGAACAGTGCCGTTGGTTTTCATGTGTTTTAATATATTTCTCAAATACTTCTCGCCGATATCAAAGATGATCTTGTAAACCTCTCGGCAAATTCCTCTTCCTTCAAATTTGTATGTGTAATGGCTTTGTTTTCTCGCTCCTCTTCTTGTACTAGAACTATCGTTTGAGTTCGAAACCAACGTGCCCATGACATAGAGGTCTTTTTCGGTTTTGTCCATTTCTCTAAGATTAAATATATGGTCTAAAATCTGAGGGTGAGTGAACTGATGGTAGCACCCTGCCTTACACTTACATCCTGTGACCAGTGACCTTCTTATGCTGTCAATCTCTCCATCCTCATCTTCTCCACTCTCCTCTCCTTCCTCCTCTGGTATTGATGACGCATACTCCTCTATGTTTCTGTTAACCACCTCGTCAACACTAGCCCTAGCCCCCTGATCATCATCCCCTTCTTCTGTATGTGGTCGTTCGTGGTACTCATTATCCCTAGGTTGGCTTGGTCGTTGTCCAAAATGGTCATCATATATCTCATTCAGCTCCTGAAAAAATATGACAGTGCATAATGTGATTTTTGCCGGTAAGCAGACAGACAAATAAACAGACAGACTGTTAGATGTATACGAAAATTTTGTATTATTTTGTTGGCCTGAAGGACAAAGAGTTTGTTACGAACACAGTAAAAACATGTATATAAACTATGATTCAATTATTAGGCCTACCTTGCGTTGAACATAGTGTTACCTTTAATTATCAATCTTGATATAAAAAATATGTAATTTGTTATTTCAAAAAATATTGAAATGACAAAAAAATTTGTACTCAAAAGAAAAAATATAAAGCCGTCAGTCGTAGTTGATCCTGGGTCCTCTAGCATGCAAGGCAAAAGCCATACCCACTGCGCCACTGCGCCCGCTAGTAGATGTGGTCGTATTGAACTATATATTTTCTACTTTTCAATGACCGCTAAAAAACGGGCCGTTTATCAATTTCTACAAAGTTTTTTTCTGCACATCTTGTCATTATAATAGTTAATAAAACATAATTAAATCAACAAATGTCATTACGCTACCGCAAACAAAACTTTACATCGGTAACCAATGTAAACAATCCAACATGGCAACAGTAAACTCTCATCGCCGTCGATGTTTAACCCCGTGTAAATTGTTTTCTCTTCGCTTCTGTCTTGCAATTCAGGCCAGAAAAATCCACACACACTTCAAAATCAACCTCCTCTGATTTTTCTTCTGTCTAAACGTTTGAATTTTATCGGTAACCAAACAATCTACATGTGGTGACAGTTGTCTTACTTCGCTCTCTTTATCAAGAGGCCTATTTATCAATCCCGTAAAAACTTGGGTCTTTAATTTTTTTCATGTAGTCCAAGCAAAATTCGTGGACAAATAAAGAAACAAACCTCAAAACCGCCTTCTTCTGTTGTGGTTTCCATCTAAATCGTCAAATAGCCGTCAGAATCTGCGTTAAAACATATTGTTGAAAACCAGGAAGTTTTTTGCAGACAACAGAAACTTACGTCGCGTTTTCCCACAAAAATGACGTCATGCCAACTTGTACCTTTTCTCATGGACGGGCTCATATATATAACCATTATGAACGCCATCAAGGCGGCGCCCCGAAGGCGGGGGGAAATACATAGGAATAGTTAGAATGATACTAAACTATAGATTCACTTGAGAAACACTATTTTCATACACTGTCTGCGTTTTTCCAGCTTATGAATAATCAACCTTGGAAATTCTGGCAAGTCCAAAGCAGATTTTTGTAAGTTGAAAACCAGTAGATTATTCAAAAGTCGAACAACAACTGCCACTTGAAATATTTAATGTTTTCCTTAAGAAAACCTTGTTTTGATTTCCCTAGATTAGCAACAAACCCGGTAACCATCATCTGCTCATTTGCTTTAATGTTGTTCATGCAGCTTGTTATATTGTTAACTCATATCAACAGCCATTCCATTGTCTGCAGTGTGAGCTTTCATATTAGATCAGTATAGATAAGGGGTTTTTTTTGTCATACGGGAAAGGGTTAAAAACTTGTTTCCATGTATTCTGAGGAACAAGATGTATGTAGTTCCCTTCGGATCTACTAATTCCCTCCAAAATATAGAAAATGCACAATTTGTAAGGATAGATCAGACAGATCAAAACTGAATAATGATTTTGCTGTAATTAGGACTGGAACTGACCCATGCGTCTCAAGCTTAGTTTTAGTTTTTTTAATTGTGTCTAATAAATATCACATGATCTGGCACGGAGTATATTACATGACTGTACAAACTTTCTTATACTACGTTGTCACTACATTCGACTGATTTTCAAGATTCTTTCTTTTCAAAATTTCTTCCAGTGAATATGACATTTGGCAGTTGCCTGTGACGACCAGTTACTTTTTCAGATTCATTCAAGAGAAGAGTGATGAATTTGTCCTTAATGTACCAGATATCTTCTGCAGGTTCGGGCAAACAGAAATGATAAACACCGATTCTGTTCATTGTGGTAACCTAAACCATTTCTATGTCAATGTCACGATTTTTCTTTGGGTATGGCGAACCATCTAATTCATGCATCGACACAGGAATCGTAAACCAGACTTTCCGTGAAATCATCGGGTACTCTTAACAGGCTCTGTCATTGTAAAATTAAACATACATAATACACTTTAATGCCACGCTTATTGTCTCTGTTGGGACTTCAATCCTTTCTCAAACAAGAGTTGGTTTTTCATCACCATACAGAAAGTTAGTTAAGAAAACATTCAATGATGTTTGGAATGATTTGAATAGAACATCTCTTTTTTCCCAAAAATATTTGTCATCTGCATTAGCTTTCAAGTCTGTTCTGACATTAGGCATTGTTCCTAGATGTTACTTAAACATTACATTAAAAGAACTTTTTCATATACTCTTTATCCTATACATTTTGCTAATCAATTGAAACTATTTTAGTCAGAGTACTGTAATCGGGACCTGAAAAAAAATGAGTAACAGGGAATTTCGTCTTAAAGATATTTGAGCGATGATGATGATGATATCACATGTGAAGTATACAAAAAGCAAAATCATGAGCTCTAAGGATTCTTAGATGAATGAATACATGTATAAACATTTAAAACAATTTTGGAACTGATTGAGTCAAAATTTGGATCACTAGTGCAAACAGAAGGACTTTAAAAGATACCAATGGACAATTTCCCGTCCTTAATTGGTTTCTGTCAAATCTTGTGAACATGTGAAGATAAAACGTTAAACTTTGTATGGCCAAGATAAAGTCAAGATATATGATGTGAACAAATTTGACAGTGATTGAGTAAATAAATTGCTGTTCTTAAAGCAAAATTAAGATTTGATATAGTGTTTGACCTGGTACGACTTACATTTGAAATAATTAATATACCATTTAAAGAACATTTTGAAATGTCACAGTGATAGGTGAAGTGTGTGGATTTATAACAAAGACAAGATTTAACCCAGTGACCTAGTATTTGACCTCACATGGCCTACTGTTTTTACACGACCTAGGTTAATACCATGGATTATTATCACAATGATCGACAACAATTTTAGGTTCTTACAGCAAAAATATGATTGAACCAAGTGTTCTAGTTTTACACCTTGCATGGCCCACTTTTTACATGACCTAGATATCATCGGGATAAACATTCCGAAAAGTTCTCCTATTTGAGCAAATACTGTTGTACTGAGTAGAAACAAAAGATTTGACCCAGTGGCCCAGTATTTGACCTCCTGTGACCTTATTTTTACCATAACCTAGATATCATCAAGATAAACAGTTTCAACAATTTTAACAATGGTTTTACAAATATCATTGTTCTGAGAGAAAAATTAATACTTGATGTAGTGACCTAGTTTTTGACCATGCATGACCCACTTTTACATGACCTAAATACCATCAATATAAACTTTCTGAACATTTTCCCCCAATTATTTAGCAAGTATTATGGTTCTTAGAGTAAAAACAAGATCTGACACAGTAACCTGGTTTTTTACCTTGTATGACCCACTTTTTAATGTGACATAGAAATAACCAGGATAAACATTCAGGACAATTTTGACTTTGATTGGGTAAAAATTGGAACCTTCGGAGCAAGAGAATGGATCCCATAACATTTGACCTTGTGAGAGTTTTTGACCTCACATTACCCACTTTTTGACATAAATGTCATGATGAAATGAGATATTATCACGATTAACAATCAGGAAAATATTATTTTAAGTATTTGAGCAAAAATTGGACATTCATATCTAAAAGAAGAATGTTATAATATTCTACCTAGTGACCTAGTTTTTACCTTACATGACCTGTTTTTATAGTGTCCTAGATATTATCAAGACAATCATTTTGGCTAATTTTCACTATAATTGAGCAAATACATAATTTTTATAGACCACTTGAGCAAAAACTAGATTTGACCTAGTGGTCAATTTTAGAGCCCATTCTGACCCCACTTCCAATCCTTTGAAGTATTTTGAAAAAGGATGTTTCAAGGACCATATCTATAAATTTTGATTGAAATCTGTACAGTGCTTTGGAGATTTTTTTGTATATTGTAATTGTGGACAAACAGGTGGACGTCGGACATTGGTCGATCATGATCTAGCTTATCCAGAGCACATAGTGCTCAGGTGAGCTAAAAAGAGGAATTGTTGGTTTTCAGCAATTTCTTCTTTTCTCTAAATTAGATCTATATATTAATCTATTAATAGTGGGGGCGTCAAAAGCAGGTTTTGTTTGAGAAAGTGAACAACCTCTAAATGGCATTTCCGAAACGCTCATTGTCATTACCGCACCAATGATTTCCGTTGTGGAAATGACCGTTTCGGGAATGACAAATCAATATTTATTGTTGAAATACACCTCTGTGACTAGGGGTAACATAGTGTATTCAACCTTCAAAACACAAGATATACATATAGTTTGCGTTGTGTAACACAAGCAAGTGCCCAACATAAATAAAGATGGAGAGGCGCCTCGTTCGGTAATGACATAGAGAAAACATACGCACTGAATTATTGAACTTATCATAGAATTTTTAAACTGTGCACAGGCCCAGTAACCAAGCAACCATGCCACAAATATTCGCGCTAAAGAAAGTTACAATGACGTCATATTTTATAATCGTAGTTGTTGTTCGATTTGCTTACAGTATGGAAATACATAACCGTTGCGGAAATGACATGAATTTTGGAGGACTGGTGAAAAAACACAATAATGCGAAAACCTTAATTGTTACGATATTTTTTCTTCTTCTAACCTTTTCTGTAATGCCTGACCATTGTAAAACACCCTTTAACGAATGAATCAAATCATGGGTATGTTTCTCAAGATAGTAAAAGATCACGCAAGGCAAGTGAGGGACATTACAATATTTTGTATGCATGTCCATATATTTGGTAAAATTACCTCCATTTTCGTAAGAAAGGGTTTTTATATGTGCATCACTAATTGTTTCTATATTGTTATGTATCCTAAAGGTCACGGAACATGCACTATCTGCCCATGGATAGATTAAAACCTTATTACATAAGAGGGACAGTGTTTTGTAAAATAATGTAGAATTACCCGCATGTCCATTGTATGGGGTTCTACCACCAACTGCAGGACTAGGGCAGCCGAGATATTTCTATACCCCCTCAACAGCCGGGGGTTAAGACTATACATAGAACAATAAAATACCTAAAAACAACAAAATACTCCATTACGAGGTTTGGTTATTCAAGGACAACTCACTATCTGAAAAGAATCGAAACATTTTGAATGCTGCAATGTCAGATTGTTGTACAGTTGTTTCTGTTAGGCTGTTCCAAAGTATCACTGTGTAAGGAAAAAAGAGAAGTAAGAAAAGACAAATGTTATTTGGATGTTTTAAGTCAGGCTGCTCTCTCAATATACTGTGGCTAATGTAGATAATGGAAAAAATTGAAAGGTTTGAATATCCAGGAACAGGATTTGTTCTACATCTGTGGACAAAGACAGTAAGAGAAGACAAATGTTAATTGGATGTTTTAAGTCAGGCTGCTCACTCAATATATTGTAGCTATTCTGCAATAATAATGGAGAAATTGAAACATTTGAATGTCCAAGAACATGCAAATTTCAATATTGAATGAACAAATGATAAACAGTCATGACATTGTATGTACACCAAAACAAATCTATAAGTATGAGGAAATGTAAAAGTCACCAGTGCAAAATACATTTCAAAACATTCAAAGTTAAATAACAAAAATAACATATACCAGCAAATATAATAGCATTCATGACATTTCTAATGCATTAGTTTAATACATTGCGCAAACATATCATAGATAAGTGAATAAACAGTTTTCAAAACATAAACAGGTAAATATCTAGCTAATAAACTTAATTAACACATGGCATTGTACAAAAGAAGAAGATAAAATAAATATAGGCCAAACATCTAAGTTATGAATGCATTCACTCAAAACATGCAAAATGTAAAATCTATTGAATCAACTAAACAACAATTATAACAACAAATATATTCAAAACCTTATTCTAATCAAATAAATGTAACAACATTATGTTAATCAAAACCTTAAATTTTAAACTAAACATGCATGTCCATTGTATGGGGTTCTACCACCAACTGCAGGACTAGGGCAGCCGAGATATTTCTATACCCCCTCAACAGCCGGGGGTTAAGACTATACATAGAACAGTAAAATAACTAAAAACAACAAAATACTCCATTACGAGGTTTGGTTAATCAAGGACAACTCACTATCTGAAAAGAATTGAAACATTTTGAATGCTGCAATGTCAGAATGTTGTACAGTTGTTTCTGTTAGGCTGTTCCAAAGTATCACTGCGTAAGGAAAAAAGAGAAGTAAGAAAAGATAAATGTTATTTGGATGTTTTAAGTCAGGCTGCTCTCTCAATATACTGTAGCCAATGTAGATAATGGAAAAAATTGAAAGGTTTGAATATCCAGGAACAGGATTTGTTCTACATCTGCGGACAAAGACAGAAAGAGAAGACAAATGTTAATTGGATGTTTTAAGTCAGACTGCTCACTCAATATATTGTAGCTATTCTGCAATAATAATGGAGAAATTGAAACATTTGAATATCCAAGAACAGGATTTGCTATACATCTACGGACAAAGATAGTAAGAGAAGTCAAATATATGTTAGCAAAGAGTGTATTTCAAGACCTTAACGGACCACCATGTTGATTTCAGCAAAGGCACATTAGGGTTAGTACAAATAAATGTAAAAAACAGCTACTGCTACCTTACATAGTCCTGTAAATCAAGGTGAATAAAACATACAAGTTAGAGATACCTCACGATAAATAATCTGGCAGAGCAGCCCATGCTGATCGAATGGAAAGCTATGCCAGGTCGATTCTTGTCTGCTATACTAAAGACAGATGGGGCAAACCTGTTTGTAAACAGTTGGCGCGAAATCTATAATGATATAAACAAAGAAGATTATAGCAACCAGATCTGGACCCAGATCATCAATAATAATCAATCGAACATCTCCAATGGAACAATAGAAGGTACATCAAATCGTCAGAGCAGCTTAAAACACAACAAAGATATCATGTGACAGAACGTGCCAACACCCATGAATGAACAAACTAATAGCAACGAGTGTTACAACTCAAACCCCAAAACATTGTCGCAGGTTACATTCTCCTCCTCTCCGAAAAATGAAGTCCCATCATTGTCATGTCGGTATTAGGTCAATGTCATACGTATGTCAAAACCTAATCTACTACCTACTAATTAAGTACTACTTAAATTAAATAAAATACTGATAAAGGACTACACAATTATTCCAGGGAGTAGTATTAGCGTACAATATTGCATAGAAAATATTGGAACAGAGGTAGAAAATGCTGTTTCAGCTATTTTCTCTTTGTCTCAATGTTTTCCAAAAGATAATAAGGATAACACTTATGTAACATATCGCTGGTTTTCAACAAAAACCTCGAAACCGCAGCTTAAAACAAGCTACAGTTACAAGGTTTTTGTTGAAAAGTGACGATATTGAGCAATAAATTAACCAATATGTAAGAAGAAACCAATTTCTACCTTTAGTTAAGGATTCCTACCCTTCTCTGTTCCTGATGGCCTATAAACCTTCTGTTGATGCAACACAACACCTTCAAAGGACAAGGTTCACTTTGTTCATAAATCGGCCCCAATTTTTCAGAAAAATGAAGTGTCTTTTCAAAAAGTATGGGTCATTCAAAATGAAAGAATGACATCTCAACCTTCTGAAAAGCAAATTTTTTCAATGAAAAATTGTGAATTTGTACGTCTAAATCGTCGTCAAAGTAAGGGTAGTTTGTTCTTTTTGAGGATTTTGCCTATTTGGCCAGCCTTCCGATCTAAAGTTTTAATAGAGCGCAGCCCTTGCCCAAGCTAAAGGGAAAATAAAACTATGTTAAAAGAAATCGCACAGTGGTCTGAGTGGTTACTTTAAAGGGCGAGTCTTGCGACCATGTGTAAAAGGAAAAAAATCGATACATTTTTCCGAGCCGGGTAAGGGTTGTTGCTATGCGACGTCTCTGCACAACTTTGTAACGCGTCATTTCCCACGTTTCTACTTTCGATTTCGAAAACGAAAAAGCTCAACAAACGATGGATGCAAACTTTCCGTACCTAATTCGTCACAAAATAATCGTCAGAATGTATTCATAGGGTTTGAAAATAAGCCGAAAACAAGTGATACCAGTGCTAGTGATCGGAAACTGTGTGAAAAATCGAAACCTTCTTAGTGGTATAGTTTTCGGACGTTCAGTAGTTCGGATATGATCGGATACACTTTCGCAACAAAGATTTTAGACAATACAGAGTTCGACATTGATTAAATTTCCGATGCATAATATTGGACACTTGATATCACAACCAGTCATGGATCAGATCGGCAAACATCGGTGACGAATCGAATCGGCAAGAATGCATGATTAAACTAAAGACAAACATGTATGGAAAAGGATTCCAATGTAGGACAGTCTGATTGGATGTCTTTACATGTCAAAATAACTCGATGTGGTGAGTGATATTTATATATTCTGCTTTCTCAACATGTATTTTTTTTCTCTTAACCATTTCCCAAAGAAGACACAATTTTGTCACACTTAAAACAAGAAAAAGCTTGTGGGGAAACATTGAAGCAAAAGAGGCAATATCTATCAATAGATGTCGCCACCTGTCGATTACCATCTCAATCGCGACCCTCGAGACTGTTTGCAACCTTTTGCCGCGTTGGAATGTGGTTGCAACATGATCTCGAGCGTAATACAATGACCGCCATATTGAACGTGAAAGTAGACGCGCGTAAATGATGTCAGCAAAACAATTCAATCCTTTAGCTAACGTTATTATTCAAGTGAAATATTCTGTCAATGATCGGTAAATCACATCAATTATTTTTATCTGTCAAAATTTTGTGACATTTACAAGGATACAATCGACTTTTGAACGCTGTTTGTTTCAAATATTTTTCTGTCATAGATTTTTAAAATAGTTGTTTGGTCTGCTTCCGTTGTCATGACCGCACTACCGTTGTTATGCTTGCGTAGTGATATGGGCAGGATCGGCTCATGCCGGCAACTGTAGTACATTCGAGGGGATCTTGAGTAACGATAACAGTGTTTATTTTTAATTTTGGGGGAAGGCGGTCAGGGCCCATAGGTGGGGGAAAATTTTCGCGTGAACGCCCAAAAAGGGGAAATTTTAATACATGCTTATACTCTCAAATACAGTGTTATAAATGCATTTAGCTTGCTTGTATATCATAATGGGACATTCAAACAACTATTAGAACTGTTAGAGATGCCAAGAATCTAACTATGATTTGGATTTTTCTTTGCAAGAAAAAATCTAGTTCCAGGAGGGGAAAATTTCTCTAAAATGGGGGAAAAAGGTATATTCCTCAGAGAGGGGAATGGGGCCCAATAACGACCGTTTTTTTAAGAAAAAAAATCACTGGATAAGATCCGAGAATATTCGAATGTTACCATCTATCTCTGGTGGGCATTCTGGGTTAACTACTTTCAAGATGTCAGCGCCCATAAAAATGCATACACGTGGTACTTCCTCATGACTTCCTGTCACGCGGCATATTTGCTTCATATGCTTGCATAGAGTAAAATGAATAATCTAATTTGAATTAATTATTTTATTAGATGAAATTGAGACGAAAATCAAACTTCATTTTGTTGCAAATGTATTTATAGTTGCAATTTTCTGCTTGCTACTTTTTGGCGACAGGATTTTGGAGTTATGCGCACCGCGTAGTGATTTTTATCCAAAAATGGATAAAGTGATGCGTCAAATGAGTCAGTCCAAAATTAAAAAAAAATAGACTGGAAATATTGTAGACTGGCTGCTTAGTCAATGGCAAAAGAGGGAGATTCTGATAACTTGCATTTTATCTTCTTACTTCAATATTCTGTGTGACATTTTATAAATGAACTTGAAATCATTATTGTCATCTGCACCATCTTCCGAATTGAACCATTGCAGTTTATTTGTCCAGGCTTTTTGCATGCCCGGATCCAGAAGGGGAGGGGGGGGGGCTTCAGGGGGTCATGACCCCCCTTGGAATTTGGCGATAAAAGGGGTTATCACCAAGATTAAGGTTAAGTCCCAAAAAAGCTGCGCCGTTTGTCCCTGTGTGCCACGACCCCCTGACACCCCCCCCCCCCACCCCCATCCCCTGGAATTTGGCAAAAAAAGGGTTGAAGATTGGAACCCCCCCCCCCCCCACACACACACACACCCTGGGAAAAATACCTGGATCCACCCTTGTTTTGACAATGTACATGTCAAAACGTTAGATGTTGTTCATTTTTGATAGCAGCAGAATCTGTCAATCATTATACCTGACCGGGGCGGATCCAGGATTTTTTCAGGGGGGTCAAAGCCCAAATAATGGCATTTGATAAGAAGTTATATAGTAAAAATTCAGTTTTCGGCCAATTCCAGGGGGGGGGGGGGGTTATGACCAGGCTCCTGACCCCACCCCTAGATCCGCCCTTGCTGATTTTTGTATTTGTTTCCACATACAATAATGTATTTAAAATAAGCTTTTTAAAGTAAAGTGCAATATTTTTAACTTGTCCATCTGGATCCTGTAGGAAGCAATTTTATAATGGGATGACTAAACCCCAGTGTCTGAATATATGGGAAGGGGAGGGGGGGGCTAAATTGAATTTTGTCTTAGTTTTCAGTATGAAATAAGGAAAATTAGGCATTTTCTGCAAACTTTAGGGGCTTAGCCCCCCCCCCCCACCCCCCTTCCTATGGACCTGTGGAACCTGTGGATAATTGCTGCAGACAACAGAATTGATAGTTAAGACTGAGTATTTTGTGCACAAAGTTCAGAAAATAATGAATATAGAAGAATAAAGTGCTCGTCACCATCATTTTCTTTTCCCAAACGATTCTTTTATGGAATGTCAAAACCAGGCTCTGGGAAACGGTTAAAAAAGACAAAGTTTGCTTTTTGGTAGAATATGGTCCACATCGACTGATTGTCCGTAAACTTTTTTTTCCTATCAATAATATTTCTTGTACATATATAAATCCTAAGTGCAGTTGCGGATCTAGAGGGATGGTGGGGTTCAAAGTAACTCCCACTCTGATGCCTGATTATTTTATTTTCATGTTGATATTCAGTAAAGATTGTGTAATAATAGGACCCCCACCACAGAAGTGGCATGAAAACTTACCATAAATTATGTGGGTACAGATTAATTACAACCTCTACTATGCAAGTAGCATTCTACCTGGCATTGAAATGCAATATTTTTCATTTTTGCTCCTTACATGTTTTCCAGATAAAAAAGATTGATAATTGTGTGACTGTCACAAACATCAACTGTCTTTTTACTCCTTCAGATATCATTCTTTTGTCATACAAATTCTCATTTATTTTTTAATTTCTCTTTACAGAAGAAATGAACCAAATTTGTTTCGATGTAGAGACCGTAGGTGAGAGGATATGGTAAACAATCTAGGATAAGACTGGACATACTGGAAAAGCTGTTGTATTCGGGCTCATCTGAACAATTTGAAAGACAGTAACTGTTGGAGAAGTGAAGTTAACTAATAATCATTCTTTCTAATTATAAGTGACTTTACTAGACATTCAAAATTGAAAATAACAATGCGTGTGGTATCATAGTTCATATAATTTTGTCTTGGAACCATGATTACCGTAACTGTAAATCCCTCAAGTAAATGAAGTCTTTCTGAGCTAGGTGGTCTTTGTTACATTTAAGACCCAATGTGGATCCTGATCAGAATTCATATATGTAATGTTATCAGGAGCCTGTTTCATCAAAACGTTTAAGACATATTTTTGACTTACTGATGTCGCTTATGATGATAACGCTTAAAACAACAACCACATAACACAGGTCTTGATAAATTGAAGATACACGTTTCTTGCCCTAAACTTGTCCTACATCATCGTTACGACAAAAATACAGTTTAAATGTTTTGATGAAACTGGCCCTTGGATCATACATTTTTTTATGCAGCTTTAAGATTTCTTTTTAGCATGAATCATCATACAGAATTTAAGCACCAGCTGTAGGTGCTCATTGAAATTTTCACAGAAATTCAACAAATAGCTAAGTGAAAAATTTGGAATTTTCAAATAACATTGACAACTTTTACATAAAACAATTCCATTGTTTTTTGTATGGCCAATAAATTTTTATTGATAGATTATCCAAAATGAATAACTTTTGAAAATATTTGATATTTCAATTACTGTTAATAAATTTCCAAACATTCTGATATTCATTAATTCATATATAAAAGATATGCCTATTGGGAAGTTCTAAAAACAATTTCAAAAGACTAGGAATTGCTGATGATCAGTTTCTTTCCTACTGTAACACTTTCCTGAACAAGACCTCGTTTTGACGCCTCTAAGAGGTAGGCTTGGGAAATCATTGAGGCAAAAGAAGAAAATGCTGATAACCAGCATTTTCTCTTTTTGCCTCAATATTTTCTGAAATCTATCATAGTTAATTCATGTTGTCTGAAGCAGCTATAAAATTGGAACAGTCTAAATTTCAGCTGTTTTTGAAAGGGTTAATATTCTTGAAGCTTTTGTTATAATTGACTCAGTCAGTAGTTAATCCGTTCCCACATAATGACACTTTTTGACACTACTACAAAGGCTTTGAAAACATTGTGGAAAATGAAGAAATTGCTCATGACAATTTCTTCATTTCCCTCACTGTTTTCTGTCTAAGAAAGACAAAGAAAGCTAGACTTTCATTCACTTTAAGTTTTCATAAGCAACATTTTTGAATTTGGACAAGCTTAAACTTTTGCTGTCTGGTAGTGTATTAAGGATTGTGGTTTTGAATCTGAGACATTTGTCTCTCAAATGTGAATGAGTAATAATGAATGGCTGCATTGGATGAGAAACTATGGTAGTGGATCAGAGTGGATGTTTTGTTTGTAAGGGTGTTAAGATTGCCAGGAACACATGGTTAGGTCATCAGCTGGCTCAATAAGACTGATAAAAATGGATGTTGCCTAACCCTTCCCAAACAAGAACAAGATTTGACGTCCCTAATGAAAAGTCTATAGAAACATTGAAACAAAGGAGGAAAATAATGATAACCTGCATTTTAATCTTTTGCCTCAAGATTTTCTGGGCTTTATTCTACCAAAATCACATCTTTATTTACATCAATTTTGTGGTTTCAATTTGGAACTGTCTAATTTATGTCTTTGGGAATCGTATAAACTCCATGCATTCAACCAGTTCTTTTAACTCTTTCCCAAACATGACTTGTTTTGATGCCCCTTATCAAGTTTTTTTCTATGAAAGCATTACGGGGAATCAGGAAAATGCTGATGACCAGCATTTTCTCCCTTTCCCACAATACTTTTAAGGCTATAGTATGCACACTTTCTAAATTCCCTTATACTTATTTAGTTGTGTTCAATATTTTCCTATTTGGACGGTAAACTTTGTTGTTTTGAAAATATTAGGTTCTAAACTTGAAAAGATCCAATTTCACACTGATCCACATTTAGTTTCAGACTAGAAAAGCCCAGGAAGTCTTTGAAACTTTTTATCTCACCTGAGTACTTCTGTTGTGGTCACTCACTGTCCATTGTCCATCTGTTCACAATTTGTTGTTTACATTCCACAAGTTTTATTAAATCTTGACCAAAATTTGTCTTACCATGTATGACCATAAGTTCTTGAGAAAGTCATTTTTTTTGAAATTTGGAAAATTTGACCTTGAAAAATAACCTTGAACTGGATGAATGACCTTGACCTGGATGAATAATATTGACTAGTTTCTTAAAAGAAAGGCCTTTCAAGTTACATCACATTTGAGAAATATGAAAGCCATAAGCTGTTTCACTTCAAAGTTATGACCAATTTCAATATTCGATTGCCTTTTTCTGACAAAGAGTTGCCATGGAAATACAATATTCATGTTGTCAAATGTGTTTGATTTCCACTTTTATTCTTAGAAAGTAACATTTGCTCCATGACAGAAGCTGTATCTAACCATGATAGATTTATTGATTTAACATTATTTTGTCCTATCAAATGATCTACAAACTTTTTGGTCACTTTAAAGGTATTTGCAAAATTTGACCTTGAAAAATGACCTTGACCTTCACAAATGACCTTGACTTGCTGCTCAACAGATAGACCCTCTCTGTGTCATCACTTATGCCAAATATGAAAGCAATATGTTGTATCATTTCCAAGTTATGGTCAATTCTGTGATTTAAGTGTCATTTTTTGACATATTGTTGCCATGGAAATACCATAATTACCATGAAAATCTACAATATTTCGCGCCTGCACATTTCCAAAACTTTCATATATTATTACTGTTATTATAAACATGTTATTCGATACTAGAAAATATGTTATTTCTTAGAATTCACAATTAATTTGTCAATTACCTGTGTCATTGTAAGGGAAATTACAAATCTGGTTACCATGGCAACCATGAACGTCGTATGTGTGTGGTTCGTATGTTTTTGCGAATACGGTGCTTGGAGTGATCAAATATCAAAATTTCAGTAAAATTTGAGTTGGGGCCATTTTTGGCCAAAAGTGAACCTTGTCCTTTTAAATAGATTTGGACATAGATTAAGATTTGTGTACAATATTCAAATGTAAACATTAAGACAAAAGGTGAAAATGCTGCTAATCAGCATTTTCTCCTTTTTATCTCGATGATTTCCAAACTTGGTAATATTAAACATTTTCCAAAATGGAAAAAATATTGGGATCTAAGTTTAACACAATTTTCTACTGCTATGGTCATATCACTGCAGCTTGAGCACCTAACCATGGGTTCATGGTATTTCTCTCACAAATACCACCACAATATGCAAATCAAGCCTCCAGCTGCTCTCTCACAAAGATCAGTCCCATCCTTCACATTTAAAAGAGAAAGATGCCGAAATGGATACTGATGAGAATAGTATTATTGTACAATATTACAAAGAAAATATTGAGACAAAAGTAGAAATTCTGCTCTTCAAATTTGTGCCTTTTGTCTCAATGTTTTCCTAAGCTATACTAGATACAGGTATCAATAGGACGAAAGCAAAATGAACCTATGAGTAAAAATAAACCAATTTCTACCTGTAGTTTAGGAGTCCTACCCTTCTCTGTTCCTGATGGCCTGTAAACCTTTCGTTGATACAACACAGCACCTTTAAACCTTAAAAAGATTTGCATTAAGATCAAGATTTGTGTACAATATTCAAATGTAAACATTAACCCTTTCCCAAACGACAATTTTTTGGGGTGGTCCTATTCGAAAGCTGCTGCAGATGACAATATTGATGTTGTAAAAGATAGCATTTGTGTAGAATATAGCTCTGAAAATATTGAGACAAAAGGGTTAAGACAAAAGGTGAAAATGCTGATAATCAGCATTTTCTCCTTTTTATCTCGATGTTTTACAAACTTGGTAATATTAAACATTTTCCAAAATGGAAAAAATATTGGGATTTAACATAATTTTCAACTGCTATGGTCATATCACTGCAGCTTGAGCACCTAACCATGGGTTCATGGTATTTCTCTCACAAATACCACCACAATATGCAAATCAAGCCTCCAGCTGCTCTCTCACAAAGATCAGTCCCATCCTTCACATTTAAGAGGAAGATGCCGAAATGGATACTGATGATAATAGTATTATTGTACAATATTGCAAAGAAAATATTGAGACAAAAGTAGAAATTCTGCTCTTCAAATTTTTGCCTTTTGTCTCAATGTTTTCCTAAGCTATCCTAGATACAGGTATCAATAGGACGAAAGGAAAATAAACCTATGAGTAAAAATAAACCAATTTTTACCTGTAGTTTAGGAGTCCTACCCTTCTCTGTTCCTGATGGCCTGTAAACCTTCTGTTGATGCAACACAGCACCTTTAAACCTTAAATAGATTTGCATTAAGATCAAGATTTGTGTACAATATTCAAATATAAACATTAAAACAAAAGGTGAAAAAATTTTGGAATGCAATGGGGTGAAAGGTAAATGAATCAAATTTCTGTCTAGTTAAATTCTTATTTGGATTAAAAATAAGTTTAATGAATGATAATGAACAGAAAATGTTGAATCTAAATAAGAAAATAATAATTTGTATCAAAAGTGTTTTCCATAACCTTTATCCTCATTAAAACGACATAAATAACAAAATGGAAGTTGATTTAAACATAGTACTTGTGAACAAGATGGCACAGAAAATATTTAGGCAAAATGAGAAAAAAATCCAAGTAACTTACTCTCTTTTTCCAAGGTAGATGAACTGATTGAGAAACAAGATGTTGCTTTTCAACAAAAACCTTGTAACTGCAGCTTAAAACAAGCTGCAGTTATGAGGTCTTTGTTGAAAAGCAACAATGTCTTTGTGAAACGCAAATGCCCCTGAAATGGCTTCTTTTGGAGAAAAGACCAATGTTTAGTTTTCGGACAGACAGGTGGATGAGTGGACAGATAAGCAGGAGTAAAACAATACTAACAAAATGCCCCATATCTTTTGATAAAGGGTAATAAAATTCTTATTTCTGAAATCATTCTATTTAAAATTCCAAGTAAAGGACAGATATATCTAACTTCCAAATAATAAGGGATGCACAGAATAAAATTTATCATAATTCAGAAAATGTTTATCATAGCAAAGGAAGCATTGAGAGGAAAGGAGAAAATTGTTATCTGCATTTTATTTTCTTACAGACTTTTCCAAAAGCTTTGCTAGTGAAAATCAAAGTCAAAAGCCAGGATTTGTTTGAGAAATGCCTAAAGACTAATAAAGCTTACCTAACATGAGTAAAACACCGGTTATTTTTACCCATGGTTTAAATATCTACATGCTACTAATTTCTAAATAATGCAAGTATGGGGGCCCCCTAATATCATACTTGCACTAATCCTAAGTATGTACCTATTAATCTTAAACTACTAGTATTTATCTCACCAATGTATAGACACTAATAAATCATTTCTCAAACAAAATTTTAGACATGTATATTTAAAAAATTCTGGAAGAAAATAAATACTGCAGATATTGAGGATTTTTTTTCTTTTCTCTCAATGCTTTCTTTCTTGGTACTTAGAATTTGTCTTTTTATATTTTCTGAAATAGAATTACAATTTCTTAAAAGAAAGGCAATTTTTTAAATTAAAGGGTAACTAAATAAATGCCATCATAAAAAATATGTGGTTTCACTTTAGTACTCAATTTCTTCATTTTCCACAATGTTTTCCAAAGCTTTTAAAAATGAGTGACAAAAGCTCTATTTTGTCACATGCCGGTATATGGGAATCCGTTAAATGGTAATGTAAAGGAGTCCTATCAGAAACAAATTCTGTAATTTCGCTGAATAACATTAAAAGAAAAGGAGAAATGCAAGAAACCAACCTTAGTTCCCGGAATTATTCCCAAACTGCTCTTTGGTTCTTTACTAGTTGCAATAATGTAACCGACACCTTTTTTGAATTTTGATATGGGTTTCGGTTACAATTCCTTCCTATTCCTTGCAATGGAGCAGGTGCTGGAATGATTCATTCCAGCAAGTTTAGCATAGTCAACCTTCAAAATAAAGCTATGGAATGTAGTAAGAATGTTACCTGACATCAGGTTAACTCTTTTTCTGTCAATCCAGCATAGTTTTATTTTGAAATCACTTTCAAATAAAGTTTAATTCAATTTTGAAGCGGAGTACCCATCCATTTTATTCTACTGAGACTTGAATTTTCTGTTGGAAGAAATAATTGATAACAATTCTTGTTGATACTTTTTAATTGAATTTGTACCATGGAATATCTTTTTATGGGATACACATCTGATTAGATATGTTAGTATTCAAAAAATTATGCAAGAAAATGTGTTTTCCACTCTTTTGTCTTGCTCAACAAGAAGGAATAGGGTGGATTCGTAGCCACAAACCAATACCCATCATCAAGTTTGTGGCTACGATATCGCAGCTAGTTCTTTACTAGAACCCTGGCACGTGATCTCTGCAAAGCTAATGTTAGTAGATCTACATGCATGGAATACATTTCAATTCCTTATCCAAAAGGCAAAAATAGTCTGTTCCCATTTGAAAGCTTTACAGACGAGTAAATGACTATAAATAAGACCGAAAACAAAACAATAAGACAAAAGGAGAACATGCTGTGTATCAGCATTTTCTTCTTTTACATCAATGTTTTCCCGATCTTCCGTAAGAAATCAAAACCAGATTTTTGCGGGAAAGGTCTGGTAGAAAGGCGCGAAAAGTCAGCCTTCTATATTTACATAGGCCTAGATCTAATACCTTTCCTGAAACAGTGGGCCAAAAACCTGGACACATCAAATTAAATCATGAATGGCGAGGCCTACAAGTCAACAATATCCAATGTTCAAGACTGTCTAAACTAACTAAATTTGTGACAGACTGAGACGACACCAATATTGCAGACACTGATATTGCAGATGATTAGAAAGTTTTATATAGAATCTAGATCTACATTTGTTTAAATTAAATCATTATTCACTTGCTAAATAAATACTTTACAATAAACTGCAGAATGCAAAATTAAAAAGTTCACCTTTGATCTAATTTCCAGTTCCATAATTTCCTTGTTCCAGAACCGTCCTGGGTGACATCATGTTGAATTGTGAAGATCGCCTTGAAGAAGTCGCAACTTATAATGGCGCCCGGTGAGCGAATCTCAGAATAGCCCACGGGTACACGAGTATTGTATTGTACACGGGTGGTCAACTAGGTCATAAATTTGTTGTCACGCAAAACTGATACGAAGTAACCCTTTCCAAACAATAAATGATATCGACGTCCATTAGGAATAAGTTATGAAAAATCATTGAAGCACTTGTAAGAAGAAAATTATAATGCTGATAACCGATATTTTTTCTCCTTTCGTCCAGATACTCGTTTGCCTCAAAGATTTAAAATATTGGGGAAATAGCCTACTTGATCACCATCAATTTTGTCGTCTGCAGCAGCTTTCAAATTGGGCCTACCACAGCCCCATTGAAAGGTTGCCCTCCATCTGAATATTGGCCTAGAACTTATGAAATTCCAGATAAATCTTTTCCAGGCGACAAAATCTAGATTGGTCCGGTTTCCCAAACGGCAAACTTTTAGAGTGGTCCGATTCGATAGTTGCTGCAGACGATAGAATCGATATTGATACGGGCAGGATTTGAGCACAAAATAGCCCAGCAAATATTGAGACAAAAGGAGAAAATGCTGGTTAACAGCATTTTCTTATATTGCTTCAATGTTTTCCCAAGCATAGGTCTATTCTGCTAAGGATATCAAAACCAAGTCTTGCTTGGGAAGGGTTTATAGAAGTTACAGTTCTAAGACAAAATTCCTCAAATTCAAACTAACCATTACATGTTCGATCAAAAAAATAATGAAAAAAGGGGGAAGAAATAAACGCTTTTTATCAGCATCTTCGCTCTTTCCAGTATATTTTGCTTAGTCTAAAGACGTATCGAATATCGTCAAAAGGAATACTGTTCGGGGTTGAAATAATGAGAAAACAAGATGTGTTTGTGAAACATGAATGTCCCCCGAAATAGCATATGTTAAGTCTTTTTTGACAGACAGACGTACGGACGGACAGACGGTCACGGGTTAAGAACATGCCCCCGATCTTTCTATACCAAACTTCGTTTGTTCGACTCTAACATTAAGTCAGACCTCCTACATGGTCTAAACAAAGGTCTAGACAAAAAAGAAGAAGAAAAACCACACACAACTCCAAGTATTTGTGAACAACTGCCTGAGAAGTATCCTAAACCCTTTCCCAAACGACAAAATTTTAGGGTGATCCCATTTGAAAGCTGCTGCAGACGACAAAAATGATGATAATATAGACATGATTTGAGTAAAATATGGCACAGAAAATATTGAGACAAAAGGAGAAAGTGCTGGTTATCAGCAGTTTCTTCTTTTGTTTCAATGTTTTCCCAAGCCTATTCTATTAAGGAAGTTAAAACCAGGTCTTGTTTGGGAAAGGGTTAAACATCAGATGGCCAGAAAAAGTCACAAACCTAGAGCTGAGGCGAACGACAGGACAAACATCCATCACCACACGTATAATCCAGCAGAGAAAGTTGAGATGGATAGCGCACACACGAAGAAGAAAACAGCCCAACATTGCCCGCCAAGCCCTGGATTAGAACCCCAGCGGCAGATCCAGAATTTCTGTGAGGGGATTCGAATATACAAATAGGGGGTTCGTTTTCCTATCATTACACTATTGTGACTGGATTTCTGCATGAAAAAGAAATAATCTGGCTACAAAGGGGTTCGTTTGATACCCACGAACAGACAGAACTTGGAGGAGGAAACTGGTGACGGCCATATGATCTTTCGATACGGGGTATGAAAATATTGCTGCTTTTCATCGAAAACCTCGTAACTGCAGCTTGTCTTAAGCTGCAGTTACGAGGTTTTCGAAGAAAAGCGACGATATTATGGTCGTCATAACTCTGATTGTAAGATTTCTGTCTCGTCATTTTCTTGTACAGACCATTTGAAATTTCAGCGATGACACGCCTTCACTGTTTATTTTTACACTTTAAGGTAGAATGCCAGCAATGTGGCTATTTTGAGATTCATAAAAACATCTGATTTTTTCGAGCATCGTCGTTACATGTCCGAAATTATGCGGGTTCGGTCGTAAAAATACGGCGGTGGAAAGTTCCATCGCCGAAAGTTTTCGACCGCGCCCGAATAATTCCGACGTCGCGCGAATCTCATTAGGGATAGATTACCTTAAATAATAGCTTTTACAAGAATTGATCATTGTTTTGGAAGCAGATGACTAACCGTTCCAAAATCAAAGGTGATGCACACGATAATTTCAAGTGAATGGAATTTTAGATGTTTGGTCCTTCTGTGTAGAAGTTATTGTGGAAAATGAAGAAATTGGGTTGAATGGCGTAAGCAACCCCCCCCCCCCCCCCCCGTAACCGTGACCCAACCAACCCCACGTGTGGGGTGAAGGGAATTGCATAGTAAACCACCCGTGCATTAAATCGCTGAATGCAGACTTTTCTTGTGATTCACTCGCGAAAATCATTTTATGCACGTATTATTATGTGTACAAAAGATATGATCAAGTGAGAATTTGGGATTATTTAACCCTTTTCAAACCAAGATCTAGTTTTGACATAGGCCTACCTAATACAAAAAATCGACATTTTTTATGGTTTCCAAGTTCAAACAGCATAATTTTGTCGTTAAAGGGGGTCAACCCTTTCCAAAACGAAAAAACAAGATGTGTTTGTGAAACACGAATGCCCCCCAATGGCCAATGGTAAGTTTTCGGACAGACATACAGACAGACAGGCAGTTAAAAAGACGGACAGACGGAAGCACATAAACATTCCGAGGTTGGCCCGGACGGACGGACGAACGAACAGACAGACATAATACGTATTAGATAATCTTTAGCCATTTCGGGGTCATTTGTGCTTCACAAACACATCTTCTTGTTGTTTTTGTTGTGTTGTTGGTTCGGTGGTATTAGCCTACATGGCCTTTACCAATAACTTACATTAGCAATAGGGAACGATTTTATCCAGTTAACCGTGACGTAAATTCGGACAAACAAATAGTATTTTCGTAGGTGCTGTTATAACATCTCGTAACTGCGGCTTGATTCAAGCCGTAGTTACGAGATTTTATAACAACACCGACGGTTAATCAAAACATAACGGGAAATCAAGTTCTATTTTTAGCACAAAATTGATTGCCATTGCTTATCCCCTACTTAACAACATTAGCCCAGGCCCGTAGGAAGATATTTCATATTGGGTGGACTAAAGCCCCTGTGTCTGAATATTGGGGAGGCTAAATTGGAATTTTCATATAATTTCAGTGTCAAAATAGAGAAAATTTGGTATTTTTGGCCAATATTAGGCTAAGCCCCCCCCCAGCCCCCTGTTCCTACGGGCCTGTTTACCCTTTCCGAGCCAAGACATGCAGATCTAGAGGCGGTTCGGGGGGGGGGTCAAACGAACCCCCTTCTTGGACCTAATTATTTCATTTTCATGCAGAAATTCTGTCAAAGGTGTGTATTTCAAGCCCCCCCCCCCCCCCCCCCATTTGTATTTTCGAACCCATTCATAGAAATCCTGGATCCGCGGCAGGTACACGTGTAGACTAGTACGATCAAGATCCATGTAGACCTGTTTTAACATCGAAGCTCGATAGGGAACGATTTTATTAACCATTTCCCAAACGGCAAAATTTTAGGGTGATCCATTTCAAAAACTACCACAAATGACAAAATAGTCTACGGACTATAATTCGTATGGGCACTAAAAAAATGGTTTTGATGGCATTCTTTGTTAATGCTCGGCATCCATGCTAGTAATATTCTTTGGGGTATGACAAAACCTCCCAGGGTGGATGCCCAGTCTGAAACTTCGAATTAAGGTCACAGCAAGGTCAAAGGTCAAATGAGTGCAATTTCATATTAAAATAGTCATTGTGCTATTTTTAATTGCTATACATGCTGTATTTTTAATTCTAATTGTGCTAAATTTGCTGAAAACTAAATCAGATACATTATTTTATTGAAAAGATGACTTTTTGTGAATATTTTGACTATTACGGAATAGAAAAATGTACCTTTCAAAGCTAAAAACGGGTTATCTCTAAATATTTCTGACGTTTTCAGTCTTTTTTTCAACGGTATTTACCACGATGTCTCAGTCATAAGCATTTCTTAATTTGTGACTGTGACCTCTACATTGTGTAAGGGTATGTGTACACTAGTTCTGTATATCTAAGAAATAATCCGAGTTTTACCGTGGTCTATCTTTATCTAACCACGGTTCTGAGTAATGTAGCGAGATCTAACATAGAGTCCGTTGCCGGTGTAACAAAATTCCATTCAATTTAGAAGATCGGTAAGTATCCCAAATGCGATCTAATGAGTCCAATACTCATAACATGCTATGCTTATCCTACTCCATAACGTCTGTTGTAAGTATAAGCTAAGGAAACTGCATTTGAAATGGCAATATGTTCCTGTGCCATAATGACCGCAGAAGTTGCACCTCGTCCAAAACTTTTGTTATATCGTTGAATTACTGCCCCAATTAACCTATCTTTGCTAAAATAATTCAATGGCAATGGTCAGAACAGACCAGTGAATGCAATTTCGTTGTTATCTTTTGTAGTCTTCCTATTTATATTTATATTAAATGGTTGCTCTGAAGTTTATCGGTACTCAATTACATTCTAGTGGTTGAAGCAGTGCTCGTGTAGAGTCTGATAGGCGTACAGCTATTAAGTGGAACTGCAGAATTATATTTTTCTGTTTCTAGTGTTTCCAGAACAAGAACAGTCCAGATATCAAGTTATCTGTATAAGTATATTTACCCTTTCCCAAACTAGACCTGGTTTTGACGTCCCTTGTAGAAAGAGCTTGGGAAAACATTGAGGCAAAAGAAGAAAATGCTGGCTATATGATACACAAACGCATTCCAGTATTCATAAAGATTCGTTTTGTCGGCTGCAGGAACTTCCAAATGGGAGCCTCATAAGATTCTGTTGTTTGGGAAAGAGTTAAAGGTTGATATAGATATTACGACAATGCAATCAATGAAAAATGATGACACAAGTATTTCTATTTAGCCCTGGTACCAGAGGCGCCTCAAGATAAGAGTCAACAATTTCATCTAAGAACACCCGAATGGTAGAATAATGTCACGGAATTAGTCGTCAGTCCGCTTGTCTACTCCTCCATCTGTGTGTTCTTTTGTCCGTTAGCTTGGGTGCACAACTCCTCTTACAGTTCATATTGGAAGGTAATCAAACTGGGATGTCTGTTCATCTTATGGGAATTCTATCTTTAGAACACTCAAAGTGTTCAATCTGAGCAAATCGAATTCACTATGACCATGCCTTAAATGGAAATTTTAGATACCATGAACAAACATTTTGGGATAAACAGAACTCTTCAGCGGTTTTGGAAAGGCGCACGCTGTCATGAATGATATGGGAATCTCTTTTAAGAAGAACATTCTGATTTGCTTACTCTTTACTTGAAGATAATAGTCACTACTTGGCTTCTTTTGAATAATGTTAACCAGAATAAGCTATTGTGGTCAAAGGTATTTTTGGATTTTAAAATGAAATATCTTTCCTGAACTTGTTTATAGCTTGCAAATTATGAGGAAGCTACATCACAGAACTCTCTCACTATGAAAGTCACTTGGTTGTACTAGGTTGGAACTAAATACTTCACAGCAGTACTAAATTCCAGCTTGCCTTAGTTTTATGAACCAAAATCGCAGCTTCAGATACAAAACCAAAAGTAAATTATATAATAGTTGGTGGATCAGCTGTGATAAACACATAGCCGCTTCGTACCTCCAAATGCCTAAAGAACATGCAGCCGAATGTGCTATTCCTTCAGTTAAACCTTCATAGTTATTTACAGGCTAACTGATTTGGTTAATCAATGTAAAAAAGGTCAAAGCATAGTCAAGACACCAAATAGTGACTGACAAAAGCATTCCACGTTAAGTATGGCTTATATTTTGCTGAGACAATGACAACAAGACTGATTGCAACACCTTGTAGAGTGAAGATTGTTCAGATGTGTCAGCAAAATATTGTCATTGTAAAAGGGGAAGAGAGGGTTATAGATAGCTAGTCAAGAGGGAATTACGCCTTGTTATCATGAGTAAATACATGTTTGATAATCAAAGTCACCAGCACAGTCGTCCTTACAATAATAACCAGTGTATTTCAAAGTCTAAATGATAGTGACATTGAAAAGCTTTCGAATAAGGTATAAGTTATAACCTTATGCTAAACGCCCCTACATATAATGCACTGGGTGTTTTAGGGAGGAAAGAGAGAGTCTTTCATTCTTTCACTTGCTCTGGTGTTGTTTCAGCTTTACGATTATAGGACAAGGGGCCTAGTTCTTTTCTTTTTATCATGTCTGCCAACAAAGCTTTATGGTGCATACTCCCCAACTAGCGCAGTTTTAGAAAAGTCCACTTTTTACCAAGCAGAATACACACGTGGTCAAATAACTATCCCCAAAATGGACACTCCAAGAAATCATAGTGGTGAGCTATGATAAGTATAACGCTTCCTATTGAGAAATATTTCACCATAACCATTACTAGGAATGAAAAGGGTCTTAGTTTTAAAAAATGCGTTTAGAAGTAGAAAGTCTTCATGAATTTTATTACAATTGTCTGGACAGAAACAAAGTGCCTTCAGGTTGATTTATCTTATTTTTGCCAAAAGGTGTTGTTCAAAATATAAAAATAGTACATGTAATTCTATGCACAGAACATTTTTGAATTATGTTATCTTGTGTTTAAAAACATAAATTTTGTTATAAAAAGCGGCCAATCATATCAGGTTTTATAGTAAAAATGGTATTTTCCACCCGTCTATGGCTGCCATCTTCGAAAATGAGGGCCGTCTTGTAATTTTTATTCATAAAACATGCTAAAATTCTGTTTTCTCGTATTTGGAAACATTCATTTTGTTGTGAAAAGTACAAAATTGCCCAATTATATTAGCTTTTATGGTAAAAGCGGTATCTTTCGCACGTCAATGGCGGCCATTTTGAAAAATAGAGGCCATCTAGACTTTTTGAGTTGCTAATGGGTTTCTATTAAACTACGTGGTCTTATAAATATATGTGCCAAATTTGATGCTTGCATCATCGAGTGCATGACTTTTGCATTTATCTGCTTAGCTTTTTGCCAGTTTCTCATGTTTGAACGTAGTATACCTGTGACCTACTTCTGACCTGAAATTCGAAACAGGCAATAGGCATGTATCCTAACATTGTTTGATGTAGTCTAGAATATTTCTAACCTTTAGTTATAAGAATGCCTTTGGTTATTTGTGTGCAATAATAGAACCAAACCTTCTATACAAGATCAATCAAAATTTCGTTAAGTATCGTGCTTTATTTTGTTATTGGTCTGAGCGTTTTTAGCATAAAAATGGTAAAATAGTGTTCGGAAATGAACAGGCGCTGTGTGACCCTCTGTCTATTCCCGATTCAATTCACTTGATTTCGTTTACATTACTTTCATTTTGTGCACACGAAAATAATTCTGCTTTAATCTACAAGCCATTTTTCTTGATTTTTGCACTCATTGACCTTTGACCTCACTGTGACCTTAAATCGAAAAATCACGCTGGGCATCCACCCCTATCTTGTTTGTAATAGTCTAAGGAACAATTCTAGCATGGACGCCGAGCATTAACAAAGAATGCCATCAGGAGTCATCGTAGGATTTATAGTCCGTAGACTAAAATGGAAATTATCAAAGATTATGATTTGTGTGAAATATTGCATGGAAAATATTGAGACAAAAGAAGAAACTGCTGGTTATCAGAAGTTTCTTCTTTTGTTTCAATGTTTTCCAAACCCTTAACATAAGGGACGTCAAAACCAGGTCTTGTTTGGGAAAGGGTTAAGTTAACAGTGACGTAATTTCGGACAAACAATAGCTTTTCGTAGGTCTTGTTACAAAATCTCGTAACTACGGCTTGATTCAAGAAGTAGACTTTACGAGATTTTATAACAACACCGACGGCTTATCAAAATAATTGAAACCAGGTCTTGTTTGGGAAAGGGTTAACTGGGGGCTTATCTGCATTTTTGTATTCATTGTCGTTGGTAAAAGTCAAATAGTAGATTCTATTTTCCCATTAACTACTTAGTACTTTTCATGTAGGCAAATTTCATTCGTGATTTTTTTTTTATTTTTGTCAAATAAATAAAGTTTTCTCGCACCGGTTTGTTTAGCAAGCCAATAACTACACCACGTGCTCTACCCCTTTGATGTAGCCGCACAGCTGATTGCGATCTCGAACCTGATTGGTCAATTTTGTTGTGTTTTGACGAAATACACAATACTGACGTCATTCACTGAGTCAATTACACAAAAACATGGCGGTCTACACATCTAATTAGGTCGCCAATTTTTGCCAATTTCAGTGTCTTTAAAGCAATATTCTGTGACATTATTAACGCGAAGCAGACGAAAATACCAGCGCAACAATGAGGAGAAGGGCCAAGATATTTTTAACGATAGATTATGAGGGTTTGTTGACTGATTCGGTGGCTATTTCTGACGTAGTAAACTTCGATTGTTACGAGAGCATTGTGAGCTCATGCCAACGTGTGATCGCGGAATTCAAAGACACGAGACCGGAATTTATTAGGACGGACAAAATCTTCTACTACAAGAAACGAGCTCGTTCGTCTCGCATGAACCCGAGTCTAATTCAGACAACAACAGACGTTTTCCGAGCGATAGCCGAACATCCGAGCGGGGAAATTCCGATTGGTGTACAGTGGACGGTTGATAAGAGTGTGAGCGTACCAAAGTCTGTACCCACGATTCTGAAGAATGTAAAGCGGGATCGACCACAACAGGGGTTTTATGAGGAAGACGAGGTATAATTGGAGTTTGTGTTTGTTTACAATTTAGGCCTTTGTGTGTTGCACTGACCTACTTTCACTTTCATTCTTTAACCCTTTACTCTCACATCCACTGTCATGGGTGATGCAACAGATTGTTTGCTCAAAATTCTTAATTTAACCCTTTCCCATAAAGCAATGATCCAATTTGAAGCTGCTGTAGATGACGAAGTTGGTGTTGATCGAGATTAAAGTTGTCTACAATTTATTACAGAAAATATTGAGGCAAAAGAAGGAAATGCTGATCATCAGCATTTTCTTCTTTAATTGAATCAGTCGGCATGACGTCATAGCCTCACTTTCATTTTTTCATCGAGGGTACAACCTCGGTCTTTATCGTTACGGGATACCAATTTTGAGGCAGAATATTTCCAAAATCTATCGCTAAAATTCACAAACAAAACTCTTTCTCTAAAGAATGTGATTTAAACTTTCTAACTACCAACGCATTTTTAATAATTTGGCGTAGTCGTCGAGATATTAATGCTGAAAGTTGGTAAGGCTTTAAGGAAAAAGACCGAAGCTTTCACCTCCACCGAATGAATGCAGGTCGACTGACGACGTTTTTGATTGGCTGAAGGGATTGTGCCGACCGAGTCAATCAGCATTTTTTCCTTTAGCCTCAATGGTTTCCAAAGCCTTCATCTTGTGGGGCGTCCAAATGCGCCAACGCCTAGCTAAAGAACATGCCTCAGACTAGGACAGTTGAATGTCGACTCTAAAAAAATATGTCGGAGTAAGCATTCAAACGCTCGCATACAAAAAAATATTGACATGAACAGTATCTTCTGCAGGGTTCTCCCCCGAATAATTTGAAGCCGTAGTGGCAAATTATAAGTATTGGTAAACCTTGAAATGCATTGTGTTCATGCAAATGATAGTGAATAAAACCATAATGGGAAAAGAAGAAATTGCTCAATCTGAGCAATTTCTTCTTTTCCCATTATGTTTTTATACGGAATTATTACATTTTATATCATAAGAATACATTAATTATCACTTTTTGACATTAAATGCTTAGAAATCCCCCTCTGGTTACCTTTTTGAAGGAATTCAGCTGTAGGGGTACTTTTGAAGCCGTAGTGGCATAAATTACACTAATTCACATGAAGCTGTAGTGGGGCCGATACAGCTTATTAGGCTGGGGAGAACACTGTTCTGTCTTCTGTCTTCAGACGTTCCTTTGAACGTATTTATTTTACATCGATTGAGAAGCAATTTTTTCAACTTATTTTAATCCCTCTCGTTTCGTGTTGTAGGCGATTCCACTTTTCAACGGCCGACAAGTGCCCTGGCTTTTCAAAATGCATCATTTCAATAATTGTTCCTCAAACCCTAGATTGTGGGGGTACTCATTGGAATTGTCTCGTCAGTTGTGACAATTCTAAACGAGTGCCACAATATAGGGTTTGAAATTAAAATAAAAGATTTAGAGTGTCTTAACCCTTTCCCAAACAAGACCTGGTTTTGACGTCCCTGGTAAAATAGGATTAGGAAAACATTGAGACAAAAGAAGAAAATGCTGATAATCAGCATTTTCTTCTTTCGTCGTAATGTTTTCTTTTCTGTGCCATATTATTAATATTTTTTACCTTTTGATGTCTGCAGCAGCTTTCAAATTAGACCCAGTAAAATATTCTCTTTTGGTAAAGGGCCAGCCTCCTCTTATCTCTTGCTCTGCCTCCATTATTTCCAGATTTATGAAAGAAAAGCCCCGACGACGGATGATTACGACAGCAAAGATGAGGTTCCAGAGGAGACAATACCGCAGAAAAAGAGAAGAATACATATACAGAAGATTGTCAACACAATGGTGGGTACACACAGGTGGTAAACAGAGAAACTAGGTCCAAAAAGAGGTAGTTGCATAGAGCGAAAATTTATAGGTCACGAACACATTTTCTAAAATTATTTCTTTTAAAGCGAGTTTTTGAGAAATCTGGCGATGCTGTAATATGAAGAAATGGTGGAAGTTTGTTGTGCACGAGAGTATACGGTATAAGTAGCAGGGTTTTAATACAATAGTTGAAAAACATTTCAAAATCGAAAGTAACCAAGTTTTTACTTTCGATTTTGAAATGTTTTTCAACTATTGTATTCAAACTCTGCTTACTAACAATGTATATTTTCGTGCACAACAAACTTTGACCATTTCTTCATATTACAGTATCGCCGGATTTTTCCAAAACTTGTTGTAAAAGAAATAATTGTAGAAAAAATGTGTGTGTAAACTACCTTTGTTTACAGATTTTCGCTCTATGCAACTACCTCGGTAGAGACCGGTTGTCACGAGGCAACGAAATACCGTTGACTCTTTTTGGAGCTAGTTTCTCTGTTTACCACCCGTGGTACAGGGTTTCACCTTTGTTTTCACCTACATGTTGTATTTCCGAACAAGACCGGAATTCAATGACCTTAAAGAGAAAAATTGCAAAGTTTAACAATCTAGGGGCCGCAGGTTCGAACCCGTGCTAGGCCAATATTCTAGAGTGTCTCCTTTTTAGCGAGCCAGGACTTTATGTCCGGGGAGCTAATGTCACAGCCCTAGTGTCAGCGTCAGCGTCGCGTCTTCAAAAACTTTAACCTGGTTTATATCTCAGGCACTATTTGAGATACAGCCTTGATACTTCGCACATGAATACCTCCTGCCAAGACCTTTCATTTGGGACCATGACCTTTGACCTAGTGACCTTGACCTTGGAGTTTGACCTACTTTTAAAAAACTTTAACCTGGCTTATATCTCGGTCATTTTTACAGATACAGCCTTGATACTTCACACATGGATACTTCTCAGCAAGACCTTTCATTTGGGACCATGACCTTTGACCTAGTGACCTTGACCTTGGAGTTTGACCTACTTTTCAAAAACTTTAACCTGGCCTATATCTCATGCACTATTATAGATACTCTCCATTGCCGAGGTCTATTGATTAAACCATCAAATATGACCTCTGCAGTTTTCGGTACGCCAACAGCCTATTTGATCGTCATAATCTAATTATAGCACACCATTTGAATTATCGAATCAAAATCATTCAGTTTTATCTTGCATGATCATTACGTATACATTACGTCGCTTCTATTTTTGGCTGAAGCCGGTAACATTTGAATTATCGAATCAAAATCATTCAGTTTGATCTGGTTTGATTACGTATACATTACGTCGCTTCTATTTTTGGCTGAAGCCGGTAATTTGAAGCGTCAGCCAATGAAAGTTTGTATCAGCTTTTTAAATTGTTTTGTTGTGTATTGCCAACGATTGGATACTGAAATCCCGCCAAGGCCCCGAGATTAGACGAGAAATGACCCCGCGAGAACAGAGCTCATTCTATCGAAATGGAATGTAGAGATAATGTGCTCTGTTCATAAGAGAGTATATTATAGATAGAGCCTTGATATTTCACATATGGATACTTCGTACCATGACCTTGACCTTGAGATCATGACCTTTGACCCAATGACCTTGACCTTTGACCTTTGACTCTTTTTTTTGTGTGACAAGCTCTCGTATAGGTGAGCTACGATGTCCGCGGACGACTCTTGTTATGCTCCTAAGTGTTCAAACTTTGGAAAACAATGAGGTAAAAGATGAAATAGCTGATAATCATATCCATTTGGGCCATCATAAGGGGTCATTGTTCGGGAAAGGGTTCAAAACCAGGGCTTTTGAAAACATTGTTGGAAATGAAGAAATTGCTTGTCACAAGCAATTTCTTCATTTTCAACTCTGTTTTCTGTCCAGAAACTCATAAAGATTTAAAATTTCATGAACTTGAACATGTTGTCCACAAATGCATCTAAATTAGGACAGTCTGGGTTGTTTTTTTTTTTTGCTGTTTTGAAACGTAAGTCAATTTGCAGCCCACCATTGCTCCGGCAGATAATAGCAAGACAGAAAGTCTCAAACTTGTACAGTAGACCAGGCCCCAGACCAGGCCCCGGTGTCTCGAAAGAACTTACGGTAAGTATGTTCTCAGACTGAAATCTGAGCACCGTGACTCAAATCAATCGAAATCCATGTGAACTTCAGTCGAATACCCTTCAGCGTTGGAGAGTATTCCATTGAAGTTGAGCATGTACTCATGATGAGTATGCACTTAAGTTTTTTTTTGAGAAACCAGGGCCAGATTTGTGATTATAGAAACATCCAAAATTGTGTTAACCCTTTCCCAAACGGCAAAATTTTAGGATGATCCACTTCAAAAACTGCCACAATTACAAAATTGAAGTTATTTAAGGTAGAATTTGTGTTATACAGGGTGTTTCATAATATCTGTTACCATTACGAATAAATATAAATCATTGACTTTACATACAATATAGTTATGTTATACACCCTTTTAAAGGGTACATATTAAAGTTTTGTGTCAATCAAAAATCAAGGGAAAATATTGATGTCATGACGTCTTTTTTGACGTCATCAAATTTGGGCAGTTTTTCAAAAATGGTGCTCTCCGTTAACGCACGGACGAAAGCTGTCAAATAGCTTGATTAATTATTTATCGATAATTGTCATCAGATTTATGAAAAAATAATATCCTGATGATGAAAATTCAACGCATATGCTTCTAAGAGAAATCTGATTTTGTCAGAAAAGATAATTTCATTCTCACAATTTAGCAGTATTGACGTCCTAAAATCCATCGGTAACAACTGGACCCTTCTTTTTTGAGGACGAAAATTGTGAGGTTTAGACAACTCTAAATAGAGTTCACTATCTGCATGAAATAAAGTAGAAATATGATTTTGCATTAAGGCTAAACGCTGCAGACTTTAATACCCTTTGATTCTGGCTGGATGTTGCGGCGCCCCCACTTCAAGGGAAAATATTGTGTAGATTGAGAAAACATTTAGGACACAATAGATTTCGTACAGGTCAGATAAAGTGTGGCTTTCGCACTCCCAAGACCTCACTTCGCTTGAACTTCTTCTTTGATATATCAGAACGAGCATGTACATATAACCATGCTGCAATATCCATAAACGCATTTAAATAGCATTTCAATGTGAAAACAGAATATTCCAATGGACACGTGCAATTCGGTCATTACAAACATTAAGAAACAGGTTGACGTCGTTTTGCAACATGGATGACGTCATCTGGAATGCTTTGTCAAAAAACTGTACTTTTTAATGGGGTTGAATTGGCATCAATTCTGAACGCAAATATAATATTGTTATATGTCAAATAAAACTTTATTATGTCTATTTCCGCACTGTACATTTCATTTAAATTTACATTTCTTGGTTAAAATATACTTAAGATTCGAAATGGTAACACATATTATGAAACACCCTGTATATGGTATAGAAAATATTGAGACAAAAGGAGAAACTGCTGATTATCAGCAGTTTCTTCTTTTGTTTCAATGTTTTCCCAAGCCATATCTATTTGGGACGTCAAAACCAGAACTTGTTTGGGAGAGGGTTAAAAGATAGCGAAGATAATACTGTAAACCCCCTCTCAAACAAGACCTGGTTTTAAAATGCCTGATAGAAAGGCTAGAGGAAAATATTGAGGCAAGAGATGAAATTGCTGATAACCAGCATTTTCACCTTTTGCCTCCATAATTTCTGGGCTATGATGACACAAATTCTGGGCTATGTACACAAATTCTATCTTAATCAACATCCATTTTGTCATTTCCAGCAGCTTTTAAATGGCAACAGTCTCAAATTTTGCTATTTGAGATAGGGTTAATGCACCAGAAATTAAGAAATGGGTGCATGATCATTATCAGTAGCTGAGCCCTCTCCAAATAATAAGGCATTGACATATGGTAATGTGTTAGATAACAAATCTATTGTATTTTGTAGCCCACCATCGCCCCATCTGAAAACAACAATGCAGGAAATGTCAAAGTTGTGGAGGCGACCAGATTCGTGATTCCAGATACACCCAAGGCTGTGTTGCATGAGGGCAAAGATTACAATATTAACCCTCTCTCAAACAATGCCTTACAGAAAAGACTGGAGGAAAACATTGAGGCAAAAGAAGAAAATGCTGATAACCAGCATTTTCTCCTTTTGTCTCAATATTTTCTGTGCCATATTTTACACATATCCTATCTTTATTGACAACCATTTTGTGTCATTTGTGGCAGTTTTTGAAGTGGATCACCCTAAAATTTTGTCGTTTGGGAAAGGGTTAAATAATAAAACAATTGTATTTTGCAGCCCACCATTGCTCCATCAGAAAACAACAACGCAGGAAATGTCAAAGTTGTGGAGGCGACCAGATTTGTTATTCCAGATACACCCAAGGCTGTGTTTCATGAGGGCAAAGAAATCAATGTTAATACACCTGAAATGAAGAAACGGGTAGGCAATGATTATTTACTCTCTCCTGTGTTCACACACCTGTTTTAAAGTTGTAGTTATTACAGGCCAGTAGGAAGCATATTTCAAATTTGGGTGGCTGGAGCCCCTGTGTCTTAATATTGGGTTGGGGGGGGGCTAAATTGGATTTTCCCTAATTTTTCAGTGTAATATAAGGAAAAGTTGGCATTTTTGGCCAACATTGGCCTCATTTCGAATCTCAATTGATCACAATTAACATAAGGAAAACATATCGAGGGCTCAGTGCAAAACTATTGTAACTACATATTTTTCAGAAATTCATTTTTTCGCATTTTCTGAATCTTTAGGAGGGAATACATCATGTGTTCTAATATTAGGTTTCAATTCTGTATACTTTAAAAGATATTTAGAATTTCAAAAACATTTTTCCTCTTAAACTTTGAGAAAGTCAATAAGTTTTTTCCCTCTCCTGTAAAATTTTACAAAATGTAGTTACAATAGTTTTGCACCAAGCCCTCGATATGATATGTGACACAATAAGAACATGAGCCCTTTAAAATTTTTCTTTCATTTGTGATTTAAAATTGGTCTTTAAGCTTAGGAAAGGGATTATTGATATTCTTTTCATTAACCGTCTTTCTGATGCAAATATATGGTCAGGACCAGTGCATATTTAGTCAAGGCTAACAGTATCTGGCAGCATAAAGCCAGGCAGGCAGGTAACCAAAAAATTTAATGTTGATTGTTGAACCCTGCAACACCGCTCGAAAAATTCTGACATAGCATAAATCTCATTGGGGTTGGACTACCTTAATGTTGATTGTTGAACCTTGCAATATCGCACAAAATCTGACATAGCATAAATCTCATTGGGGTTGGACTACCTTAATGTTGATTGTTGAACCTTGCAATATCAAACAACAAAATCTGACATAGCATAAATCTCATTGGGGTTGGACTACCTTAATGTTGATTGTTGAACCTTGCAATATCAAACAACAAAATCTGACATAACATAAATCTCATTGGGGTTGGACTACCTTAATGTTGATTGTTGAACCTTGCAATATCAAACAACAAAATCTGACATAGCATAAATCTCATTGGGGTTGGACTACCTTAATGTTGATTGTTGAACCATGCAACACCGCTCGAAAAATTCTGACATAACATAAATCTCATCGGGGTTGGACTACCTTAATGTTGATTGTTGAACCATGCAACATCGCGCGAAAAATTCTGACATAACATAAATCTCATTGGGGTTGGACTACCTTAATGTTGATTGTTGAACCATGCAACATCGCGCGAAAAATTCTGACATAACATAAATCTCATTGGGGTTGGACTACCTTAATGTTGATTGTTGAACCTTGCAACATTGCGCGAAAAATTCTGACATAACATAAATCTCATTGGGGTTGGACTACCTTAATGTTGATTGTTGAACCATGCAACACCGCTCGAAAAATTCTGACATAGCATAAATCTCATCGGGGTTGGACTACCTTAATGTTGATTGTTGAACCATGCAACATCGCGCGAAAAATTCTAACATAGCATAAATCTCATTGGGGTTGGACTACCTTAAGAATTCTGTTTATTCCAGCTCCTCGGGGAAGCAATATACCAAGAGTCAGTGAGTAACACCCAACCCATACCCAGACGACCAAGGGGAGCTGTAAACTTAACAGCTGCGTATAAATGGCCGGACGACGTTAGATGTGAGGTAAACAAACATGGTTTTACAGTTTAACACTTTCCCAAACAAGACCGAGTTTGACGTCCCTAATAGAATATACTTGGGAAAAAATTGAGGCAAAAGAAGAAAGCGCTGGTGACCAGAACTTTCTCATTTTGCCTCATTATTTTCTGGGCTATGGCATGCATGATTTCTCCTTTTGATATAATTCATTTTGTTGTCGGCAAACCCCTTTGAATTTGGACCACCCTAAAATTTGTTTGTTTAAAATTCGTTTCGTTTAAAGTTGTTTGGGAAAGGGTTAACCTTATGGCTTTATTGCTATGAAAACATGCAGGCAGTCTAATATGGTGATAATATAACACGGTGGATAACACATGATACAATTTTCAGAAAATCTTCAATAACTTTGTAAATACTGGACCGATTTGAATTCGGTTTGAAGTAGTGAATGGGGACAGACATCACGCATTAGATGGATGTGGTTGATTTTTGAAAAATCAACTGATAAAAAAGTTATTGAAGATAAACCAAAATTTTGGTTTATCTTCAATAACTTTTTTATCAGTTGATTTTTCAAAAATCCAACATGTCCAGCTTATTCCTGGCATTTTCCCACCTCTGCTTCAAACCGAATTCAAATTGGTCGAGTATTAAAAAAGATATTGAAGATTATCGGAAATTCTGAGTCACATGATTATACACCGTGAATATAATCCCATTCTTTATGGGCTGCTCAATATCATCATCGTCTTCATTACCATGTATGGTAATGAGTTAATGCTGCAGATCCATCTGATAATAGCCTTGTCAGCCAGAGTGGTGCAGTGGTTAACACACTCAACTTGTAGCCCGATGGTAAGGAGTTCGATCCCCACTCAGGTACAGATAAGGTGTGTTTTTGGGAACAACACTTAATTATTGTCAGCCCCAGTCTACCTGCAGTGAGGTAAAACTTACTGCCTCTTCTCTTAAAAAAAGAAATAAAGGGCCTTTAGAAGCTTTAATTAGCTTATATATATGTACATCTGGTCTCGAAAACTGTATGTTGTCTTTATGGATAAGCTTCTTTTGGGTACCAGAAGTCATTACCAATATAATGGACCACAAAGCCCTTGCTTCGATTGGTGATGATCACAGATTTAAAGTCCTAACCTTTCTCATTATGTTTGCATTATACTCCTGTTGTAGCCACAGCTTTGGCAGGCTGTGTAGGCAAAGATTAGCCTGCACAAATGTGCAGTCTGATCTTAGTCTACAATGCCTGCTTTCTACTCTAACATTTTGTCAAAAAATGGAGCCTAACTGATTGAAACTCCTCCTAAATTGGCAAATTGTTTGAAACAAAATTCAAAAGCCAGCAAGACAAAGATTGAATAAAACTTGCTTTAATCATTTATTAAAGATAGATCTATCTCTGAAATTTATGCAAGATTAAAACATTTCGTCGTTGTTAATGCAAAACCTCGTATCTCGTTTTTGGAAAATTTTAAAGGGGAGGGAAAAAAGTGTGATAACTTTTCCCAAACTTAAATGTTTTACTTGAAATTTGGACATATTGTTCATACATAATGTACCATTGATACTGATCGGTAAAAATATCTCAAAACCTGCGAGAATTGTCTTAACTTGACACACAAGTTTGTACTTTGAAAATCGCAAGAATCGACATAGGAGGTTTTGCATTTACACCGACGATTTTCATCTTTTCCCAGGATGTTTTTAATTTTGTTTTATTCTTTTCAGTTGGTGATGAGCTATGGAGGTATCAGTGAGAGACAAAACTTGCCTTATTCATGTGTGAGAGAAATACTAGCCTTAGTAAAAGCTTATTACACTACCACCAGCGAAGCAACAGGGTATGTATAGGAAAAAGGGACCAATAGGGTTTTTTCGTAATCCTTTCCAAAGCAAGACCTGGTTTTGATGTCCCTAATTGGAAAGGCTGGAGGAAACATTGAGGCAAAAGAAGATTGACTTAATATAAAGTGGAGATGTGCTAACCAAAATTTAGATTTGTCACCCATCTCATGTAAAAGTTAATCTGAGAACAGGGTTCCCAAAAACCACCAGAGGGTTTGTTTCCCCTGAAATTGAATTTTGTACCTCCAGTTTTTGCAAGCAGCCTTGTCTGTTTCATATAGAGGGGGTACAAGTATGCTGTTTACTGACTGTTTTCACCACCAGATTTAAAAGTCAGTGGGAACCCTGTGAGAAGCATGAAAAGTATTGACCCCAGTCAGTCTGTGCAGTCCGTTCAGACTATGATCAATATTTCTCTCACTAATAATTTTCTGAATCTAGAATGTTTTCCCTACCTTACTAAAATGTTTCAGTTTCCAAATACAAAACAGGGTTCTCCGCAGAATATTTTGAAGCTGTAGTGGCAAATTATATGAGAATTGGTAAACATTGAAAGCATATAACTGTGAGTGAAAACATTATGGAAAAAGAAGAAATTGCTAATCTTGAGCAATTTCTTCTTGTCCCATAATATTTTTACTCATAATTATTACATTTATAATGACAAAAATGTATTATTCAACAGTGTTTGGCATGAAATACCTCAAAAATGCCGCTATTTGGTAACCATTTAGAAGAGATTAAGCTGTGGGGTAGTTTTGAGGCTGTAGGGGCATTACATTGATTAACATGAAGCTGTTGTGGGGCCGATACAGCTTATTGAGCTGGGGAGAACACTGCAACATCTGAATGACCTCTGCTGAGTCTGATACATTCCTAAAAAAAGGTTTTATGGACTTCCCACAAGGTTGGGACAAAAGAAGAAAATGCTTAGCCCATTACCAAACAACAAAATTTTGGGTTGGTCCAAATTCAAAGATCTTGCAGACGACAATTTCAAATGAATGAATTTTAAACATTGTTGGTCTTTTGGTGTAGAAAACATTGTGACAAGCAATTTCTTCAATCCCCCACAATGTTTTCCAAAGCTGTTATCATGTAGGGAGTCAAAAAGAGTCATTGTGTAGTAATGGGTTAAATAATTATGTTTATAACTACTCACCATACAAAGGTCAATGACCAAAATCATTAATTAGTGACCAGTGACCAATAGGAAGTGTAGCTTACTCCGGCTTTCATTTTCCCGCAGTGTTCCAGTAGGCCCTGTTCGTGAGGATGATGTGCAGAAAAAAAGATTAAATGAACGAGGCTTTTCAGGAAAGAATGGCAAAATTTTAGACTGGTCCAAATTAAAAGAAGTTACAGACGACATTTTCAAATGAATGAAATTTTGAAATTTTATAACTTTTTTGATAGAAAACATTGTGGGAAATGTAGACATTGCTTGTCACAAGCAATTTCTTCATTTTCCACAATGTTTTCCCAAGCCTCTTTATTTAGGGGTGTCAAAAAGCGTCCTTGTATTGGAGTGGATTAATTAGTAAACAGTGACCAATAGAGTGTAGCTTACTCCGGCTTTCATTTTCCCGCAGTGTTCCAGTGGGCCCTGTTCGTGAGGATGATGCGCAGAAAAAGATGGATGAAATGAACGAGGCTATTCAGGAAAGATTGGCAAAATTTTAGACTGGTCCAAATTCAAAGAAGTTACAGACGACATTCTCAATGTGATGAAATTTTGAAGTTTTATAACTTTTTGGGGTAGAAAACATTGTGGAAAATGAAAAAATTGCTTGTCACAAGCAATTTTTTCATTTTCCACAATGTTTTCTCAAACCTCTTTATTGAGGGGGTTCAAAAAGGGCCCTTGTATTGGAATGGGTTAATTAGTAAACAGTGACTGATAGGTAGTGTAGCTTACTCCGGCTTTCATTTTCCCGCAGTGTTCCAGTGGGCCCTGTTCGCGAGGATGATGCGCAGAAAAAGATGGACGAAATGAATCAGGCTATTCAGGAAAGATTGGAGGAAAAGCAGAAGACTAGAAATCCTATTAGCTGTAAGTTTATACTTTTCAACCATTTTCCAAACAGAAAAATTCAGAGTGTTCTAAATTAAAATTTGCTTCAGATGACTAAATGGATTGTGATTAAGAAATGATTTTGTGCAATCTAGAAATTAAAATATTTCTAGGCAAAAGAGCTTTTGTCTCAATGTCATCAAAACCCCTTTCTAATTAAAGACACCATTATTTGGGAAGGGGTTAAATTGTTCCTGCAACTTAAGTGTTCCTAATAGAAAGTGGTTAGAAAGAATTGGGGCAAAGGAAGAAAATGATGATTACCAGTGTACTGTGCACAAATCCTATCTTTATCAGTGGCCATTTTGTAGTTTGCGGCCATTTTTAAGGAGGCCAAGCTTAAGATTTTGCAACTTGGAAAAAGATTAAGGCACTTAAGAATAGGCCAATCCATGGCCATTCCAAGTCTTTTAGATGAGTTTATTATCAGATGTCCCATCTCTATAAATTATGACCATAGCGGTTAAATAAAATTGAAATTTCCAGTCGCTCAATCCAATTTCTAGTACAATGCATTATTTGATAAGGATCCTCAGTGTTTCTCATAGCTTCTGCTTGGGTTTATAAATCAGGTTGCTGCTTTGCAGCAAAAACCTTGTAACGGCAGCTTAAAACAAGCTGCAGTTACGAGGTTTTCATTCAAAAGCGACAAGGTGCTGTTTGGGAAAGTTCCTCTTCCACAATGTTTTCTCTTTGGGCATCATTATGCAACATGATATGATTGTAGGTTACTCTATTTTTACAGATATCCAGGATGCGAAGATGGAGATATTTAAGACTCTATCCACTCTGAATCTCAGCAAGGCAAGATTTAACGAACTCCTCGATTGGCTCAAATCTCTTGAATTACGGGAAGGAAAACAAGGTAAAGATTTCAAATAGATTATGTATGCCACCAGAGGTGGACATATATGTGACCTTTCATGCTAATAGGAACCTTGTGGGAAATCCATTATACCAAATTTTGAGAAGCAGATCAGACTCTGCAGAGACCATCCAAATGTCATATATTTGAAAACGAACATACAGTATGATTTGGAGAACATTTAAGTTTCATTAAATGAACATTTAATGAAATATTTTGATCTTATTTTCTCCTCCAAGGCCCTACAAGCTTTTCTATGATGTAACTTGAAGATCTTTTAAACCATACCATTAATTTTGTTGTTTCAGTTTAGTTTATTAGTCCCCTACCGGTGTTCACACCGGAGGGGACTATAGGTTTGCCCTCCGTCTGTCCGTCCCTCCGTCTGTCCGTCCGTCTGTCCGCTCAAATCTGGATCCCGCGATAACTTAATAACTAAGCAAGCGTTTTTGATGAAAGTTGGTATATGACTAGATGGCAATGTGTAGATTATGCACATCATTTTATTTTTGTTTTTCGACTTAAATTGAGGTTGCTATGGTTACAGAAATAGTGAAAATATGGCCAAAAATGGGATCCTGCGATAAGATAATAACTAAGCAAGCTAGTTTGATGAGACTTGGTATATGACTATATGGCAATGTGTAGATTATGCACATCATTTTATTTTTGTTTTTAAACAAAATTTAATTTATTTAATTCTTTCTTTTCAAGAACAGTTTTGCCAGTTTCAGCTGGGTTTTTACAATGCTCATATTTGTTTCAGGTCGATTTTTCCTGTCAGAACGTAACAGACTGGGAGCTGGTTTACAGGTACACTATGACACAGATCAGCAGGCAGCGCAGAAGCTCAATGAGATTTACCGATCCAGATCCAAACTCGTCAAACCCAATACGCTACATTCTATCGACATGAATTCCCGTTTAATTGCTCCTACTCCTGCACCACCAGCGCCAGAGCCGCCTAATCCTAAACCACAGTATATGGTGCTAATGCCTAGCAGTAATCAAGCCATCCCTACTTCTCTCCCGCCACATCTCATTCCCTCACAAAACTTGAAACTGGTTACCCAACCGAATGTTTCAATGATAAACGGTAAGACTGTTTCAAAAGTTTCAAGTAGTACGAGCACCGTCACTTCCAGATCCGATCCAGACCCAGATTATGTGCCAGAACCAGCTAAATCCAGCACCTACGTCAACTCGGCCAAAGTGGCGGAAGAAGAGAGGCTTATGAATCTCAGAAAGAGAGGGCCTTCTATTCTACGTCGAAAATCGGGACGACGGAAACAAGGTCTCGAAGAAAGGGAAGAACCGGTTCCTATGCAGTTGTTTAAATCGTATAATAGAGAATGTGATGCTGAAGGGAATATTCTGCCAGTTGATGAGGACACAATTAAGAAGGAGCCTGTGAGCTACTCTGACACGGAGGATGAAGGTCGAAATACGCCGGGTGTCGGGCCGTCCGACAGTGGACGGTACGAGACTATCAAGGGAATTTTACGAAATGATGCAGTGCTGCCACAGTTAGAAGATCCAAGAAATTCACAGCCAGAAGATCAGGTTGATTCTAGCGAGGAAACGTACAGAATTGTGACAATTAAGTCCGAACCTTTGGATGATTTTTAGGCTTGTTTATGTTTACAAAATACTAAGATGTTACATTAAGGACTGACAAGGGAACTTTACTAAACAATATGTAGATGCCACAGCCAGAAGATCAGGCCGATTCTGGTGAGGAGTCGCTCAGAATTGTGACAATTAAGTCTGAACCTTTAGATGATTTTTAGGCTTGTTTACGTTTACAAAATACTAAGATGTTACATTAAGGACTGACAAGGGAACTTTACTAAACAGTATGGTGATGCCACAGCCGGAAGATCAGGCCGATTCTGGTGACGAATCATTCAGAATTGTGACAATTAAGTCTGAACCATTAGATGATTTTTAGGCTTGTTTACCTTTACAAAATACTAAGATGTTACATTAAGGAATGACAAGGGAACTTTACTATACAGTATGGTGATGTCACAGCCAGAAGATCAGGCCGATTCTGGTGAGGAGTCGTTCAGAATTGTGACAATTAAGTCGGAACCTTTAGATGATTTTTAGACATGCTTAACCCATTACCTGATGGCAAAAGTTTATGTTAGTCAAACTATAAAGGAGTTGCAGATGTCAAAATGTTTGATGTGAACAGTGAAAAGAAAATGTATGATTTGGTGCAGAAAAAACTGAGGCAAAAGAAGAAATTGCTGATTATCAGCAATTTCTTCTTTTGCCTCAGTTTTTTCCCAAACTATTTCTACTAGGGACATTAAAATCAGGACATGGTTAAAACCGAGCCCGTGAGCTAGTCGGATACGGAGAATAAGGGTCAAAATAAGCTGGGTGTCGGGCCGTCCGAGAGAGGAAGGTACGAGACTATCAAAGGAATTTTACGAAATGATGCAGTGCTGCCACAGTTAGAAGATCCGAGAAATTCACAGCCGGAAGATCAGGTTGATTCTAGCGAGGAAACGTACAGAATTGTGACAATTAAGTCCGAACCTTTGGATGATTTTTAGGCTTGTTTACGTTTACAAAATATTAAGATGTTACATTCAGGACTGACAAGGGAACTTTACTAAACAATATGTAGATGCCACAGCCAGAAGATAGGCCGATTCTGGTGAGGAGTCGCTCAGAATTGTGACAATTAAGTCCGAACCATAAGATAACTTTTAGATATGCTTAAGTTGAAAGTCATTGCCCATTTACCTATTAATGCAGAGATCAGGCATATGGCGACACAACGATAATTATCTACTAGTATTCTAAGTCATCTGTTATTTTGCCATTTTGGAAAGTATTAGAATAGTAGAATTTGAAAGGAATTGAGAACGACAAAATCAATCATTTCAAATGTAAAAAATGTGCATGATATAGCATGAAAAATATAATCTAAATGTTTTCCAAGCCTTTCAAGTTTTCTATCAGGGACATCAAAAACAGGTCTTGGTTAGGAAAGGGTTAAGGGTGAATTTCCTTTTACATTCAAGCAATACTTATGTTTTACTTCGCAATATTAAACTATAGCCCTTAAAAGAATTATTGAACAAAGTTCATATTTCTCTTTACAAAATATAGAGAAAATAGGTGTTTAGCCCTTCCAAAACACGGTTATGATGTATGATATGGAAAAGGCCTGTGGGAAATATAAAAAATGTCTTATTTGGGAAAGTGTAAAATATTCATTGTATCTTGTTTACTGATGCAATTATTTTGATGTTGCTGTGTCATTTATGATCATTTAACCCATACCCAAAACACAAAATTTTAAGCTTATCGAAATTGAAAACAAATGCATTATCAAAATGTATGGTGCTTGAAATGAAAAAAATCTTGTTTTACAGCAAGAAAAAATAAGTTTTGAGAAAAAAGGAGAGAAAAAATGTTAATTTTACTCATTTACTCCTTTTCTCTCAATGTTTTCCCAAGCATCTATTTGTAAAGGGGTTTAATGATCTGCTATTTCATTATTATTGGTGACTTACTTTATATGCAATTTGATATGTTATGTTAGTTGGGAATACAAATTTACAAATTGCACATTGACTTGTGCATTCATTGAAATAAAACATTGGAAATGTTAGACCAGCATCTTTCTTATTTTCAATTTAACCCTTTCCCAAACAAGACCTGGTTTTGGCGTCCTTAATAGAATAGGTTTGGGAAAACATTGAAACAAAAGAAGAAACTGCTGATAACCAGCAGTTTCTCCTTTTGTCTCAATATTTTCTGTGCCACATTTTACACAAATCCTATCTTTAATAACATCCATTTTGTCATTTGTAGCAGTTTTTGAAGTGGATCACCCTAAACTTTTGTCGTTTGGGAAAGGGATAAGTAACATTTAGTAAGGATAAATTGAATGTGGTTAACCTTTTTTCCAAAACACAAAAACTCAGAATTGTCTTATTTGAAGCTACTGCTTATGACTCATTTGATGATAGAAATACAGGATGAGCATACAATACAGAACGAAAAACTGAAACAAAAGAAGAAAATGCGGGTTATCAGTTTTTTTATACGCCGCCGGAGGCGGACGTATATTGGCGTCATCTTCTCCGTCTGTCCGTCCGTCCGTCCGTCCATCCGTCCGTCCGTACGTCCGTCCGTACGTCCGTCCACTTTTCTTGTCAACGCAACTCCTCCTAAGTTTCTGGCTGGATCTTCTTGAAACTTAGTCAATGTTATCACCTCAATTGGTAGATGTGCATGAAGGAAGGATTTCATGGTTCGTCGATTTTTGCCTGAGTTATGCCCCTTAAAAACTTAGTCTCTGGGGCTTATTGAAATTGCAGCCTTGTCAACGCAACCCCTCCTAAGTTTCTGTCTGGATCTTAATGAAACTTGGTCAATGTTATCACCTCAATTGGTAGATGTGCATGAAGGAAGGATTTTATGGTTCGTCGATTTTTGCCTGAGTTATGCCCCTTAAAAACTTAGTCTCTGGGGCTTATTAAAATTGCAGCCTTGTCAACGCAACTCCTCCTAAGTTTCTGGCTGGATCTTAATGAAACTTGGTCAATGTTATCACCTCAATTGGAAGATGTGCATGAAGGAAGGATTTTATGGTTCGTCGATTTTTGCCTGAGTTATGCCCCTTAAAAACTTAGTCTCTGGGGCTTATTGAAATTGCAGCCTTGTCAACGCAACTCCTCCTAAGTTTCTGGCTGGATCTTAATGAAACTTGGTCAATGTTATCACCTCAATTGGTAGATGTGCATGAAGGAAGGATTTTATGGTTCGTCGATTTTTGCCGGAGTTATGCCCCTTAAAAACTTAGTCTCTGGGGCTTATTGAAATTGCAGGCTTGTCAACACAACTCCTCCTAAGTTTCTGGCTGGATCTTAATGAAACTTGGTCAATGTTATCACCTCAATTGGTAGATGTACATGAAGGAAGGATTTTATGGTTCATTGATTTTTGCCAGAGTTATGCTCCCTTCAATCTTAGTCTCTGGGGCTTATTGAAATTGCAGCCTTGTCAACGCAACTCCTCCTAAGTTTCTGGCTGGATCTTAATGAAACTTGGTCAATGTTATCACCTCAATTAGTAGATGTGCATGTAGGAAAGATTTTATGGTTCATTGATTTTTTCCAGAGTTATGCCCCCTTAAAACTTAGTCTCTGGGACTGAAACTTGGTGGATGTTATTACCTTAATTGGTAGATGTGCATGAAGTAAGGATTTTATGGTTCATTGATTTTTGCCTGAATTATGCCCCCTTGAATCTTAGTCTCTGGGGCTTAATGATATTTTAGCCTCGTGAACGCAATTCCTTCCAGGTTTTTCACTGGATATTTATAAAAACCTTTTTGTGAACACAATTTTTTTACAGGTTTTTCAGTGAATATTCATAAATCCTTGTCAATGTCATTTTTTTGTCTCAAGTTTTATAAGTGGCGGCGTATATTGTGACGGTGGCACTCTTGTTCTTCTTTTGCCTCAATATTTTCCCTAACCTATTCTATAACCAGATCTTGTTTGGAAAAGGAATAAACAAAGCGTTGAAACCATTCCTATACAGTGACTTCTTTTGAAAGCCTCAGAAGAAATGGTTTAGAAAACCTTGCAGGAAAAAGAGAAAATCCATTTTCTCTTTGAAACCCCCGCAAAAGGAATGTTCTAGGGGTATACTAGAATCAGCCTGTCTGTCTGTCCATATACTAGAAATTGTCTGTCTGTCTGTGAACAAAATACAAACACTTTTGTGTTGTCAACTTCTCTAAAGTTCAGTTTTCATTCAATAATACAATACTACTCTGAGAGTGCTTGCTCGATCCATGGGTCATGAGCTTAAACCCCGGCTTGTTTAACCTTTTTCTAAATAAGACTGGGTTTTGACTTCCCCAACTGAAAAGGCTTGGGAAAACATTGAGGCAAAAAAAAAAATGCTGATTAGCAGCATTTTCTCCATTTGCCTTGATATTTTCCATTAATAATATCCATTTTATCTTTATCTTCTCAAATGGCTTTCAGTTTGGACCACCATAAATCTTTTCCATGTGGGAAAGGGTTAATATCCATTCTGACATTTCATGATAGTCATTTTTCTCCCACCAATGGATGCAAATCATCTAAGTAAGCGGGCAGCAGGAGGCTAGACTTTGATATTGTGGTAAAACGATGTGAGAAATACCAGGAATCTTTTATTAGGTACGCCAGCCATAGTGATATGTCCACAATAGTTTAACCCATTACCAGACGGCAAAATTTTGGACTGATCCAATTTGAAAGACGTTGCAGACAACAATTTCATTTTGGATAAGAAATCAGTGTGGTAAATGAAGAAATTGCTTGTCACAAGCAATTTCTTCATTTACCAGAATGTTTTCACAAGCCCTGTCTTATGAAGGAGTCAAAAGGCGTCACTGTGCAGCAATGGGTTAAAGAGGCATTAAACCTCAATCATATCATTTAAACTGAGACAACAACCAGGCCATAGCTCTGTTGGTAGCCAACTTATGAGGTCCCCGGTTCAATCCTCAGCCATGGCATCCTTTGACATAGTAATGTTTCGTTTGAACCCAATGAATCCCCCATCCCACCGCCTGGAGTCGCGGCCATGGGGCAGTGGATAGCGCATCTGCCTCTCATTCGAGAGCTCCCGGGTTTGATACCCGGCCGCAGCAAATACCCTTACTGACACTAGATGCCGAAGGGCAACATGTCGAGCCCGCTCATTTTGAAGAAAGAAGACCATACCTATGTCTACAGCTGTCATTACAATGGCGTTGTAAAAGTGGGGACAAAATAAGTTGGAATGATGGGGATCATGGTGAGACAGTTTATTGTTCACAAAATATTACATGTCTATGTATTTATAACGAGATACCAGAATGGATTAATTTGAGTATACATATGTGACCCGTCACGCTAAAAGGGACGTTATGCTAAGTCCATAAAACCAAATTCCGAGAAATATACCAGACCAAGCAGAAGTCCATCCGATGTCGTATTTGGAAAACGAAAATATTGTAAGGTAGAGAAAACATTCTAGATTCAGAAAATACTTAGCGACACTCCGCCTTACTGAGCTTGACATTTGTGCCAAGTTAAGGAATGGCCCGGACAAGCAAAAATCAACTCATTTTTATACGCCCGTCGAAGACGGGACGTATTATGGGATCACCCGTGATGTCCGGCGTCCGGCGTCCGGGCGTCCGGGCGTCCGGCGGCGTCCACTTCTTTGTCCGGAGCATAACTCTGTCACCTTAAGTCCGATTGACTTTAAACTTGGCAGTTATATTCTTCTCATCATTACGGAGTGCAGTGCACAAGAACCATAACTCTACCTGGCTTATTTTTTGAGTTATTGCCCTTTGTTGTTTTTCAAACTTGAATCTTGTCCGGAGTATATCTCTAAAAGTATAATAGCTAGGATCATGAAACTTCATGGGTGTATAGATCTCACAAAGAGGGAGTGCAGTGCATAAGAACCATAACTCTACCTGGCTTATTTTTTGAGTTATTGCCCTTTGTTGTTTTTCATACTTGAATCTTGTCCGGAGTATATCTCTAAAAGTATAATAGCTAGGATCATGAAACTTCATGGGTGTATAGATCTCACCAAGGGGGAGTGCAGTGTACAAGAACCATAACTCTACCTGGCTTATTTTTTGAGTTATTGCCCTTTGTTGTTTTTCATACTTGAATCTTGTCCGGAGGATATCTCTAAAAGTATAATAGCTAGGATCATGAAACTTCATGGGTGTATAGATCTCACCAAGGGGGAGTGCAATGCACAAGAACCATAACTCTACCTGGCTTATTTTTTGAGTTATTGCCCTTTGTTGTTTTTCATACTTGAATCTTGTCCGGAGTATATCTCTAAAAGTATAATAGCTAGGATCATGAAACTTCATGGGTGTATAGATCTCACCAAGGGGGAGTGCAATGCACAAGAACCATACCTCTACCTGGCTTATTTTTTGAGTTATTGCCCTTTGTTGTTTTTCATACTTGAATCTTGTCCGGAGTATATCTCTAAAAGTATTATAGCTAGGATCATGAAACTTCATGGGTGTATAGATCTCACTAAGGAGGAGTGCAGTGCACAAGAATTTTAACTCTACCTAGCCTATATTTTGAGTTATTGCCCTTTGTTGTTTTCATACTTGAATCGTCCAGGGCATATCTCGAAAAGTATAATAGCTAGGACCATGAAACTTTTACCAACCCGCTCCCCCTGTTGACATAAAGCAGTGTTACGGGCGTATCTTGTGACAGTTTGACACCTTGTTTACATTTGACCTCAAAGTTTGACCTTGACCTTTCATCTTGGAATCTGGTTCTTGCACGCGACACTCCATCTTACTGAGCTTGACATTTGTGCCAAGTTATTTCTGAATCCCTCCATCCATGGTGAAGTTATGGCCCGGACAAGCAAAAATCATCTCATTTTTGACATTTGACCTCCAAGTTTGACCTTGACCTTTGAGCTTGGAATCTGGTTTTTGCACGCGACACTCCGCCTTACTGAGCTTGACATTTGTGCCAAGTTATTTCTGAATCCCTCCATCCATGGTGAAGTTATGGCCCGGACAAGCAAAAATCATCTCATTTTTGACATTTGACCTCCAAGTTTGACCTTGACCTTTGAGCTTGGAATCTGGTTCTTGCACGCGACACTCTGCCTTACTGAGCTTGACATTTGTACCAAGTTATTTCTGAATCCCTCCATCCATGGTGAAGTTATGGCCCGGACAAGCAAAAATCATCTCATTTTTGACATTTGACCTCCAAGTTTGACCTTGACCTTTGAGCTTGGAATCTGGTTCTTGCACGCGACACTCTGCCTTACTGAGCTTGACATTTGTGCCAAGTTATTTCTGAATCCCTCCATCCATGGTGAAGTTATGGCCCGGACAAGCAAAAATCTTCTCATTTTTGACATTTGACCTCCAAGTTTGACCTTGACCTTTGAGCTTGGAATCTGGTTCTTGCACGCGACACTCCACCTTACTGAGCTTGACATTTGTGCCAAGTTATTTCTGAATCCCTCCATCCATGGTGAAGTTATGGCCCGGACAAGCAAAAATCATCTCATTTTTGACATTTGACCTCCAAGTTTGACCTTGACCTTTGAGCTTGGAATCTGGTTCTTGCACGCGACACTCTGCCTTACTGAGCTTGACATTTGTGCCAAGTTATTTCTGAATCCCTCCATCCATGGTGAAGTTATGGCCCGGACAAGCAAAAATCATCTCATTTTTGACATTTGACCTCCAAGTTATTTCTGAATCCCTCCATCCATGGTGAAGTTATGGCCCGGACAAGCAAAAATCATCTCATTTTTGACATTTGACCTCCAAGTTTGACCTTGACCTTTGAGCTTGGAATCTGGTTCTTGCACGCGACACTCTGCCTTACTGAGCTTGACATTTGTGCCAAGTTATTTCTGAATCCCTCCATCCATGGTGAAGTTATGGCCCGGACAAGCAAAAATCATCTCATTTTTGACATTTGACCTCCAAGTTTGACCTTGACCTTTGAGCTTGGAATCTGGTTCTTGCACGCGACACTCTGCCTTACTGAGCTTGACATTTGTGCCAAGTTATTTCTGAATCCCTCCATCCATGGTGAAGTTATGGCCCGGACAAGCAAAAATCTTCTCATTTTTGACATTTGACCTCCAAGTTTGACCTTGACCTTTGAGCTTGGAATCTGGTTCTTGCACGCGACACTCCGCCTTACTGAGCTTGACATTTGTGCCAAGTTATTTCTGAATCCCTCCATCCATGGTGAAGTTATGGCCCGGACAAGCAAAAATCATCTCATTTTTGACATTTGACCTCCAAGTTTGACCTTGACCTTTGAGCTTGGAATCTGGTTCTTGCACGCGACACTCTGCCTTACTGAGCTTGACATTTGTGCCAAGTTATTTCTGAATCCCTCCATCCATGGTGAAGTTATGGCCCGGACAAGCAAAAATCATCTCATTTTTGACATTTGACCTCCAAGTTTGACCTTGACCTTTGAGCTTGGAATCTGGTTCTTGCACGCGACACTCTGCCTTACTGAGCTTGACATTTGTGCCAAGTTATTTCTGAATCCCTCCATCCATGGTGAAGTTATGGCCCGGACAAGCAAAAATCTTCTCATTTTTGACATTTGACCTCCAAGTTTGACCTTGACCTTTGAGCTTGGAATCTGGTTCTTGCACGCGACACTCCGCCTTACTGAGCTTGACATTTGTGCCAAGTTATTTCTGAATCCCTCCATCCATGGTGAAGTTATGGCCCGGACAAGCTCCATCCGGACGGACGCACGCACTAACGCACGCACGCACTAACGCACGCACGCACTAACGCACTAACGCACATACACCGAACCGCCATTGTGACAACTATGTCGAGCTCACCGCAAGCGGGCTCGACAAAAATTGTCACCCATCAATGGTTTGAAATCGTGAACCTATGTGGGGGAGAAGCTGGAGGCTCGGTAAGGGTGTTGTGGTAGTACTGATTGAGAAACGACAGGAATCCATGGTTAGGTGCTCCAGCCGCCACGATAAGACCTTGGTAGCTGAAAAACGGCGTAAAACCCCAATGAACCAAACCCACCCTCTGGATATGCCACTATCAGATAGTATCTGTACTTCTAAGTTCTAAAATAACAACTACAACCATTTAGGGATTAAGGCAACTCTTTATTATCACAATAGAATTAGAAGAAAATGCTGCTGATAAACAGCCTTTCCCTCTTTTGCCTCAATATTATCTAGGCTAAATTATACACAATTCCTATCATTATAAACATTCATTCTGTCATCTGGATGAACTTTCAAATTGGACCACCTTAACTCTTGTCATGATAACTTTAACACATTAACAGCAAAATTTTAGATTAGTCCAAATTCAAAGATGATGCAGATGACAATTTCAAGTGATTGAAATTTTGCATTGTTTGGTCTTTTTACGTAGAAAACAATGTGGGAAATGAAGAAATTGCTTGTCACAAGCAATTTCTTCATTTTCCATGATGTTTTCCAAAGCCATTCTCTTGTGGGGAGTCAAAAGGAGTAAATGTGTGGTAATGGGTTAAAGAAGCAGGCAGTATAGAATAAGGCCAGACTGCATGTATGTGCAGGCTGGTCTTGTTCTATATTACTGTCTGCTGAAGCGATCAGCAAGACCATGATCAAGATTGCATTGTTTGGGAAAGGGTTAAACTGATATCACAATTGATATATTGAGTAGCACTTAAACAAATTAACTCTTTCACTGCCATAGGCGACTTTTGTCGCTTTACCGTTCCCTGCCGTAGGCGACTTCAGTCGACAAATTTATGGGGGCGAAATATGTGAATATTTTTTACAGCTATGTGGTTTTCACACATTCTTTTTCTTATAGCACCGTTTTAGTAATCAAAATACTAGCGTTTGACAGGTGAAACAGTAGAATTTGTGTTACAATCGGTAAGCTTTTGGTATTTTTATGGGGAATTCTCCAAGACAAAAGACAACAATGTGGCTGCCATTAGATCATACACTTGCTATTTATGCCTACAAGCTGTAAATATCATTATGAATGGCACCAAAAATGCTGGAAAAGGCTTCGGGATAGTTTGAAATTATGTTTAGTTGACAATTAACAATCTGTTCCATCAAATTATTATACTTTCAACGAAAACGTTTAGTCGAGGTTTGCTCACCCAATTTTTTCCATTGTTCTACTAGATTATAACAATTTGTGAGTTAGATAAAAAAGAAAAAAATATTGTCATTTGATGAATAACTTTATAATTTTGGTCACATATAGATGCCTAATTTGTCTGTTAGTCCTGAAAATTTGAAAGGAATCCATCAAATGAGTCAAAAGGTATGCATGATTTTGTGTACAGGGTATCGATTCTTGGAAATTTCTTCGAATTAATTCAGCGGTGAGAGACGCGTAAAAGGTCAATATTTGGCAGTGAAAGGGTTAAAACAACATTGACTGACTAAATGGCTGTTAGTAAAGATCAGATTAGTGTAATATATGGCCCAGAAAATATTGAGACAAAATGAGAAACTGCTGGTTATCAGTAGTTTCTTCTTTTGTTTCAATGTATTCCCTAGCCTTATCTATTAGGGACATCAAAACCAGGTCTTGTTTGGGAAAGGGTTAAAGAGGCATTAAACCTCAATCATATCATTCAAACTGAGACAACAACCAGGCCATAGCTCAGTTGGTAGCCAACTTATGAGGTCCCGGGTTCAATCCTCAGCCATGCCTAACATCCTTTGACATAGTAATGTTTCGTTTGAACCCAATGAATAACCCATCCCACCCCCTGGATCTGCCACTATCAGATAGTATCTGTACTTCTAAAATAACAACTACAACCATTTAGGGATTAAGGCAACTCTTTATTATCACAATAGAATTACCAACAATATATCTGGTGTTGTTAATGAAATAAATAATAAAATTAATCGTAATTAAAATAAAATTGTATAAAATATCAAAATTGTTAGCTGTAACTGAATATTAAAAACCCTTTCCCAAACAAGATGAGGTTTTGACAGTCGTAGAAGAAAAGGCTAGAGAAAACTTTGAGGCAAAAGAAACAGCTGATAACTAGCATTTTCTCTTTTTGGCTCAATATTTTCTGGGCTAAAATGTTTACAAATCTTATCAATGTCAACATCTATTCTGTCATCATATGCTGGCATAAGCTTTCAAATTTGACCAACTTAACATTACATTGATTGGGAAAGGGTTAAACTGATATCACAATTGATATATTGAGTAGCACATGTACAAATTAAAACAACATTGAATCTGAAAAGGTTTTTGATGCTATATTTCTCTCCTTTGCTGCTATATTTCACCCACAAACAAAAGCCTATATGGACAAAAGTCTGGTAAAAGATATCATAATCTTTCCCAAATGTTGAAATTTTAGACTAGCCCAATTTGAACAGAATAGCAGATGACAAAATAAATATCAACAAGAGTTGTCCGCGGACAACGTAGCTCGCCTATACGAGAGCTTGTCACAAAAAAAGGAGTTCAAGGTCAAAGGTCAAGGTCAAAGGTCATGGTCTCAAGGTCAAAGTCATCGCATGAGGTATCAATATGTGAAATATCAAGGCTCTATCTGTAATAGTGCATGAGATATAGGCCAGGTTAAAGTTTTTTAAAAGTAGGTCAAACTCCAAGGTCAAGGTCACTAGGTCAAAGGTCATGGTCTCAAATGAAAGGTCTTGACAGGAGGTATCCATGTGTGAAGTATCAAGGCTGTATCTCTAATAGCGCCTGAGATATAGACCAGGTTAAAGTTTTTGAAGACGCGACGCTGACGCCGATGCTGACGACAACACTAGGGCTGTGACATTAGCTCCCCGGACATAAAGTCCCGGCTCGCTAAAAAGAGAAAAAGAAGAAATTGCTGATTATCATCAATATCTTCTTTCTCTCAATGTTTTCCCAAACAATTACCATTATGGATATCAAAACTAGGTCTATATGATGACCAGATGTGTCAAACTACGGATACCTGAGATGTTCCTTCGTTTTGACATACCAGATACACTGGTGTAGTGGTGAACTCAGCCAAAGCGAGGGATGTTTTTTCATGATCAATGTATTCCGTCGGTGTTGTTTTAAAATCTCGTAACTACGGCTTCGATAAAGCCGTAGTAACGAGATTTTATAACAATACCGACGGTTTGTCAATACATAACAGTAAACCCGGTCTATTTTTAGGACAAATTCATTGTCATTAGAAAAAAAATCTATAAACTCGAAACGCAAAATATCTATACCTTGTTGTAGCGAAAAACATCCCTCGCTTTGGCTGAGTTCACCACCAGTGAGACATCAACTGTAACAAGAGCTTCGCAAAGCGGCGCATATACGCCCGAGAGGGGCTTGTCAGTAAAATTGGCCATTTTTTCGATTCAAGGGCAGTTAATTCAAACATGAAAAGTTATCAAAATTTTGTTTGCGCAACAAGAGACCATAGAGATTCATTGTGGCTAGTTTGATTAAATTATGGTTGAAACTATAGGAGTTGCACACAGGAGAAAATGGACATTTTTGAGAAAATGGGCATTTTTTCTTAAATTCAAGGGCAGATAATTCAAGAACGAAAACAGTTATCTTAATTCCGTAAGCGATGTGCACAACTAGACACTATGGAGATTCATTGTGGCAAGTTTAATCAAATTCTGATCAAAACTGTAGGAGGAGTTGTGCACACAAGAAAATGGGCATTTTTTTTATTCAAGGGCAGATAATTCAAGAACGGAAAGAGTTAATTAAATTCCGTAAGCGGGATGCACAACTAGACACCATGGAGATTCATTGTGGCAAGTTTGATCGAATTCCGATCACAACTGTAGGAGGAGTTGCGCACACAAGAAATTGCTAACGGACGGACGGACGGACGGACGGACAGACGGACGGACGGACGGACAGACAGACGAGCGGGGCCATAACATAATACGAGCCTTCCGGCGTATAATAATAGCTCATGAATTCAATTCGGCCAAGTTTTTCACCACAGGTCAAAACAGTTTTAAACCATTACTATACAAGACCTGGGCCCCATTTTATTAACGAACGTACAATTATTTTTTGCGTAATTACTTGTAACAACAAACCTGATTGGCCTAATCCGATTTTTCGTGCAATCAGATGCCTTGTTACACAGTTTACACAAAAATATTATCGTAAGATCGTTAGTAAAACGGGCCCTTGGTTTTGATCTCCCTAAAAGAATAGGCTTGGGAAAACATTTAGACAAAAGAAGGAAACGCTAATCATCAGCATTTTCTCCTTTTGGTCTCAATATTTTCTTTTCTGAATTGGCCACAAATCTTATTATCTTCAGTGGCATCAAATATGTCCTTTACGACAGCTGTCAAATTGGACCAGTCTAAAATTTGACCCTCTGATAATGGGTGAAAGACATGGAATATAATGATTTCGGGGCGTCCGTGGCCGAGTGGTTAGAGTCGCTGACTCAGGATCACTTGCCCCTCACCTCTGTTGGTTCGAATCCCGCCAGGGACGTATGAACTTTCATGTGAGGAAGCTATCCAGCTGGCTTGCGGAACGTCGGTGGTTCTACCCAGGTGCTCACTTGGGGTCTTCCTCCACCATTCAAAGCTGGAAACAGGTCAAAAGAAGGGAGTTCCTTCCTGGGCACGCCCAGTCTACTACTCGGTCATATGGGCAACCGGCAACCGAGGATAAATAACCTAAAAAAAAACAAGAGGACCATGATGGTCCTATATCGCTCACCTGAACCAAAATGATATAAGCAACACTTTTCTTCAATTCAAAAAATATTTATGACTTTTAGACTGAAAACGAACTTATGGTCAATAACATGGTGAAAATTGAACTCATCCAAGATTTCATCTTGCCCAACATTGTGCCCAAGATTTGTCTTGTTTGATAAATAATTGTAGATTCTGGAGTATAAACAAGGACGAAAACAGCCGAAAACAGCAATTTTGTCAAATTCAAGGGCACATTACTCTTGACTTCCTAGTCAGATCAGGCTGAAAATCAAACTCAACCGAGATCTTATGATATCCAACATTGTGTCCAAGATTTGTCTTGATTGGTCAATAATTGTAGATTCTAGAGTGTAAACAAGGTCTAAAGCAGCCGAAAACGGCAATTTGATCAGATTCAAGGGCACATAACTCTCCACTTTTTGTCAGATTGGACTGAAAATCAAACTTATCCAAGATCTTATGGTCTCAAACATTGTGTTCAAGTTTTGTCTTAATTGATAAATAATAGTAGATTATAGAGTGTAAACAATGTCAAAAACAAATAAGGTCGAAAACAGTCAAAAACAGCAATTTTGTCAAATTCAAGGGCTCATAACTTTCTGGTGATCAGATAAGACTGAAAATCAAACTCATTTCAGATCTTATGATCTCCAATATTGTGTCCAAGTTTTGGATTGATTGATCAATAATTGTAGATTCTAGAGTGTAAACATCGTCGAAAACAGCAAAAAATGACAATTTTGTCAAATTCAAGGGCAAGTAACTCTCGACTTTCTGATCAGATCAGATTGAAAATTACACTCATCCGAGATCTCATAGTCCCAAACATTGTGTCAAAGTTTTGTCTTGATTGATGAATAATTGTAGATTCTAGAGTGTAAACAAGGTCAAAAACAGCCAAAAATGGCAATTTTGTCAAATTCAAGGGCACATAACTCTAGTCTTTTCAGTCAGATCAGACTGAAAATCGAACTCATCCGAGATCTTATGGTCTGCAATGTTATGTCCAAGATTTGTCTTGATTAATCAATAATTGTAGATGCTAGAGTGTAAACAATGTCAAAACTAAGTATTTTTCGCATTCAAGGGCAGATAACTCCTGCATTTCTAGTTGGATCTGACCCATAATCGAACTCATCCGAGATCTTATGGCCATACATGTTTTGACCAAGTTTGGTCAAGATTGGCTTATATTTGTAGATGCTAGAGTGTAAACACGAAATTGTGGACGGACGGACAGACGGACAGACAGACAGACAGACGGACGACGGACAAAAAGTGACCACAATAGCTCACCTTGAGCACTTCGTGCTCAGGTGAGCTAAAAAAAGAATATAATGATTGAAGTTTGAAATAACTTTGATCAGCAAATTTTAGACTGATCAAATGTGAAAGAAGTTGCAGAAGACAATATTATTGATACCAAAGGTAGGAAATGTGTATTTTTAACCCTTTCCCGAATAAGACCTGATTTTGACGTCCCTAACAGAGAAGGCTTGAGAAAACATTGAGACAAAAGAAGAAAATGCTGATAATCAGCATTTTCTCCTTTTGCCTCCATGTTTTCTGTGCTTTATTTTTACACAAACACACATTCATTTTGTCATCTGCAGCAGGTTCTTAATTGGAACAGTCTGAAACTTTGCTGTTTGGGAAAGATTTAAACACAGAAAAGATAGTGAGAAAAAGAAATAATCCTTTTTCTCAAATATTTTCCAAACCTTGCTCTAATGGGACATAAAAAAGGGTGATGAGAGAAATGGTTCCAAGTAAGGAACCTTATAAGTGGAATGAAATAACATATAATTGCTTATTCAAACAAACTATTGTCTCTGATGATTATTTATAACCTTGGCACTTGAAAAAGTTTTGACAAAATGTGTTCTTAACAAAAGGCTGATTAGATCAGCTACGCAAAACATTTTAACCCTCTCCCAAACAAGATCTAGCTTTGACTCCCTAATAGAAAAGGCTTTGGAAAACATAAAGGCAAAAGAAGAAACTGCTGATAACCAGCAGTTTCTCCTTTTGTCTCAATATTTTCTATGCCATATTTTACACAAATCCTATTTTCAAAAACTTCCATTTGTGGCAGTTTTTGAATTGGATTACCCAAAAATTTTGCCGTTTGGGAATGGATTAATTTGCAGTGTTCTCCTCAGCTCAATAAGCCAACACCTTCAAGCCAATCAGCCGTAAGGTAATTTCGGACAAACAATGGTATTTTGTAGGTGTTGTTATAATATCTTGTAACTACGGCTTGATTCAAGCCGTAGTTGCAAGATTTTATATCAATACTGACGGTTTATCAAAACATAACGGTAAACCCTATTTTTTGCACAAAATTAATTGCCATTAGACTAATACTCCGACACTTCAAAAGTTCTCACAGCTTACCGCTAATGTTGTCGAATTCGTCTCCAAATAGTGCAATTTTGAGCAATTTCTTGCTATAGAAAATTTTCCTCTTTTCACGAAATATTTACATATATTATCATTTGGATTTTGAGTTTTATTGATAAGGGGTGTAAAGACACTGAGCTACCAACGCTTTATTTTACTCTGCGGAGAACACTGCATTGTAACAAAACGCTGTATAAAAACATAACAAATGATGAAAGGCAAGTTCATATGCATATAATGCTTTAACACAACTTTGCTTACTAAAACACCACAGTTTAGGGAAAAACAACATTAATGTAAACACCAACCCTTTACCATACAGTACAAGTTCAGAAAATCATATATCAAGTATTAGAACAGAATTCATGTATTTTCCCCTTTTCCCTAATAGATTTATTTATCACATAGACAATATACTATAACCTTTCCCAAACAAGCCTTGGTTTTGACTTCCCTAAAAGAATAGGCTTGGGAAAATATCAAGGCAACAAGAGTGCCATGGTCACAATATACGCCGCCCCAGGGACTAAGTTTTAAGGGGGCATAACTCAGGCAAAAATCAATGAACCATAAAATCCTTCCTTCATGCACATCTACCAATTGAGGTGATAACATTGACCAAGTTTCAAGAAGATCCAGCCAGAAACTTAGGAGGAGTTGCGTTGACAAGAAAAGTGGATGTACGTACGGACGGACGGATGGACGGACGGATGGACAGACGGAGAAGATGACGCCAATATACGTCCGCCTCCGGCGGGGTATAAAAAAATATAATGCTGATAATCAGCAATTACTCCTTTTGCCTCAACATTTTCTGTGCTATATTGTCCACAAAATCTTTCTCATTTAAGTCCATTTTGTCATCTGTAACAGCTTTCAAATTGCACTACCCTATTTTTTGCCATTCGAGAGAAAGTTAATTATCTTCAGTAATATTGAATTAGTCTTCTGAAATGTCCTTAACCTTTTCCCACACATGGCTTGCTTTTGACAACCCTGGTCACAAATGCCTTGGAAAGCATTGAGAGAAAAGAAGAAAATGCTAATAACCAGCATTTGTTCTGTTCTTTCAATACTTTCCGTACTATAGCATATACATATCCCACATTCCGTGACATTGATTCTGTCCTCTGCAGAAACTTTCAAATTGGAATAATTTTCAATTTTGCTGTTTTGGAAAGGGTTAACCCTTTCCCAAACAAGACCTGCTTTTGACGCCCCTAATAGATACTGCTTGGGAAAACATTGAGGCAAAAGAAGAAAATGCTGATAATCAGCATTTTCACCTTTTGCCTCAAAATTTTCTGTGCTATAATGTATGCAAATCCCACCTTTATCAACACCTATTTTGTTATTCACAGAAGCTTGAACTTGGGAACAGTCCCAAATTTTGCCGTTTATGAAAGGGTTAAACTAGGAGTAAATGTACTATAGAATTTGTTGCTTCCAACAGAGCTCAATTCTGTTTGAGAATCTGTCCATTAAGAAATTTAGAACGAAAATATCAAGGTTAGCAAATTATTACATACAATACATTCTATATATCTGTAAACAGTAAACAATCAACAATTGATTACATATTCTATAACTAACAGTAGTTAGTAACTACAACAATTTATGAGAATTTTGTCATTTCATGACTAGAATTATGAGCAAACACAAACCACAGACAACTTTACCCTTTCCCAAACAGCAAAATTTTAAGGTGATCCTCTTCAAAAACTGCCACAAATGGCAAAATGGAAATTATTTAAGATAGAATTTGTGTAAAATATTGCATGGAAAATATTGAGACAAAAGGAGAAACTGCTGGTTATCAGCAGTTTCTTCTTTTGTTTCAATGTTTTCCCAAGCCTTTTCTATTAGGGACGTCAAAAACAGGTCTTGTTTGGGAAAGGGTTAATGCATTCCATATAATAATAGTAATGTTTGTTTGGGTAATCAGAACTAGCCTTGGTTTTGGAAAGGGTCAATTACATATTTCTTAAAACAAGGGTTGAAGATTTTCAGATCATTTTGTTCCTTTAAATGGCAAAAACATTGATATACAAATGTATTATAAGCATCCAGCTTAACATTTATAATGAGATATAAAACAAAGATTTTATATTAGTATTTTGTGTATAATGACATGATATTTAGATTTACAAAAAAAAAAATTGCCAACATCTTTCTTGACTAGTCCAAACACCTAAGTGGTGTAGAGGACAAAATTAATGTTATTAATGCTGGTTATCAGCGTTTTCTTTCATTGGTTTCCATTAACCCCTTCCCAAACAAGACCTTGTTTTGACGTCTCTAATAGAAAGGGCTTGGGAAAACACTGAGACAAAAGAAGAAACTGCTGATAACCAGCAGTTTCTCCTTTTGCCTAAATATTTTCTGTGCAATATTGTACAGAAATCCTATCTTTAATTTAATCCATTTTGTTGTCCTTATCATCTTTTTAATTGGACCATCCTAAAATTTTGTTGTTTGGGAAAGGTTGAATTCTTTCAAAGTCACACCATGGCTGATGTTGTAAGAGTACAACTCTTTTACTCTTTCTTTGTCAAACTCTAGCTCCGTAGTTGATGACCTCTGACTTTTTGACTCCTTTTCCTTTTATCACAAAGCTTTCAATTTTCTCCACATTTGCTCTGTGAACAATTTGTGACATCCCACCAATCAGTCCAGCTCTGAATCTGTGTCGGTATCTGTCCCTGACAACATGCTATCCTGTAATACATGTACAATGTAATGTATAAACATAACAGGTCCATGAAACAGTAATAAGTGGAGATTTTGTCCTTTACCAAACAACAAAAATTTTGTGTGATCTAATCTGAAAGCTGCTGCAGACAACAAAATGGTTATTGATAAAGAGAAGATTTGTATATGAAATGGTACAAAAAATACTGAAGCAAAAAGAGGAAACCTTGGTTATCAGCATTTTCTTCTTTTGTCTCAATGTTTTCCCAAGACTATTCTCATTGGGACGTCAAAACCAGGTCTTGTTTGGGAAGGGCTTAAAGGTTATTTGAAACATTTTACCCCTTTTCCCCAAAACAAGTCAGAAGTATAAATTGTACATATTATGTTTACAGAAGATTTTGCTAAGTCTAAAATTCATTGATTGGTAAAACGTTTAAAGGGGAACTTACAAAGGTCTGCTGGCCAAGTATTTTCAACAAAACCAGAGGCGCATTCTTTAGAGCAAGATGTTTTTAAGATTTCTTAAGATGATTTAGATACAGCGTTTTTAAGAACTAGATTCTGACTGATGTGTTCCAAATGCTCCATACTTCATACAAATGACATCATCATGACATCATTTGTACGAAGTATGGAGCATTACCTTGATACCATGGAGCATTTGGAACAACTCGGTCAATTCTCTCTTAAATTGTTTCTACAGAGTTAACCGCACAAAGTATAGGGTAATGGCGCCTCCCATTGAGCGTCTTAAAAATCTTGCTCTAAAGAATGCTTTATCCTAAAGCGTTACATGTATATCCTTTATCCTTTAGAAATCCCAAGACATCTCAAGAAATCTTGCTCTAAAGAATGCGTCTCAGGTCTTGTTCAGGAAAGGGTTAAAGATCTTACCCATCCTCCTTGGTCAACAATCCAGCTAGCAAATTTGTTTTCAATGTACTTTAGGCTCATCTCCTTGATCTGCATGGCCAGGGAGCCGCTCGCGCCTGCGACCTGTATTGCTCGTTTTGTGATGTTGAACACAGCAGCCACCTGCGCCCATCCAACCTCCTTATTGACCTGCTCGTCTACTACTTGTGAGAACTGATCGTAGGCAACGACTCCGGCGATACGCATAGCAGCCTGTCTGGCATTTGCTGCCAACTAGAAAAGACAAAACGAGATGTGTGCATGAAACACAAATGTCCGTAAGTGAACTGTTTTTCGAAAGAAAGACCTTAATAGTTGACATTGACCTTAACCCATTCCGACCCAATCAAGTTTTTTGATGCTTTTAAAGAAAACAGTTGGTAAAAATATTGAGATTATTTAAGAAATTGCTTGTTACAAGTATTTTTTTCATTATCCACAATAGTCAGGACAAAATTCTGAAAAAGTCGCTTAGTTTTGAAGGTATAGGCATTTCGTGAAGAAAAGGGTTTGAGATCATTTCTAGGGGTATTTGGGTATGCTGAATCCGAAAAACAATGTTGCCAAGCTGAAAAATGACACTTTCATCATCTAATTTGCATATTTTCAAAATGGCCGCCAAAATTTTAACAAGAGTGCCATCGTCACAATATACGCCGCCACTTATAAAACTTGAGACCAAAAAAAAAAAGATTGAAGGGGGCAAAAATCAATGAACCATAAAATCCTTACTTTCATGCACATCTACCAATTAAGGTAATAACATCCACCAAGTTTCAGCCCCAGAGACTAAGTTTTAAGGGGGCATAACTCTGGAAAAAAATCAATGAACCATAAAATCTTTCCTTCATGCACATCTACCAATTGAGGTGATAACATTGAACAAGTGACATTAAGATCCAGCCAGAAACTTAGGAGGAGTTGCGTTGACAAGGCTGCAATTTCAATAAGCCCCAGAGACTAAGATTGAAGGGGGCATAACTCTGGCAAAAATCAATGAACCATAAAATCCTTCCTTCATGCACATCTACCAATTAAGGTTATAACATTGACCAAGTTTCATTAAGATCCAGCCAGAAACTTAGGAGGAGTTGTGTTGACAAGCCTGCAATTTCAATAAGCCCCAGAGACTAAGTTTTTAAGGGACATAACTCAGGCAAAAATCAATGAACCATAAAATCCTTCCTTCATGCACATCTACCAATTGAGGTGATAACATTGACCAAGTTTCATTAAGATCCAGCCAGAAACTTAGGAGGAGTTGCGTTGACAAGGCTGCAATTTCAATAAGCCCCAGAGACTAAATTTTTAAGGGGCATAACTCAGGCAAAAATCGAAAACCATAAAATCCTTCCTTCATGCACATCTACCAATTGAGGTGATAACATTGACCAAGTTTCATTAAGATCCAGCCAGAAACTTAGGAGGAGTTGCGTTGACAAGGCTGCAATTTCAATAAGCCCCAGAGACTAAGTTTTTAAGGGGCATAACTCAGGCAAAAATCGACAAACCATAAAATCCTTCCTTCATGCACATCTACCAATTGAGGTGATAACATTGACCAAGTTTCAAGAAGATCCAGCCAGAAACTTAGGAGGAGTTGCGTTGACAAGAAAAGTGGACGGACGTACGGACGGATGGACGGACGGACGGACGGATGGATGGACGAACGGACAGACGAAGAAGATGACGCCAATATACGTCCGCCTCCGGCGGCGTATAAAAAATGCAAAAATAATGTTGTTATTTATCATTTTTCGATTTATCTTTTGTTCTATATGCATATTTCATGTTTACAGACTAAACCTAAATGATTTAACATGTAAATGAGAAAAAAATGATATTCATTTTTGGCAATTACCGTATAAATGGCAATAAAACACATTTAAACAATAACATTTGTCTACATTTTATTTTCATGTATCAAATGCAGTGAAATTATTCAAAGTACTATTTTAAAAATGTTTTGCATTAAAGGTAAAGTTTCAAAGGCAATTATGATGCAGAACGCAACTTTGAGCGCAAGTCCTTTTACCACATATTTAAGCTATTAGCAAACCTCAAATACGGCAATTTTAAAACCATGTACATAATGATTCACATAATTCTGCAAAAATAATGATGAATCTTATCCATAATATTGAAATAAAAAAATGTTGCCAAGATATCTACAATTAATTCTTAAGAACATAAATCAGTGTCCAAACATTTTGGAAAACGGTTTACCGTATTCATTGTAATAAAATGCAGTGTAATGTGGAAAATTTCATTTTGTGGGAAATTCCACTTTTTGCACTTTCATATACATACACTCATGATTCAAAACTGCTTCAGAGATAGTTACTAAAATCATTTTAATTTACATTTTTGGTATCCTTAGAAATTAAAACGTGTATATTTGAAATCGAACACATATTAAACAGGTAATCAACTTAGGCATTGGACAATATAAACAAGAGGACCATGATGGTCCTAAATCGCTCACCTGAATCAATATGACAAGAGTGATAATGGCAATTTTGTAAAATTCAAAGACATGAAACTTCTAAGGACTTTCTGTTTGGAAACAATAAAGTAATAATTTTGTTCCAATGGATCCTGTAAAGTTTGTTATGAAGAAAGATCTCCATCTGATAAGCTAGGTTAATCTCTTCTTATCTGTTTACATAAGATAAACATGGGGCCAGAGCAACAGACAAGAGAAATAGATAAGAGAAATAGGAAAGCCTTTCCTTTTTTAATTATTCATATCCAAACCTCATGTAGAATGTATTAATCTTTTCAAGCAGATGACTGAAATGATCACCAACAACATAGGGTTTGATGAATATTGACACAAAATGTTGCTTTTTAGAAAAGCAATTATCTCTCAATCATCACTAAAAGAATTTTTCAGGCAGGTTTGGTTCAAATTAGCCCAATTGTTGGTTTTTAAAGAATATTCTTATGATTTTTCCAAGTCCAATAAGCCCTTTCCTCCCTGCCAAGGCCACAGTTTTTGACAAACATAAAAATTTGTGAACAAACTTTGAAAAGAGTGACTCAAGGAACATTCCTGTAAAGTCTAGTTCAAATTGGCCCAATTGTTGATTTTTAAAGAATTTTCTTATGATTTCTGAAAGTCCGATAAGCCCCTTCCTCCCTGCCGCGGCCACATTTTTTATCAATTGTGAAAATTTGGGAACAAATTTTGAAAAGAGTGACTCAAGGAACATTCCTGCAAAGTTTGGTTCATTTGGGCCCAATGGTTGATTTTTAAAGAATTTTCTTATGATTTCCTTAAGTCCAATAAGCCCCTTCCTCCCTGCCACGGCCACATTTTTTGACAAATGTAAAAAATTGTGAATAGACTTGAAAAGAGTGACTCAAGGAACATTCCTGCAAAGTCTGCTTCAACTGGGCCCAATGTCTGATTTTTAAAGAATTTTCTTATGATTTCTCTAAGTTCGATAAGCCCATTCCTCCCTGCCGCAGCCACATTTTTTGACAAATGTAAACATTTGTGGATAAATTTTGAAAGGGGTGACTAAAGGCACATTCCTGCAAAGTCTGGTTCAATTGGGCCCAATGGTTGATTTTTAAAGAATTTTCTTATGATTTCTTTAAGTCCGATAAGCCCCTTTCTCCCTGCCACAGCCACATTTTTTGACAAATGTAAACATTTGTGGATAAATTTTGAAAAGGGTGACTCAATGCACATTCCTGCAAAGTCTGGTTCAATTTGGCCCAATGGTTGATTTTTAAAGAATTTTCTTTTGATTTCTTTAAGTCCGATAAGCCCCTTTCTCCCTGCCACGGCCACACTTTTTGACAAATGTAAAAAATTGTGGATAAATTTTGAAACAGGTGACTCAAGGTACATTCCTGCCAAGTTTGATTCAAATTGGCCCAATGGTTGATTTTTAAAGAATTTTCTTAGGATTTCTCTAAAATCCGATAAGCCCCGCCCTGCCACGCCCACATTTTTTGACGAATCAAAAATTCACGAACAAGTTTTGAAAAGGGTCACATAAGGATAATTCCTGCCAAGTTTGATTAAAATTGGACCAACGGTTTAGGAGGAGAAGATGTTTGAAGAAATTGTGGACGGACAGACGGACGGACGGACGGACGGACGACGGACAAAAAGCGACCACAATAGCTCCCCTTGAGCACTTCGTGCTCAGGTGAGCTAAAAAGTACCAATATCCTCGGTTTTCAAATTTTGTTAGATTACAAAAAATAATTTAGTGTGGCAAACTTAATTCACTATGGCATGTTGAGCTTGATTTTTTTCAGAGGAAAAACTAGTTGTTTACTTTGACAATATTTCAAAGAAACAACTTATTGATCTAACTATGAAAAGAGAATACTAGAATTTGGATATAGTCACTAATATACTATATAATACAGATTTTCTAGTCAACAAATGCACAACACATAAACGCTAATGATTGAATTGGGTTTAATTTTCAGCATGATTACAGTGTCTGGTGCACATTTCCATTATGTTCCTGACATTTTTTCGCACAAGTAAAGTACAACATCCAATCAAAGTCATTAGCTGCTGATCACACATACATGTAGATAATATGTAAGCGATTCATCCTTTGGTTACAGATTTTTTGCAATATGTCAAACTGATGTTGACACCCATGGGTTCAAACCAGTAAGCCCTGTATAGATAGTCTTTGCTGTTATTTATTGAAGTATCGCAGCTATATCCGAAACTGTTAGAACTATATCATCTATTTAATAATAATATGTAAATTATTGTTTCATCGAGAACCCCTATCATTAGTAATGCGCTGTCGGAGGATAGATATGTAACATGTGTTTAAAAAATACTCCCATTTTTAGCTGTGCTCGTGATAAGGTCCATATCATTTGCCATGGATTGTCATACAGATAAAATATGAATTTCTTGGTGTATACCTCCATGCTTTCAAAGTTGATACAAGTTTAAAATGAAGGGTCAAATATGGTTGCCATACCAGATATTTTGATAAGAATGGCTTAGACAGAGGTATTTGCGTCTGAAAGGCTTAACATTTCTTCACACAGGGTAACCTCAACTGAAAGGCAAGTAAGAAGGAAATGGTTATGAATAGAGAAGTGGTTTTCCGCTTGATGCTGCTCAGAGACATGGAAAGCTTCACAATTATAGACATGAAGGAGTCAAAGGCTGACATGTCAAGTTTGCTTTGAATATAATCTGTTTGAAGAATACATTCTGAAGTCTCAAGTATTAACTCATATTCTTCAGATGTTTACATCATTTCATCGGTTCTTATGTATGAATAATCTCAAATAGGTACACTTAGTCTCAATATCCATCTCCATCTGTTAAGAAAGTTTAATCCTAGTGACGGAAAAATCAGATATGTTACATGTAAAGAAATATTGTAATGACAATTTTGGAAACGAACGTTAGGTATATTTTATATGATAAAAACAGATGATGATATTGTACTGAATACAAATATTCTGTCCAATGCCTTTGATATTGCTGCACTTCGTTGCTGACCAAAGATTTGCAAAATGTATATAAATGTGGTAAGTTTTAAGATTCGCTTTTAGTATTCTTAAAAATACAATAACCGACTTATCTGCATGTATCAAAAATGTTGTGTTTGTTGACACCGCCTACGTTATTTCTGATGAAGACATCCGACTTACATCTTCTATTCAAAAGTTTCATTTTAATACTTCTTATGATCAGTGTAGTTGCCTTTTTTTCATGTGTGTTCCTAGACAACTATTCGACGTACTAACAGGGGCCCATGCTAGTATGTCAAACATAAAAACAGGTAAAATATATTTTCAAAAAACATTGTATGGATTGGTCAACCTGTATATGTAGATACTTACTGTATGATAAAAATTCGCATCAAATTCATTTAGTTCTAAATGATGTTTGTATTTAACTTTTCTTACAACATTGTTAGTTTCTAATAACGTTTACAAGAAACTGATCCTCGATGAAAATCTTAGTACCAACGATATAATCCTTTTTTGGCACAGAAAATATGATGTGCATACCTCTTAGCAAACTGTAAATGTTCCCATGTTGTTCTGATGCCTGAAATATCTAGCATGGCCCCTTTAAGTAGAAAGGAAAATGCATAATCAACAGCGACAAAATTAATTTTGTACAGGATCGTTATACGCTAGCACTTACAGTTAGATAATACGAACACAACAGTTTCCTATTTGAAAATTGGACACATTCACTTTCTTAGACATGCAACTCAATTCAAAAACTGTATATAGGGTTTGTTATAAACCGTATATATGGTTTGTTATTGGCTTTATTGGAATAAGTACTAAGTACGGTATTTAGCTCTTATGACATATAAAGTCAATTCTGGTATCAATGAATTCAGACAAAAAAATCCATAATGCAAGTGGGATTACGGAGCTCTTTCCGATCGAGTCATAAGTACCCAAGATTTGTTAAAATATTTTAGCATTGCATTATTCTGAAAGTGACAAATCCTCTTACGTAGGCTAAAATAAAATTATCTAAGTTTTTTTAGTTAATCAAATTTTAAATGTAAACATCTAAAATGGTACTGTTGACAAAAGTTGTGTGTTTTAACAGTACATTTTTAAAAGAAAATGCAACATGAAAGTGATATTCTGTATGTTTAAAGGGGTTTTATTGCCCGTGATACGGTAAAAGATTATCAAAAATAGTGCCAAAGAGGTTCTATTTACTTTTAGAATTATTTACTCATTAGTTTTAAACAATTTATAGCATTATATCTAAACAACTTAGTTAAGATTATGCCAAAAACTTTGATATTATATAGCAGATTTGATTTTTTGGCGGCCATTTTGAAAATATGCAAATTAGATGGTAAAAGAGCCATTTATGTTCCTTGTTTACCTGGTAAACCATTTAGTTTTAGTCTGTAAACATGAAATGTGGGATATTTAGAACATAACATGTCAAAAAATGATTAGAAAACAACATTATTATTGCATATTTGAGGTTTTGGCGGCCATTTTGAAAATATGCAAATTAGATGATGAAGAAGCCATTTTTCAGCTTGGCAACATTGTTTTTCGGATTCAGCATACCAAATTACCCCTAGAACTGATCTCAAACCCTTTTCTTCACAAAATGCCTTTGGGTGATAACTTTTCTGAATTCGTGCCCTGACTACAATGATTTTCACACCAAAAGTAATCGATTTTTTACATTTCAATACATTGAAAGCGTCATCTGCAACTTCTTTCTATTTGGACAAGCTAAAAAATTTTGTTGTTTGAGAATGGGTTAACAGATTAATTTACCTTTAATACCAAACGATGCACATTGATGGGCTTGCTACAAACCAATTTAAGCCTTGTAACTTTGAATGGTAAAAAAAAGTTGCAGACATGGGTGAACCAAAGAGGGATATAACACAAATTATTGATTTCTTCATTGCTCTTGACAAACTGAATTAAACCTAGTCTTATTTTGTCTTATTTCAATATTGACCCAACCAAGTTTTAAAGGCAAGGAAAATATTTTTTAACAAGGTGTGTTTGTGAAACACGAATGCCCCCGAAATGGCAATGTTAAGTTTTCAGGTTAAGGGTTGATAAGGGTTAAGGAATGACCTTGAGGAAGGTCATATTGCATGGAACAGATAGATATCATTGGAAGAAGGTTTCATACCAAATTTGAGCTTTGTATGCTGAAAATGCCAACGTTAAGTTTTCGGACAGACAGATGGACATGAAACAAAATGCCCCGATCTCTCGATACATGGGCATAAAAATCTATTCAAAGGATCTACCAGTATTTTTTTTCTCATTTCTTCATTATTTTCCATGCTTTCAGAGAAAATTTTCATTCTGACAGTTGGATAAATTTGGTTGTCTCAATTCTTTTCAATTTTGACAGTCAAAATGTTAATCTCCTCAGAAAAAATTAAAAGAGACAGGGGTGTAGCCAGGAACTTTGGAATGTTGAAGCACAAGGTGTGTGGCCGAGTGTCATTGACCCTTTTTGACGTCCCAAAAGATAAAAGCTCTGGAAAACATTGTGGAAAACAAAGAAATTGCTTTTGATAAGCAATTTCTTCGTTTCCCACAATGTTTATACCAAGCGACACCAAAAATGTAAAATAACATTCACTTGAAATTGTTGTCTGTAACATCAAAATTCTTGTCAATAATTTGGTAATGAGTTGTGGGGGTTTCAGGTATCTAGGGGTCTGTTTTTCACATTTCTTTTGAAAGACCACTGGGCACATTTGAAAAAATAATCATGTTGAAGCCCGGGCTTCAAGCCCTCCGTCTAGATATGCGCCTGAGAGAACCTACCCTAGCATCTATTTCATCAGCTACCTGTATCAGCTCATCTCTGATTTCAGCTTCTAGTTGAGATAAATGAGCTCTTTTTGTCTCTGAAATAGAAATAAAGTGCACATTTGATAATCCTTCTTATCCCATTACCAGACGACAAAATTTTGGACAGTTCCAATTTGAAATGTGTTGCAGACGACAATTTCAAGTTGATGAAATTCCATAAATCTTAACACTTTGGTTCTGAAAACATTGTGGAAAAGGAAGAAATTGCTTGTCACAAGCAGTTTCTTCATTTTCCACAATGTTTTCCTAAACCTTTTCATATGAGGGAGTCAAAAGGTGTCACTGTGCAGTAATGGTTTATGAATAATAAATACAATAGTGCCATCTGGGGCTGTATTCACCTACATGTCTAAATTGATTGTCTAAATCATAATAACATTACAAGCCATCTGATTGGACGAGATGCGAGTCTCAGCCAATCGGATTAATTTTTGTGTAATTTTACTGATATTTTTGGAATAAGACTGGTTGATGAATACCTTTAGCAGCCCAGATCTAACTCTATAAAGTCTACCAAGGCTGGTGCGAGCACGACAAGGTCAAATTAATAGGATATCATCAATGAAAAAAAATTCTTTAAGTAAAATAGTTTGTCTAAAAAGCACTTTCTAGAATAAGACAGGCAGTGGCCATAAAGCAGGTGTTAGCACATAGTGATGTCAATCATGAGGTCCTTGGTTCAATCCCCAGCCGTCGCATCTATCCTTTCTGACAATTATTGTCTATCGCCAATGGTTTGATAATCATTAGGCCATTACCACACATTGACGCCTTTTGACTCCCTAAATGAAAAAGGCTTTGGAAAACATTGTGGAAAATGTAGAAATTGCTTGTGACAAGCAATTTCTTCATTTACCACAATGTTTTCTAATCCAAAATGGAAAGATTTCTAAAGTTTCATCAACTTGAAATTGTCGTCTGCAACATTTTTGAATTTGGATCACCCCAAAATTTTGCAGTTTGGAAATGGGTTAATCTATATGTGCAAGCAGCTGGAGGCTTGGTAAAGGTTTTGCGGTAGTACTGGTGACAGAAATGGCAGGAATTCATATTTAAAAGTTCCAGCCGCTGCGATATGACCATAGCAGTTGAAACAGACATTAAATCTCATCCAATCAATCGCAAACAGGGTATGGTTTTGGCATCTCTGATGTACAAGGCTTAGAAAAACATTGAGGCAAAAAAAGAAATTTCTCCTTTTGCCTCAATATTTTCCATGCTATCAACATGCATTTTGTGGTATGCAGCAACTTTTTCATTAGACCACTACCTTACTACCTTGATTTCATTGATACACATAATAATAAAATAATAGTTGAGCCGGGATCTGGAAAAAGGACTGTACATGCAGTCTGATCAGGAACCATATTGTTCTCCACAAGCTTCGTTATGGTCTGCAGAAACCATATGAAAGTAACATGGATCCATGTCAGACTGTTTTCCGACACAGGCTGATCCGTAAAACACGGCTTTCTCAAATGCTATAAGGGACGTTTTTCCAGATCCTGGCTCATAATTATACTTTTTCCATTGAATTCAGACCACACTTTGTAGTCTGTGAAAGAGCTAACTCTTTCCCAAATGACAATTTTTTGGGGTGGTCCTATTCAAAAGCTGCTGCAGAAGACAATATTGATGTTGTTAAAGATAGAATTTGTGTAGAATATAGCTCAGAAAATATTGAGACAAAAGGAGAAACTGCTGGTTATCAGCAGTTTCTTCTTTGTCTCAATGTTTTCCCAAGTCAATTTTATTGGGGATGTCAAAACCGGAGCCGCGTTCTTCAGAGCGAGATTTTTTAAGATTTCTTAAGATGATTTTGATAAAGCGTTTTTAAGACCGAGACTTTGACCGAGCTGTTCCGAATGCTCCATATTTATACAAATGAAGTCATCATGACGTCATTTGTATAAAGTATGGAGCATGCAGAACACCGCGGTTTGTAAATTATGGAGCGTTCGGAACCGAGGGGTTCCGCACAAAGTAAAGAGTAATGGCGCCTCGCAGTGATCGTCTTAAAAATCTTGCTCAAAGGCACTCTTTATCCAAAAACATCTTAAGAAATCTCAAGATATCTTAAAAAATCTCGCTCTAAAAATCGCGCCTCAGGTCTTGTTTGTGAAAGAGTTAAAACTCACCTTCATCTGGGCTGGGAGAATCTTTGGAAGACGTTTTAGACACAGGACTCTTTGATGCTCCACTGACGTTTTCTCCTCTTTCCGTCATGATGTTATCTCCGATCATCGCGAGTCTGCCAGCTATCTTTCCATACAGTTCTTCCTTCTCTCTGTCCGTCATTTCTGATAAGTCACGACCACCTGTGGCTGATAGAACAACATGTATTAACCCTTTCCAAAACGACAAAATTTTACGGTTATCCACTTCGAAAACAGCTACAAATGACAAAATGGATGTTATCTAAGATAAGATTTGTGTAAAATATGGCATAGGAAATATTGAGACAAAAGGAGAAACTGCTGGTTATCAGCAGTTTCTTCTTTTGTTTCAATGTTTTCCCAAGCCTTTTCTATTAGGGACGTCAAAACCAGGTCTTGTTTGGGAAAGGGTTAAGGAGCACCAATTCAAAGATTAGATCTTGATATTTCACATTCAACCTTGATAAAGGTAATTTTTCTACCCTTTGAATATCCTTTTGAATGCTGCAAAATGGATTTATTTTGCCATCTGTAATTTCATTAAGACCATTCAGGTATTGTTTTCTTTCTGAGTTATAATCAATTATTGTGAATTTATTATTGCACTTTCATGTAAATAGATCTACATACCATTCAAAGGATTTTTTAGATTAAGTTTGAGTGTGTTTTTTTTTTCTCACACCCATTTTTCATAAGCGTTTTTCTCAGAATAGACTGGATTACAGAAAACTTTGACGTAAAAGTGAAAACTAATGTCTCCAATTGTTAAAACAAAGTATAATACAAGAATGTTGTAATCATCTTACCACCGCTAGTCTCCTCATTATCAGAGATGACCATATGATCGTGGGTGCTCACATCTCGTATAACCTTCACCCTGCCGTTCTCAAAGACTTCCTTCTCATGTACATATGTATCTTGTATGAGATCAAATGATTCGTTCCTCGGTAGATCGTTCCCTTCCTCGTCAAAAAACACTCGCTCGACCAACGAACCATCATGATCCACGATGTCTAGATGACTAGAATGTCTCTTTATATCATCTCTACGATCAACAACCTGAAAACATGAGTGGAGTTTCATAAATAGTTACCTCTGAAAACTTTGACAATCTTATGGACCTTATAGTATAAAATAATGCTGCTTTCAACAAAATCCTTGAAACTGCAGATTGTTGAAAGCTGCAGTTACGCGGTTTTTATTGAAAAGTGACGATGTGTATTTCAATATCCCCTTGTCACAGCTTTTCAAACATCTTTTTCAAAATTCATTGATTTTAGAAAATAATGTAGGGGATAGACGCACAAGAGATGAAACAACATGCATGAGTTAAATAAGTGTCCAAGTTTGCAGACACAGACAATGTCAACATTCAATCTTGTCTTGCAGCCTATGAAAATGACAGGCACACAGTTTATAAACTCTTTCCCCAAATGATAAAATTTTAGGATGGTTCAAATTAAAAGAAGCAACAGACAACAAAATTTATGTTGATTATAATTGATTAGTACACATTATAGCATAGAAAATATTGAGACAATATTATTAGCATTTTCTTATTTAGCCTAGATATTTTCCAAAGCCTTATTTGGGAAAGGGCTAATCCTTAGGCTTACAAAACACAAGTGAACATTGTGTTAGGAAAAAAAACTATATGCTCTGCATATAACTCTCTTCCTTTCCTTCTACCATTTATCTCTGCTATCTATCTCTCCTGAATTAAGGTTGAAGCTTAAGTTTTTGTACCTGAAAAAGTACATGTACATAAAGAATTACCATATCTTACAAACTCGAAATAACCTACCTGTCTAGCTTTAACTGTGGTATGATTTGGCGAAATGTCTCCCCTTTCTATATGTGTAACATGAATATCACTTTCATCCTCTATTCTGTGTCCGGGGACAGATAATCCTCGACCATATTGCACCGGTGCTGTGTCAGCCCGTCCCCGTGATTGGAAGTCAGATGATCTAGATCCTGTCAAAGATATGTGTATGGCTATAAATGGAATCAAATTAATAGAAATCAATAAATGCTAACTACAAAATGTTTCCATCCCTAATTTACCAAAAGTCCACAATTACTGTAACAATCAATATACTAATTTGATGATATAATCCATATGACAGATATAAGTATAATAAAGTATTTATCATCAAATTGGGACATGAAAACTGATATGTTTCAAATCAAGAATATCGGTACTGGCTTGCCTGGAAATGTATAACCCTTTCCTAAACAAGAACTGGTTTTGACGTCCCTAATAGAAAATGCTTGGGAAAACATTGAGACAAAAGAAGAAACTGCTGATAACCAGCAGTTTCTCCTTTTGTCTCAATATTTTCTATGCCATATTTTACACAAATCTCATTTCTAATACATGTGTAACTTCCATTTTGTCATCTGTAGCAGTTTTTGAACTGGATGACCCTAAAATGTTGCCGATTGGGAAAGGGTTAATACTGTGTTAACCCTTTCCCAAACAACAAAATTTTAGAATTATCAACTTCAAAAACTGCCACAAATGACAAAATGGATGTTATCAAAGATAGAATTTGGGCAAAATATGGCACAGAAAATATTGAGACAAAAGGAGAAACTGCTGGATATCAGCAGTTTCTTCTTTTGTTTCAATGTTTTCCTGTACCATTTTTATAAGGGACGTCAAAACCAGGTCTTGTTTGGGAAAGGATTAAATACAAGTCATGTACATGTATGCTTACCCTTCATTTTTCTTTTCCCTTTCTCACGTGAGGTCATTCGTCTTATGCGACCAAAAAACCCTTTCCCTCCTTCAGTACTCTCTTTGACCTTCATCCTTTTCTCCACATGTTTTCTCTCCGAGTCGCTAGTAATGTCAGCAACTTCCGTTGATTCCTCTGTCCGCACTAGAACACTCTTATCATCGCCTGTATGAGTCTGATGAATATGCTTGTTTATATGAATATGTCTGTCTTCTAGTAGATCTATTGATGCTCTGTCATGATTGTCTGCATTATCTAACGATTCTAACTTTTTCTCCTTTTTAGGCTTCTTTTTCTGTTTCTTTCTAACAACTTGTTGCTGTGAACTGTGGTTTTCGTCGCGATCGGGAGAATGATCCTTTTTTCTATGGATTAATGTTTGAAATCTTTCCTGAGCCTTTTTATAAAATGGTTTCTTTTTTCTGTCTTTGAGATGAGATTGTGGATCCGAGTCAGAATCACTGGAGGACACTGAACCAGATTTTATTTGTCGAGTCTTTCTGAGATTGTTGTCAAACTTTGTAGGGGAACTAGACTTTGAGCCTGATTCAGAACGTGGAGTTGATGGCCGACTTTTGGAATGATTTGATGGTAAGTCTAATGATGTTGGCACTTTTGGGGGTGAGTGTTTATGGGACTGAATAGAAGTATTTGACACTGATTGTTGGCTGTATGGATCTGGTATAACAGACACTTTCTGGTCATTAGAGACATGTCCTTGACTGCCCAGCCAGTCTGACGATCCACTAGATGCATGAGCCCCACTATCTGTGGTGAAGCCTGTGTAGGGGACATAACCCAGACTTTCTTTACTGCCAGTACCTGATGCATCCGATGGTGAGAAGGGAGTCCCTGGGGGAGGGGGAGGAGGGGGTCGTAACCCTGAGTATTTGGAATTTGGGCGAGAAGGTAACACCTCATCACCTTTATAAGGCACAGATCTAGACTTCCCATGAATAATCTCCACACCTGGTTTACTCTTGTTTCCATACATTGTAATCAACATATCATCCTGAGGAAGACTGCCAGCTTTTCTATCTCCACCTTCCATATCACTGTCATCCGCGTACGGAATAGACTCCTCCCTCTCCAGTGTACTGTGAGAAGCGAAGTACCCTGTACTTTCTCCGATGTGTGTTGTCTCCTCTGCGATGTCCATCTCCATGTAGCGCTGGTACCTTGGATCATGACGCGTCTGAACAGATTGCTCCAGTAACTGACTTTGAAGAAACTCTTCAAGAATTTTAGCTGCTTCATTTCGAACATCAGTCACTGTCAGTCTGCTTTTCTTTCTTTTCTTGTATCTTTGTTTCTGTAGCATCAGATCTAGTTTCCGTTCTTTTTCTCGTCTGCTCAAATCGTCAGCATCGGCAGAGTGTTTGCGTTCTACTTCTGCCCTTTGTCTGGATCTTGAAACAATGTTGTCAACTTTTTCGTTAGGTTGGCCTCTAACTTGAAGGAATTTGTTTAGATCTGCTGCTACAGAATTGCCATCAGCTGTCTCACCACCAGTTGCCATGTTTATCCTGTTTTAGTAAATATGAACAATATTAATCTATTCAACCCTTTCCAAAATGGCAAAATGTTAGGGCGGTCCAACTTGAAAGCTAATAATGACAGCAAAAAAGATGTTGAGGAAGAAGGAATATGTGCACAATATACCTAGGAAAATATTGAGGCAAAAGGAGAAAATGCTGATCATCAGCATTTTCTTCTTTTGCCTCATTGTTTTCCAAAGCCTTTTTTCATTGGGACGTCAAAACAAGGTCTGGATCTTGAAACAATGTTGTCAACTTTTCATTAGGTTGGCCTGTAACTTGAAGGAATTTGTTAAGATCTGCTGCTACAGAATTGCCATCAGCTGCCACACCACCAGTTGCCATGTTTATCCTATTTTAGTAAATAACAAGAGCCGTCATAGACGGATAATGCTCCCCGAATAAGTGTTTGTCACAAAAAAAAAAACTATCATACATTAAGCCCCCTTTTCACATGACAGATTTTTTGTACACAAATTATTTATAGAATATAGACTAGAACATCTCATTCCTCACATAAGAAGAAAATTTCATTCAATTCTGCCCATTAGATAAAGAGAAATTGGAGAAAAACTAATTTTTACATTAAGGCCCCTTTTCCATGACGCAGCCTCAAATTAAGAAACAGAAAAAAAGGTCTCTAGGTATTGACCCCACGAGTTCACATGTGAAGTTTCATTGAATTTGGTCCAAGGGTTGCTGAGATCTGGCTGTGGACGGACGGACGGACAGATGGACGGACAGACGGAAGGACAGCGTGGTGACTATATGCTCCCCCGAAATTTTTTCAGGGAGCATAAAAACAATTTAATCTATTCAACCCTTTCCAAAATGGCAAAATGTTAGGGCGGTCCAACTTGGAATCTAATGCTGACAGCAAAAAAGATGTTGAGGAAGAAGGAATATGTGCACAATATGCCTAGGAAAATATTGAGGCAAAAGGAGAAAATGCTGATCATCAGCATTTTCTTCTTTTGCTTCAATGTTTTCCAAAGCCATTTTTCATTGGGACGTCAAAACAAGGTTTTGTTTTAGTCAATGGCGTCAACATTTTCATTAGGTTGACCTCTAACTTGAAGGAATTTGTTTAGATCTGCTGAGCAGAATTGCCATCAGCTGCCTCACAACCAGTAGACATCTGTATCCTGTTTGAGTAAATATAAAATATTTCATTTCTATCTTAACCCATTACCAAACGACAAAATTTTGGACTGTTCCAATTTGAAAGGTGTTGCAGACGACAATTTCAAGTGCTTGGAATTTTACCTTTTTAGGTCTTTTTGTTTAGAAAACATTGTGGGAAATGAAAAAATTGATTGTCACAAGCAATTTCTTCATTTTCCACAATGTTTTCCAAACCATTTTTCTTCAGGAGCATCAAAAGGTGTTAATGTTTGGTAATTGGTAAACTCTTTCCAAAACAAGAACTTGTTTTGATGTCCATAAAAGAATAGGCTTGGGAAAACATTGAGGCAAACGAGAAAAATTGCTTAATATAAAGTATTTTCTCCTTTTGCCTCAACATTCTCCGTGATATTTTTGTACACCAAATCTTATCTTAAATAACCCACATTTTGTTGTCTGCATCTGGTTGTAAGTCCAAACATACTAAAATATTGTCTTTAGGAAAAGGATTAAACAAATCTAAGAGGTTTATGCTTTTAAAACTAATAGTATTTCCTCACAAAAGTGTTTTAACATCACAATTCATAAAATTGTTGTTTCAAATATCTTGACCTAAATTGTAGCCAGATAGATAAACAACGTTTTCTGTTTCTTAAACAATAGATTAATATCCTCTAATATTTCAAAATTCAATAATCAGTCAACCATTGCTTTATATTATTAAGTTTAGTCAACATAGATCTACAATATTGAGTAACTCTCACTCTCTGTCTCAGACAATTTAACATAGTAAATTCAGCGAATGCAAACTCTTTGAATCACTTCCAATTAATTGGGAAATACCAATGATTATCACATGTATCAATCAATCATGTCGTGGCTTCTATTTTGATATACAACTTTAAATTGTTATCAGGCCGATGTGACTGGGTCGAGATTTTATGGGGCCGAAATAACCAGTTACGGATTGACATGGGATTTATTTAGAAATCGGAAGAGCTAAGCAATGCAAATACTCTACTCACTCTATAAAGTCAATCAAATTTGTCTTTCAGCATGGAATAACATATATAGACCAAGTTTTTGGGTCGCAAATTGATGACTTCATCGGACTGGAAATGTTTACAATCGGCCTTGATTGCATGGTTCCCTTCCTGCATATCAAGGTCACTTGAGCCGGGCACCAATTTACCGCGTAATCTAAATATTACGTAACGAGGTCATTATACATGTGTAGAGGTACATGATGGTGGCTACAATACACGTGAATCATGTGTACAAATACCCGATTGACATTGTTACACAGACACACCTGTCTAAGGTATGGACTATTTACTAACTCTTTGTCTAATCAACATTGGTTTTTGTGTGTGGAAATGCAGAAAAACAAAGCTTGAAAAAATGGTTGCACCAGGTTGTTTGACAGGTATAGGGTCAAAATGCCCAAAACCAGAAAGGCCCAGTCCAAAAAGGCCCAGTCCAGAAAGGTCACTTTTGAAACTGACCAAAAAGGCCCAGACCAAAAAGACCCACTTTTTAAGATGATAAAATAAGACCTAGAGTCTATATCTAAATTATATTTGAAATTATATATATTCTTTTTATATTTTAGGGTCTATTTCATCATTTTATGTGATTTATAATGTTATATTAGATGGATGAATTGATAAATTATAGAATTAGACCCATAAGTGATTTTAAGTTAAATTAATAAATTAGACCCCTAAGTATATTATATAAATTGAAACACTATGAAATTTATGATAGATTTATAACAGACCAATTAATCGGTAAATTGTAGAACTAGATCTACAAGCGATATATGGGCCTATACAGCGGCGGATCCAGGATTTCTGGGGGGGGGGGGGGGGGGTGGAATTAATCCGAGTCTTCTCTGATGAAAATTCGCTTTTTGATATTCTGTTGACACTCATTTTACTCATTTCAAAATGAGCGTTATCCGAATGTCAAAAAGCGATTTTTGATCAGATATGATTCGGATTAGGGTGGAATATACAAATAGGGAGGTTCGTTTTCATAGTATTACACTGAATTTCTGCTTGAAAATGAAATAATCTGGCTACAGAGGGAGTTCGTTTGAACCCCCGAACCCTCTCTGGATCCGCAACTGCTATATTGATGAGATCATCTGCAACTTCTTGGAATTCGGAGCATTTGTGGAAATTTTGCCATCTGGTAAAGGGTTACCTACAACATGTCAACTACAACAACAACAATAACAACATAATCGAAAATTATCATTATACAACTCTAAGAATTATTCACATAATATCCACAATATTCTTTGCCCTATAAAGTGGGCCTTTCTTGACTGGGCCTTATTGGTTTTGGGCCTTTCTGGACTGGGCCTTTTTGGTTTTGGGCCTTTTAGTACAGTGGGCCTTTTTGGTTTCGGGCCTTTCTGACCCTGATTCGTTTGACACAGCTGTCATCTAGGCTACTAACTTTAGAGTATGCTAATCTTTGCTTTGAAGAAAAAATATCATTGACCATATGATATAGGATATTTGTATCTATTTTTCTCAAATGTTTTAGATGCAGATCTATTTGTGAATCAATATCAATTGATGTGCCAGGGCTTTTTCGCCTATTTCCCAATGCAAAAGGCCCCAAATTTTTTCCCTGTGTAGAAAAAAAATCCCAAACCAATGCTTTAAAGATCTTCAAAACCCACTACATTTAATACTGGAATAACTTTGTAAAGAAGTAAGTGCCTGGAAAACAGGTAAATTAGACATTTAAGCCTGTTATATGTTGTAGCTATCCTAAATTATAAAAAAAATACCAGTTTTTGCATTACTTGACTTTTCCCAAAATCAGTGTTATGTTGATTAAATTTTCCCAATTTTTGGTCCAAAATGCCTGGAAAAGTCCTGTGTGCACAATAAAAATAAGCAATGTTTTTTTTTCATTATCAAGACTTAATTCAGTTATTGTATTACTTGTTTTATTTCAGTATCCAACAGACAAGGAAAAGTTTGTGACAGGAATCAAAATTCTGGAAAGGAATACAGGTATACATGCAAGAATTCATAATGTATCTGCACATTTTTTTCCCGAATCTTTAGACCAATGAACATGCTTGCAGCTATTTGATATCACAGCTAAGCTTATTTGCAATAATATAACCAAAACCTTTTTGAATTTTCATGTGAATTTTGGGAGACACCAAAGGATACAGGCAAAGATTTCCCATCATCAAGTTTGTGGCTATTATATCGCAGCTCAGCTTAGATGAGTCATAGTCCTATCTCTAAGCCATTCCATACATTTTTTTCCTGTTTGAAGTAGACCTTGTATGTTCCAGTGGCGGGGGTCGGATATATGCAAATAGGGGGGTACGTTTTTCTAGTATTACACAATTTTGAGTGAATTTCTGCATGCAAATGAAGTAATAAGGCTACAGAGGGGGGTTCGTTCGAACCCCTCGACCTATCCACCCCTGGATCCACCACTGTGTTCATGTCACAAATATTAAAACATCTAATGCTTGCATGAATGCCCAAATATTTGGCCCAAGTTTCAATATGAGCTTGGAAAAGGGGGAGGGGGATGCATTCTAGACATGAATCCAGGTCAACTTGTGCATATACACAATTTGATCTCTAGATGAAGATTTAAGACAGGTAGATCTATGCCTCTTACATGGTATCTATTAAGAAATTTATATAGAAAGTGTGCAGAATGCTACCTTTGATATATTTTTTCAATTTTTGTGGTAAAATTTTTCTCATGTATTTTCAGATATAAAGTCAGGTATAGACTTCAGAAAGAGTATAGCAATATGTGTGAATGTAATCCCCAGTATTTTAAGAATGGTGAGTGTAACACAGTTTTGGCTTTAATACCAAATTGGGTGACCAAAAGTATAGCGATAGAAAATAACAAATAAGCAAAAATTATTTAGCAGTTCTGAATCACAAAAGTTTATTTACCATAGTATTTTGTCGGTCACATTGAAAATGCTGTAATTACAGCTTGTCGAAACTGTAATTACGACATTCTGTTCCATGACCAATGTTTGATAGACATGGAAGAAGGATAAAAAATGCTGACCTTTGGCTTAGATACTGTGTTGGTAAGTGTGTGTATATTGTAGGAACTCATGGACAGGTGAAGCAGCACCAGTATCAAACAATTATGTTAATATAATTATATCAAGAATTGCAGCAGATGTTTGCAACCTACCAGTCTTCATTTCACCTGTAGAGTAAAATAAAATACAGTCAACACTTGTTGTGTCGAAGTCATAGGAACCATCAAATTATCTCGACATATCCGGAGTTTGACTCATCCGATTTTTGTTCATTTTTATTGAAATAAAATTTAACCATTTTTGTTGTTCATCAAGTACGTTCATAATTGAAATATAGTAGGAAAAGGGAAGAAATTGTTCAAAACGAGCAATTTCTATCCATTTCCTTCTATATTTCAATGGCTGTTTATTTTTCAAAATGATTTTGTTTAGCATGTTAGATGTCCATTGATGATGACCGGGCAATATTTTAACTTGGACTTAAGCGAAAATCTGACTAATCCGGTGTCGACATAGCGAGTGTCGACTGTACTAGTAAATTAAAAATGATATCCAGAAATATTCATAAATTTTCAATGTGGAGCCTTGAAGCATGATATATAATTTTGTCTTGGAAGAGGACTAATTTAACCCACTACCACACAGTGACTCCTTTTCACAAGATAATGGCTTTGGAAAACATTGTGGAAAATGAAGAAATTGCTTGTGACAAGCAATTTCTTCATTTCCCACAATGTTTTCTACTAAAAAAAAGACCAAAAGATTTTAAATTTCCTTGACTTGAAATTGCTGTCAGCAAATTGAATCAAAATTTGTTGTTTGGTAATGGGTTAGAAATACCAGGATCCTTTTTATTACAGATTCCAGTATTAAATGAGCCAGCTGTCATATTAGAAGAGAGTTCTTGGTTAGATATGAAGACACATCATCTCAATATAAAAGCCAGAAATGTAACCTGGGCTAACTATGCAAACATGACTGAACAATCATCATACACTGTCCATGAAACCAACCCAAAATGGTGAGTTTTGAGATTAATATTTTGTCCTTTTGTCTCAATATTTTCTATACTATATCTTGGTTAGATATGAAGACACATCAACTCAATATAAAAGCCAGAAATATAACCTGGGCTAACTATGCAAACATGACTGAACAATCATCCTACACCGTCCATGAAACTAACCCAAAATGGTGAGTTTTGAGATTAATATTTTGTCCTTTTGTCTCAATATTTTCTGTAATCTGTACTATATCTTGGATAAATATAGAGACACATCAGCTCAATATAAAAGCCAGAAATATAACCCTGGCAAACTATGCAAACATGAAGGAGCAATCTCGACATCAAACACTGTCCATGAAAGTTCAAACCAACCCAAAATGGTGAGTATTGAGATTAATATTTTGTCGTTTTGTCTCAATATTTTCTGTACTATATCTTGGTTAGATATGAAGACACATCATCTCAATATAAAAGCCAGAAATATAACCTGGGATAACTATGCAAACATGACCGAACAATCATCCTACACCGTCCATGAATCCAACCCAAAATGGTGAGTTTTGAGATTAATATTTTGTCGTTTTGTCTCAATATTTTCTGTACAATATCTTGATTAAATATGAATAGACAATGTCATCATCTCAATATAAAAGCCAGAAATGTCACCTGGGCTAACTATACAAACATGACTGAACAATCATCAATACACCGTCCATGAAACCAATCCAAAATGGTGAGTTTTGAGATTAATATTTTGTCGTTTTGTCTCAATATTTTCTGTACTATATCTTGGTTAAATATGGAGACACATCAACCCGATATAAAAGCCAGAAATATAACCTGGGCAAACTATGCAAACATGACAGAGCAATCATCAAACATCATCCATGAAACCAATCCAAAACGGTGAGTATTGAGATTAATATTTTGTCGTTTTGTCTCAATATTTTCTGTACTATATCTTGGTTAAATATGGAGACACATCAACTCAATATAAAAGCCAGAAATGTTGCCTGGGCTAACTATACAAACATGACAGAGCAATCATCAAACATCATCCATGAAACCAATCCAAAACGGTGAGTATTGAGATTAATATTTTGTCGTTTTGTCTCAATATTTTCTGTACTATATCTTGGTTAAATGTTGCCTGGGCAAACTATGCAAACATGACTGAACAATCATCATACACCATCCATGAAACAAACACAAAATGGTGAGTTTTCAGAGTAACACTTCCTCCTTTTGTCTCAGTATTTTCTCTAATATATCTTGGTTTGATAATAAATATGAAGACACATCAACTCAATATAAAAGCCAGAAATGTTGCCTGGGCCAGCTATGCAAACATGACTGACCAATCATAGTACACCGTCCATGAAACAAACCCAAGATGGTGAGTTTTCAGATTAATACTTTCCCAAACAATACCTATTATTGATGTCCCTTATAGAAGAAGCTTGGGAGAACATTGAGACAAAAGAAGAAAATGCTGATAACTTAAACTAGCATTTTCTCCTTTTGTCTCCACATTTTCTATGCTACATTTTACAAAAGTGATATTTTTATCAGCACAACATTCAATTTGGTATCTGCAGTATCTTTCAAATTGTCCAAATATTTCACTATTTGCGAAATGTGTAAGTATACATTGTACCTTCAATATTTAATATTAAAGTATAAGCTTTTTAAAACAAATTACATTTTCGTCTTAATTTATTTCAGGACAAATTTCAAGCAGTATGGAAGAATAGATATAAACGGACTAGGACCTTTTGGGCGTGTTATTGAAATGTTTGCCAAGAAATTCTTGGATGATGGTGCTAAAAGGGTAAATATATTTTAATATTAAAACTGATTTTTGTATACCTTAAATTTAACTGATTCATTGTGACATTCATTCTACATCTTTCATGTTTTAACCCTTTCCCAAACAAGACCTGATTTTGATGTCCCTAATAGAACAGGCTTGGGAAAACATTGAAACAAAGGAAGAAACTGCTGATAACCAGCAGTTTCTCCTTTTGTCTCAATATTTTCAGTGCCATATTTTACACAAATCATATCTTTAGTAACATCCGTCTTGTCATTTGTAGCAGTTTTTGAAGTGGGTCACCCTAAAATTTTGTCGTTTGGGAAAGGGTTAAGCCATTTTAGCTTTGATATATCTATTCCAAACACTATTGTGACTGTACTCATTTGAAAACGAACCCTCCTATTTGTGTACTCGAACTTCCATCATAGAAATCTGTGATGCACAGGAGATATGTCACTGAATGTATGTATTGGTATCAATCAATCAATCAACTATTAAATCAACAATCAATCTTGCTATAATAAGGGATGTTTATTGTGAAATTAACCCATTACCAAACGACAAAATTTTAGTCCATTCCAAAGTCAAAGATGTTGCAGACGACAATTTGAAATGAATGATAATTTACATTTTACAGTCTTTTGGGGTAGAAAATATTGTGGGAAATGAAGAAATTGCTTGTCACAAGCAATTTTTTCATTTTCCACAACATTTTCCAAAGCCTTTATCTTGAAGGGCGTCAAAAAGTGTCAATGTGTGGGAATGGGTAAAGAGAAGATTTTCTACTTTAGTCCTGCTGTATATTTCCAGAGTTTGAAAGTAATGGAGGAGCTTATTCAAGAAAGACTATCACAACAATCCACAACTAGAACAAAAAAATCTGGCATCAATGTGGACTCTAGCTGACACCCCCTGACGCATTGATTTTTAAAAACCCATTTACACTATCATAAAGTGACGCTTTTTTGATGCCCCACAAGATAAAGAAAAAACGTGGAAAAATAAGAAATTGCTTGTGACAAGCAATTTATTCATTTTCTACAATGTTTTCTACCCAAAAAGACCAAAAGTTAATACATGTACGCTTGAAATTGTCATCTACAATACCTTTGAGTTCAGGCCAGTCTAAAATTTTGCCATCTAGTTATGGGTTTATTCATGCCGAACTTTAAATAATGATAGGTGAATGCATTTCTCTAACAATGAATTTAGGATTTGTCAAAATTAATTCGATTTGCAGATTACAAAGATAGTTGTACTTTATGTATTGAATGTGTAGAATAGTGTTAGGAAAACAATGAAATAATGGTAAATTGTACACTGAACTATTTATTTTGAAAGGTTTAATTATTGGAAATGGTTAAAGAGCTTCATTTACATGTTTGACATGAAATACTTGCCATTTTGATAAGGTCTGTTAGGTCATTTCTTTTACATGATGCTAGCCATCAATGTCTCATACATATTTTGTTTATCTTCATTACTTGTCTTGTAAGTTGCTTTTTTACTACAATCTTAATATGTGTATTTGAAAAACCTTTCCATTACCGCTGAAAATTTATAATAATTCATTTTAAAAGCAACCACAGACTACAAGCTTTGTTATGATTAAGAAAGCAAAGAAAGTATTAAGGGATAAGAAGAAAATGCTTTTTATTTGTATTTTCAACCTTTGACTCAATGTTTTCCACATTTATTACAACTAGGATCGTCAGAACTAGATCTTGGTTGGGAAAGGTTTCGACTTTACAGAATAAACAATTTTATATTTGCCATACTGATATTAAAACCTGTGATCAGCATGCGAAAAAGGTGTAACAGTTTTTGAACAGTCAGTTGACCTTTCAGCTGGCCTAGGCATTTTTGTGTGATATGTATGCTTGATTGTGTGGGTTTATCATCTATATGCATATCTATTTTTCAATCATAAATTTTACAAAGTAAAATTCATTTCAACCTTTTCCTTGATTTTTAATTTTAGTTCCCTCAAGAAAAAGGTTGGCGAAAATATCATGTGAAACAAAGGAATTGCTTGTCATTTACAACAATATTTTCTACGCAGAAAGCTGTAAAGTTTTAAGAGATATATTTAATCAATTTGAAAAATGTTGTCTTTGTCTTCTTTTAATTTCAAGCAGTCAAAAATATGAATACATGTATAAAGTTATTGCCTTGACTTTCAGAAAATGAGTCATGCCAAAAGGAAAAGGGTTAAATGTTTAAATTTGGAAAATAGAAAAATGTATAACTACACATGTATGACATTACATATCGCTGCTTTTCTTCGAAAACCTCGTATCTGCAGCTGAAAACAAGCTGCAGATACGAGGTTTTCGTAGAAAAGTGAGGATATGGTATATATTTTACAAGAGCATGTTCTTTAAGTTTAAACTGATATTTTCAGATCTACCTCAAAGCCTTAAACATTTGTATTTGTCAACTACTAGTAGTGTGTGTATTATTGTTTTTGTTTGTTTTTTCAAAAATCAAAAAGTCTTTGAAAAATTGTCTCTTAACCCTTTCCCAAAACAGCAAAAATTTAGGGTGGTCCATTTTTTAAGCTTCAGCAGACAACAAAGTTAATATTGATCAAGAATTGATTTGTGTACAATAAAGCTCAGGCAAAATTGACATAAAGGAAGAAAATGCTGGTTTTCTTATTTTGCCTCAATGCTTTAATAAGCTCTCTATGATATAGCCGTCAAAAGCAGGTCATGTTTGGGATAGGGTTAAAATAGGTTTGAAATATTTCGCTTACATTGAGTTATATTGATTTCTAGGAATTTTGTTTTGGTTAAAATTGAAAGGGCATTCAAGGGCAAAATTCCAGCATGGAGAATTATGTCTACTTTTTAGTGTAGAAAATGTTCAGGGAAAAAGGAAAAAAAAAGATGTTGATTGTCAGGTTGTTGCTGTAATGACAATACCAGCACAGTGGGCTTACATATATTTACAACAATTTTGCTACAAAGTCTAGTAAAAGTGTTAAACCCATTACCAGACAGCAAAGTCTTAAACTGGACCAAATTCAGAGGTGTTGCAGACGACAATTTCAAGTTCATGACGTTTTATATGTCTTTGGTAGAAAACATTGTGTGAAATGAAGAAATTGCTTGTCATCAGCAATTTCTTCATTTCCCACAATGTTTTCCAAAGCCTTTATCTGGTTGGGCAAAAAAAAGTGTCATTGTGTGGTAATGGGTAAAGTATTGAATGCTAATACTGATTACCTTTATTGTTTTGTTTACTGGTTTCTACTTACTTGCTTTATACATACAACCATAATTTATTAAAATTTATCATGAAGATTGAATCCTGATTTGTTTTCTTTTTATACCTCTGTTTTGATAAATTAATAGACCTAACATTTTTCTTTTATAGTCTATATACATTCACCTGAACCTGACAAATATTCAATGAGTATTTTTGATGCGGAATAATCAATACTTGCTAGGAATGATACACTGTCGAGTATAGTCAATAGTTTTCGTAAGCATTTTGACTTTGTATTCTGCTCATGCTCCTCGTGTCAACATACAACAAACAGTCTTGAAGATATATCTAGAAAACCATTGAAGCTTGTAATTACTCAGGCCAGGTGCAGGTGAACAATTAACGACTATAACCCATTTCCACATATTGATGCTTTTGCCCCTCTTCATATTAGAGTCTTTGGAAAACATTTTGGAGAAAGAAGAAATTACTTGTGTCAAGCAAATTCTTCTTTGCCCACAATATTTTCTACCCAGAAAGACCAAAGAATGTAAAAATTCATTCACTTTAACTTGTGGTCTGCAACAGCTTTGAATTTGGACTTGTCTTAGAAAGTTTTGCTGTCTAGTAATAGTTACGACTTTATGCACTTTTCCCCTTCCCACATGAAAAAAGGCAAAAGAAAAGTTTTAATAGAGACATCAAAGCCAGTTACAAGGCCTTGTTTGGGAAAAAGGTTAAGATTGCAAAATTTTGTCGAGTAAATTTAGATATGAAACTATCAGTCACTTACTTGTTTAAAATGAGGATCACAAAAAAAACTTCAAAACAAATGAACTGCATAAATTTTGTGGTTTTGAAATCCTTGTTTTGTGGGTAATTTAATCCATTTTGTGTAGAGCTGTTTAACCCTTTCCCAAACAAGAGCTGGTGGTGAAATCCCTATAAGAAAAAGGCTTGGGAAAACTTTGAGACAAAAGAAGAAAATGCTGATAATCAGCATTTTCTCCTTTTGTCTCAATATTTTATGTGCTATATTTTACACAAATCTTATTGTTGTCAACATGGATTTTGTCATCTGCAGCATCTTTCAAAAAAGTCTAAAAATGTTTCATTTGCGGAAAGGGTTACACCAATTCATGAGTATGATGATGTAATTGTAAGATCAATATCTTTTGTCTTTATTTGGCAACCATAATGAATCAATGAGAATATAAACCCTTTTTACCAAAATATAACCCTTTCTTGAACAATGAATTTTTAGACTTGTCCAATCTTAATGGCGTTGATGTTGACCTACAAATAGTAAATTATTGATGTCAAAGGTGATTTTTTTTTGTTGCAGTATAGAAAATATTGAGGTTAAAAGGGAAATTGAAGGTTATCAGTATTTTCTTGTTTTCTCTGACTGTTTTTTAAAAGCTTTCTTTGATAATAATGTCAAAACGAAATATTGTTTGGGAAAGGGTTAATGTACTATTGAAAATTGCCTTCAAAATGACTCAGACTTTACTCATTCTATGTAACTAAATCTCAAGATAAATGACCTGGCAGGGCATCCCTTTAGGGATGCACTGCCAGGTCATGTGTCATGTATTTTGACAGCCGGAGTGGCGCAGTGGTTAGCGCACTCGGCTTGTAGCCCGCCCGGTGGTTACGAGTTCGAGCCCCACACGCGTAAGGTGTGTCTTTGGGCAAGGCACTTAATCGTCAGCCCCAGTCTACCCAGCTGTATGGAGTGGGTAGCAGTGAGGTAAAACTTGCTGCCTCTTCTCTAAAAATCAAAGTACTGATAGTACTGAAGGTCGGGAAACAGAGGATTCGAAATACAGTAAATGGTCAATTTTCTTAAATTTACATTGAATTCGTAAAATATTTTCAATGTTGTTATCTGATTGCACAATAAAATTAATCCTTATACTCATATTCCCGAGTTAACATAAGCAAAAATTTGATATTTCTAGAAAAGAAATCATAGGAGACGAAAGGGTAATTGTCAACAATATAGATCTACTCCATTACACGGTCCGCCGCGATATGACCATAGTAGTTGAAAACTGCGTAAAACCCCAATAAACCAAATCCATTACACGATGTCGTATTTTTTCGGGTGATGTCGTAAACATTCGGTGATGGAAAGTGTCGATTTCTTTTAACCCGTAACGTGTCCGTGTTGAACGGGTAACCGTATGTTAAAAATATTTACGGCATCGTCAGAAAAGATCCGACGTTGCATGAATCTCATTACGGATGGACTGCCTTAATGAATTGTCTGGGTTAACAGTTTGTAAATAATTATATCATTTTGATATCCATTATAAAAAGGTTTGAGGATACAATGTGGCAAAACGAAAACATTTTGATATTCAACATTTTTTCTTTGTCTCAATCTGTCTTTCAACAATTCTTCAGCTAAATTTTACAATAATATTTATCTAAATTATCAACACAAACTTGACATTACATGTAGCATCAGTATTCCGTTTTTTATGCAGGCCCGTAGGCACAGGTGGGGCTACGGGATGGGATAAGCCCCAAATGTTGGCCAAAAATATCGAATTTTCCTCATTTTACATAGAAAATTGAAGAAAAGGACAATTTAGCCCTTAAGATGTTCAGACACTAACCCGGACAGAGTTTTGAGCCCTTCCCCTTATCAAATTACTTCCTACGGGCCTGAGAGCAGTTTTACATTCTACTGCTTAGGAAAGGTTAAACTTTGCACGATGAAAAGTATTAATATTATGACGGGAAAATTTCTGAGCAAAATTCAGAATGAGGAATGAAGTTAAATTTAATATGGTTCACATAAGTGGCATGAGAACTGACCAGATTTAGATAATTAAATTTACAATATAGCACATTGTAAATAATGGTAAAGGTTAGACCACAAACATTGATCAACAATTCTAATAATATGTGTGTTAAACTCAGAATTTGAAAAAAGTGAGTTCGTATTTTCTGCTCACAAATCTAGATCTTGCTTTCTTTTTATTTTTGCTGTCCTCTTTGCTTTTCGCATTAGCTTTCACTTTGGATTGTTCTTTCTGTCGTTTGTGAAAGAGATAACTCTATCACCTCTATCATCTGCAGAAAAAGAGGCCTACAATTAACTCATAAATAGCCTATATCTCAAGCCCAGGTCGAAGAAAGATGATTAAATTCCTGTTAAACCTAAGCCTGGATTAATAAGGATGAATAAATTACGAAAATTACGTTGTATGTACTCAAGACGGCTCAAAGTCCGTCAACGCCGTTACGGTAACACTTTAGTTGGTCAAAGCATAGTAGACTAGCTTTACACCGCGAAGTGTTAACACGTTAGTGTATAACCCGATAAAATGCATGTGTTGTAAAATGCGATTGTGCGCATAGCGATTGAACAAGGAGAAGGACTCGACTAGAGTCAGGATATAAATAGATTTTCCGTGAATCTACGAATGCTTCACGGAAATGTCCGATTACACGAACTGTGTGGCGCAGTAATTTGGTGTTGAAATTCTCGTCTGCTCTAGTCTGCCACACCAGTTAGAATAGTTCGAATCAACCTTTCCGCAAAAAAGAGAAGTTGATAGTTTTCGGCACTTATGAGCAAACTGCTGCATTGTTTTGATAAAACAATTAGGAAATGAAAGTCTTTACGATGATTATGTTATTTGAGTAATTTTGAATTGTTCAAAGGTAGGTCTACTTTTTCGGCGGACTCAGACATTTTGAACGACTATGCGGCGACCAAATTATATCGAAAACCTCGTATCTGCAGATTAAAACAAGCGGCAGATAAGAGGTTTTCGTAGAAAAGCGTTAGAAGCGTTGGATGGCTATAGGACGTGAAAATCTCAAAGAGATTTCCCGACCTAAAAAGGAAATAAAGCATGTAAAGGGCCTATAGAAGCTTGAATTAGCTTATAAAATGTACATAGTACATCTGGTCTCGAAAACTGTATGAAGTATGAAGAGCTATACTTTTCTAAACATCAAGGCAATAGAAAACATTGAAACAGCATATTGTTGCTTTTCATTGAAAACCTCGTAACTGCAGAGCTCTTTAAAAAAGCTGCAGTTACGAGATTTTCTTTGAAAAGCGGCAATATGGCTGCTTTTGTTATATTGTCACAAAGTGTAGGAATATACCATTCCTGGTGCCCCTGTTTTGACATGATATGTGTACATGTGCGTTTGACCCTTTCCCAAACAAAACCTAGTTTTGATTTCCCTATCAAAACTTTGGAAAACATTGAGACAAAAGAAGAAAATGATGAGATCCAATGTTTTTCTCCTTTTGTCTTAATACATCCTATCCTAAAATTTGTACACATTTCAGATTTATTAACATCCATTTTGAGCAGCTATCAATTGGAGAAGTCTATATATTTTAGGAAAGGGAGGAAAAATTTGTGAAAAATCCATTTGGCCATGATGCGCTCATTTTGCTGAGAATTCAATGTATCTTTACCATTTTCGGGGCAGTATAAAGCTCAACAAATGATGCGAAACACGTGACAGTGTGTGGAAATGTGAGCTTTACAAAGAATTATATATGAGCAAATATGAGTGACCTGCCACCTTTATTTTACCCCCCCATCAAAGGGAGAGAACTATTTAAACAATCGATTGGTGTAAGCGGCCCATGTCTATTTACGTTTTATCAGGATGCAAGCGGTATTGAAATTTGACAGCAGTCGTGGGATGTGTTGTAAACCATTTGGCAATACTTACCATTTTAAAATGGGCATATCCCCATTTTAAAATTGTTAATCCGATCGCCCCATTTTAAAATGGGAAGGTCGGAAAGTACGACACTGAACTAGCTATACTTTGTTACTTAAACCCTTTAATTCTTTTACGAAGAATAAAAGAAGGTCAGAAAATTTTTATTCAATAAATACAATAGGAAAAACTAATATTAGAGCATAATTATCTCATTAAGCCTGTCGATCTATTGGGAAATTTCGACAGAACTCACTTGGTATTTCAAGTTATCTAGCACAGCTACGAACGGCATAAGACATTTTATTTTATGAAAACTAACAAATTTCAAATGTATTTTATAGGCCTATGCACCTATCAATGTGTTCCCAGAATTTGCTAATTGGTTTTAAGCACCTTACAAACGAAATCCTTTGATAAAAAAAAGGACTCAGGAATTTTAAACTTAGTTTTCCATGCTTGATAACAAGGAAACAAATAATTTAAGTTATAACTCGCTCTCAAACGGCAAAATTTTGTTCAATACATACAGGGTGCCTATTGAAGGAAGTTGCAGATGACAATTGCAATGAAATTTTGCAACTTTCTGCCCACTTTCTAGTTAGAAAACATCATGGGAAATTAAGAATTTGCTTGTAACAAGCATAAGGTGTGCATCACGCATAGCCTGCATAATTTAAGCTTGGGGTGGACAGTCAGTGCATCATGCACAAACAGTCTGTGCATCATTAAACAACATTTACATTTAAAATAATCCGGGGCAGTCTTCACATCATATTATAGCTGTAGACTATATTGAAAAGTCTGCATCATGCACAACCTTGTGCTTTTGTGTCACATAAACATAAGATAACTTTGGGAGTTGGCAACATGCCATCAATTGATGGATTGGCCCCAGCAAAGAAATATATTATATACAATAGGGCTTATATATATTTTCAGAATTGATGGTGCATCAGCATGTTTTGACTTTAAGTTTAAGACAAACCAACCAGTCAAAAGTTTGCAAAGTCTTCTTGACCAGTTATGGGCTATCAAACCATATACCGGTATATACACCGGCTTGGCCAGATTTTTGATATTTGATTTAAGTCACTTGTATCTCACCAATGGATGTGAATCATCTAAGTGAGAGAGCAGCTGGAGTCTTGAATTGGTTTTTGTGAGTGATACTATTGGTGAGAGAACATTTCAATCCAAACTGACGTGTCGACTTAAGATGAGTCAATATTCCTGAAAAAATTGAAGTGTTTGTCAAGTCCCAACTTTGTCCCTTCATATAAATTTTGATGTTTTAGTACACCCCTAATGAGATTCACATGGAAGATGCCAGAGGCTCAAAGGGATTAGGAAGAGATTAGAAGAGGTTTAATCCCAACTGTGTTGCCTCTTAAAATTAAGTCTTTATTCCAAGCAAACATTTCAGATTGGCCTGATATTCACAGAAATGTCGGCCCAATGTTTTCTCTGTAACAGCAAACGCTCGGTCCGATATCGGTTTTGATCATCGGCCTGATATCGGCTCCTATGATCTTCCCAATATCTACGCCTGTGATCAGTCCGATATCAGCCCTGTAACACCAACAGCTGCCTACCCAATATTGGCTTTCATGATCGGACCAATATTGTCTGTCAAAATTGGCGTATATCGGCTCTGTAACACCAAACAATATCTGCCTGATATGGGCTTTCATGATCAGACTGATATCGGCTCCTTTGATCTTCCAAATATCGACTTCCATGATCAGTCCAATATTGGACCTGTACCACTAAAAGCTGGTTACTCGATATCCGCTTTCATGATTGGACCGATATTGTCTCCTATGATCGGCCTGATATCCTCTGTCAAAATCGGGGGTAATCGGCTCTGTAAGACCAAACGACATCTGCCGACATATGGTAGAATGATACATGTAGGCTTTGCCAACTTATCAAGAAATTGCTGATAATTGAATTAAGGTAGTCCAACCTTAATGAGATTCTTGCAACTTCAAAATTTTTCGAGCAACATTGTTAACATTTGTTGTGTAATCAGAATTTATATGTGCAACGTTGTAAACATTACTCGGCGAAAAGTTCCTCAGCCACATGTTAACAACATTACCAAAAAAATTCCAACGTCCCGTGAATCTCATTTGAGATGGACTACCTTAGGAAGATGTTGGTAATGTCCACTGTACTTTGTCAGATGAATGGCTGTATTCTGGTATTCTGCTTTGATGGCCTATGGCTTTGCCGATGTACGGTAGAATGATACATGTCGGCTTTAAAAACAACTGAACAATAGATTGCTGATGATTGAATTAAGGTACTCCACTCATGCGACATTGTTAACATTGTTACCTAATCCAAACTTATACATGCGACATCATTAACATGCAATGGTGGAGAATTCCACAGCTGAATGTTAACAACATTACAGGAATATTAATCTGATGTCGCGTGAATCTTATAAGGGATGGACTACCTTAAGAACATGTTGGTAATGTCGGCTGTACTTTGTCAGACGAATGGCTGTATTCTGGTATTCTACTTTAACGGATCATGGCTTTGCCGACATATGGTAGAATGATAAAAGTGTATGTTGTTTTCGCCAACTTATAAATAGACTGCTGAAAATAGAATTAAGGTAGTCCACTCCTTATGAGATTCATGCACCTTCAGAATTTTCGAACGACGTTGTTAAACTTTGTAACGTTATCCGAATTGATATGTGCGACATTGATATTTTTCCGCTGTGAAACGTTCCACAACTGCATGTTAACGATATTGCAGGAATCATTTCGATGTCACATGAATCTCATTTGGGATGGACTACCTTAGGAAGATGTTGGAAATGTCTGCTGTACTTTGTCAAATGAATGGCTGTATTCTGGTATTCTTCTTTGATGGCTTATGGCTCTGCCGATGTATAGTAGAATGATACATGTCGGCTTTTACAACTGAACAATAAATGGCTGATGATTGAATTAAGGTACTCCACCCCTAAAGAGATTCATGCGACATTGTTAACATTGTTACCTAATCCAAACTTATACGTGCGACATCATTAACATGCAGTGGTGGAGAATTCCACGGCTGAATGTTAAAAACATTACCGGAATACTAATCTGATGTTGCGTGAATCTTATAAGGGATGGACTACCTTAAGAACATGTTGGTAATGTCGGCTGTACTTGGTCAGACGAATGGCTGTATTCTGGTATTCTGCTTTAATGGATTATGGCTTTGCGGACATATGGTAGAATGATAAAAGTGTATGTCGTTTTTGCCAACTTATAAATAGATTGCTGATAATAGAATTAAGGTAGTCCACCCGTTATGAGATTCATGCACCTTCAGAATTTTCGAGCGACGTTGTTAAACTTTGTAACGTTATCCGAATTGATATGTGCGACATTGATATTTTTCCGCTGTGAAACATTCCACAACTGCATGTTAACGATATTGCAGGAATCATTTCGATGTCACATGAATCTCATTTGGGATGGACTACCTTAGGAAGATGTTGGAAATGTCTGCTGTACTTTGTCAAATGAATGGCTGTATTCTGGTATTCTTCTTTGATGGCTTATGGCTCTGCCGATGTACAGTAGAATGATACATGTCGGCTTTTACAACTGAACAATAGATTGCTGATGATTGAATTAAGGTACTCCACCCCTAAAGAGATTCATGCGACATTGTTAACATTGTTACCTAATCCAAACTTATACGTGCGACATCATTAACATGCAGTGGTGGAGAATTCCCCGGCTGAATGTTAAAAACATTACCGGAATACTAATCTGATGTTGCATGAATCTTATAAGGGATGGACTACCTTAAGAACATGTTGGAAATGTCGGCTGTACTTGGTCAGATGAATGGCTGTATTCTGGTATTCTACTTTAATGGATGATGGCTTTGCCGACATATGATAGGATGATAAAAGTGTATGTCGTTTTTGCCAACTTATGAATAGATTGCTGATAATAGAATTAAGGTAGTCCACCCCTTATGAGATTCATGCACCTTCAGAATTTTCAAGCGACATTGCTAAATTTTGTAACCAATATCCAAATTGATATGTGCGACATTATATTATTCCGCTGTGAAACGTTCCACAACTGCATGTTAACGATATTGCAGGAATAATTTCGATGTCACATGAATCTCATTTGGGATGGACTACCTTAGGAAGATGTTGGAAATGTCTGCTGTACTTTGTCAGATGAATGGCTGTATTCTGGTATTCTGCTTTAATGGATTATGGCTTTGCTACATATGGTAGAATGATAAAAGTGTATGTCGTTTTTGCCAACTTATAAATAGATTGCTGATAATAGAATTAAGGTAGTCCACCCGTTATAAGATTCATGCACCTTCAGAATTTTTGAGTGATTTTGTTAAACTTTGTAACGTTATGCAAATTATATTTGCGACATTGATATTATTCCGTTGTGAAACGTTCCACAACTGCATGTTAAACGACATTGCAGGAATAATTTCAATGTCACATGAATCTCAATTGGGATGGACTACCTTAGGAAGATAGTGGAAATGTCTGCTGTACTTTGTCAGATGAATGGCTGTATTCTGGTATTCTGCTTTGATGGCTTATGGCTTTGCTCATGTATGGTAGAATGATTCATGTCGGCTTTGCCAACTTATAATAGATTGCTGATATCTGAATTAAGGTAGTCTATCCCTAATGAGATTCATGCAACATCGTAAACATATGTTACCTAATCCGAACTTACTTGTGTGACGTCATTAACATACGGTGGTGGAATGCTGCAATGCTGTATCTTAACCACATTGCTTGAGTAATTCCGATGTCGCATGAATCTCATTAGGGATGGACTACCTTAAGAACATGTTGCAAATATAGGCTGTACTTTGTCGGATTAATGGCTCTATTCTGGTATTCTGCTTTGATGGCTTATGGCTTTGCTGACATATGGTAGAATGATTCATGTCAGCTTTGCCAACTTATTAATAGATTGCTGATAATTGAATTAAGGTAGTCCACCCCTATTGGGAATCATGTGACATTGGAATTTTTGGAGCGACATTGTTAAAATTTGTTACCTAATTCGAACTTATGCCTGCAACATTGTAAACATTTGGTGGTGGAATGTTCCACTGCCACATGGTTTTAACTAGCAGAAATTATATTGGCTGACACGCTTTCGATCATGAAAATATTCTGTTTTGTTGACCAATGCCTCTATCAATCAACGACATAGGCCTATCGCCAACTAATCTAAGATTATATCTCTGATTCTACAAAAAATATGCCAGTACCAGTCATCGCCGGGGCGTCAGAACGTTTATATGTAGATCTAACCCCCTGAAGACTCCAAGCGACGCCTGCCGAGACACAAGGGCTGTGACATTAACTCCCGGACATGGAGTCCCGACTCACTTGACAAGGCATCTCAGACTAATTGCTGTAAATTCTCATTTCAATACTATGACAAAACCAACGACAAAAACATCACCTGCACGTCCGAGTGCTTCCGTGACATTATAACACTCTATTGTAAAATCCATATATAGCGAGAGAGGAACTGCATTGGTTTTTATTTGAACAACAAAGACTCTATATAATCATGCTTTGTGTATGTGCCACAGCGTCAAAGTCGTTATGGGAAACAATGTCGTATTCATATAGGTGTGAAAGTAAAGACGTGCCAAACCGTCAAACTTGTTTAATCGTTGTTTATGAATGAACAAAAATGTCCTATCTGCACCTAAATTAAAGCTGTAGTTACACTATTCTTGAATGGGAAAGAACTCCATTGTTATGACATTGTGCTTTGCATCAAAGGATAAGTGTTAACTTGTTCACACACTGACTAAAATTTTAGAACAATATTAACCTCTACATCCAGGGTTAATATTCTGCGGATTTTATTTCTGCGGTGCCGTCCAGGACCTCAGAAAAGCAGAAATAAAGTCCCCGCAGAAATATAGTGCTATACGGTATTAAGTTTAGAGGTCTTTATTTGCCAAATAAAAACCTCTCTGCTCTGAACTACATGTTAAGGCAAATACCTCGGCGCTGAGCACCTTGCTTTTTACCTACACACGTAGTCTGTCGGACATCGGTTTTTATTTGCCGATTAAAGACCTCTAAACTTGTTATTATTCATAACTAGTAATCAATCAAAGAAAATCAACAGATCAAACAGTGGTATTTCTTGGATACAATAAAGTCAATAAAGAGTTGGTGACTACTCATCGGCGATCAGGCAGAATATTGCTACAAGTCTAATAGCCAAACGCAACTTTGTACACATCGCAAACATGTCTGACCCATTTAATTTTGTCTTAAGTTATTTTAGATCTGAGCTCTAGCTGCTGGCTTTAATTTAGCAGAAGATTAGGTATCCCGAAAATTAGATGTCGCAAGAAAATGTTAAAGAAGAAGAATCTTTAGAAATATGCATTAATCTAGGCATTTTTAATTGAATGGAATTGGCCCATAGTAATTTAAAATTGCTAAAAAGTGAAACATGTACATATGAAAGTAAATAGGAACAAAACGAATCCATACTTCAACCTACTGTCGAGATTTCGAATTGAAATAGTCCTTTAGCATAGAAAATATTAGTGGAAAAGGGAGAAAATGCTATTTATCACCAGTTTCCAGCGGCGGATCAAGGATTTCTGTGAATGGGTTCGTTTGTACACAAAGGGGGTTCGTTTTACTAGTATCACACACTTTTGACTAAATTTCTGCATGAAAATAAAATAATCAGGCTTCATATGGGGGTTCGTTTGACCCCCCCCCCCTCCCCCGAACCACCTCTGGATCCGCCACTGGTTTCTCATTTGTTCTCTTTGTTTTGAAAAGATTTTCTTTGACATAGATATTAAAATAAGTTATTTCAGGGGAAAAGGTATGCATCTTTAGTCACAAAAACGGCCGTGGCAACATAAGACTTCGTAGATGATGATCTATCATATCACACCACCTCTTATTTCACATACAACTCGATTTTAAGCTTATTTGATAGTTTCCACTTTTAAAAACATTACATTTGAAGAATGTAATAGGGTACGATGTCATGATATTGTAGAAGGAACTACTTCGCCACGCCCCCTTCCCATTTCCAAATGGATCGAGCGGATTCGCAATACCTTGAAATTGCCAAACGGGAAGGTATTGCCAAACGGTTTACAACAGATGCTTTGAAAATAATAATGAAAATAGTATTTTGATGAATAAAAGCACAGATATGCAGCACATGGTCATTCAAAAGTGATACTGGTATTTGCAACATAATTCTACCTTTCTAAGTTCCTTTGTTATGAATTCTTTATGTTTAATTCATAAAAATTTTGACAGAAATATTCTGTCTGCTGGAAGATAAGTTGGAATGGAAACCAACATATGGCATTGCAAAAGTTATCTCCTGGTTACTTTAAAATGTCGTTGATAAACAAAAGATCATTCTAGGAATTGAAGATCATAATGCCATCATTGATAAACCTGTTGATTGTTATTTTACCAATCAGCCTTCAAGTTAAATTATCAGTTGAATTGAATATTTTGTGTGGGCGGATAATCAATTCCATGTGTATGACAGCCATAGATAATTAGACACAGAAGGCAGTTTAACCCTTTCCCAATTAGAAAAATTTTGGATGACGCCAAATGTATGTGGGTATGTTCAAAAATAATGAAGCAAAAGTAAAACATCCATATATCTCTTTAGTACGGGGTTTTGTAGAACTGCTTTTAGGTCTAAAAGATGTGTTTCCATGAGGCAAACTTGAGTGCAAAGTTTCGTTGTGATATCTCACTTAGGTAAAAAGATATTCCGAAAAAACACCCCAAAATTGTCCCAAGTGTACTGTTTTTGCGTGACATTTTAACTTAAGCCTCAACTTCAACCCTTCACTAAACTTTAAGGTGAAGGATTCCACTAAATTATTATTGTTTATCAAGTAGGCAGATATATCAAGGTTCAGAAAAATGGAATTTCGAAGTTTGTCTACATTTTGTTTTCTTGTTATACAGGTTAAAAGCATTGAGGTGCTCGTCATTTTCATGCCATAAATTTTGTCATTGTTTACAAATAAAGGTGTAGTAATACAATGTGATTGAATATTTACAAGAACAACTTGCACATTTCAGCAGACATATGTTTATTCTTCAAGGTTTTCCAAGTTTTGGTGTAAAAATCTGTAACAGTCAATAAATATAAGTCATATACCTAATGCACTCTGAATTTGTTCCAAGTGTACATTTTGCTTTAAATTTCAGATATTTTTTTCAAATAATGATTTATTTAAAGTTTTATACTTTTAAATTCACAATATGGTCACTCAGAACAAGTTGTAATATACCCTAATGCCATAGTGGCCTGTACTTTTTGTCCAAGATGCAATCTTGTGTTGTCCCAAGTGTACGAAATTTTGTCACATTTGATTGACAGCTTCTAATTTCTTACTACATTAGCTTCAGGCACACATTTTTTAACTAATTTACAGAAATGAACAAATTTACACATCAAACATTGAATTTGTCATTTCTGGTTGCTTGAAAAAAATTATTGCTGAAACATCTTGTACTGATATTTCAGGTAAGAGGTAAAATAAACCAGAAGTATCTAAAGTTAATGATATTTGACTAAACAATGTGTCCATTAAAGAAAGCAACATTCTCTCCCTCAAATTATACCAATTTTACAACAGAATATATAACCATTTTGCATTTATATGGTACTGATAAAGGTAATTAACTGTTGTACACTTGGGACAAAAAATCAGAATTTGTCATCAGTACAAAAACTTGTCCGTGTATTTTCTTTTTTAGCTCCAAAAATTGCATATTTCTGTGAAAATAATTTATATTATCATTATTTAAGAAAATGTCTACATTTAAGAGCTGCTGTTACAGTTTGGTTCTATAGAACCACTATCTTTGTTTAGAATAAAATATGTAGATGTTCTGAACCCTCTTCACGTGAAAAATCCATACCTATGTAAGTATAAGTGGAATTCATTTAGTTGCAAAAAGAAATTTTCAGTCATGAAATAATAACAATATTTTGTTTTAGCAGATTGTGGATACTTGTAAGAAAAGTCTGACATGAGCAGTTCTTACTGGTTATTAAAACAAACTATGTTTTAGAGCAACATATGAAAGATATATGTGTACCACTCTAACACTCCAAAGGGGCATTAATAAGTTAACCTAGCATTCCAAGATCATTCTGACAAACATTATAGTAACTGCAACTGCAAGTCCATGATAGTCATTGTTGTGATAGTCAAACAATCAGAACTTTTCCCTGGAAAAGAATCAAGCTCAGAGGAATCAATTCAGAGATGCACCTCCTTTGCTGTGAACATTGACATGTATTTGGTCAATACACCTTTTGCTTAGCATACAGAGAATTGTTGCATTGTATTTACTTTTAGAAATGTATATACAAGTTCTTGTTAAATAACTTAATTACTAAAAATCTATTGATGGATGCTGATTGAATATCTTATTAAGGGAAACAGGGGCTTGTGAAAAAAAAATGTGAAATTTAGTCGTGATCATGTGATATTTGAGAGAGAACCTGTAGTCTGGGTTTCCCATCAATCTGGACACAATCCAGGCTGCACAGCAAGGGAAGGGGTTTAGAAGGGTCAGAAAAATAAGAAAAGAGGGGTAGTACAGTAAGTGCTATTAAGTAAGTAGCAAATTTTAAGCAAATGTGCTCATTAGTCAGTCAGGCAATTATTTCACAGATGATCTGTGCCTTTGTTTTTGTCGATTTTCATATAATATGATTCAAACATCCAGATGTTTCAAAAGTGAAATAAAAAGCACAATTCTGTGTGTATGTGAGTCCATCTGTATTATTTTCAGAGATATTTTTAAATCACAAAAGGATAATACATTTATTTTTAAATTAGGTGTTTAATGCCTTTCCATACATAAATGTCCCAAGTGTACAAACATGGTTTTCAACTATTATTCTTGAAAAAAATGATTTAAGATTTCCTTGTGTTTAATTGTTTTAGCATAGTAAGGATAAAGATCAGTAAATACTTTCAAATTTACACTTATATGCTGTTGGCAGCTTTAGTGATATACGAATACATTTTTGAAATTTCAAAAAACATGATGCTCTTGTTATTAATTATAAGATTTCCTAGAACAACTGCAAGTTTGATAATTTGAAAATGGGAACATGGCTTTTCAATGCCAAGTATAAATAATATTAATTGTGTGTGTTATAGTTGCTTTTATATGTGTAATTTTTGAATCATTGTTCCTATCTTGATCAATTGTCCCAAGTGTACGAAATATCTCCATATTATGCACCATTTTTAACAAGCAATATCTGAAGCAACTTTTGACATACACTGACAAAACTTGGTCTTTCTTTTATGAATATCATAAATTCTAGTAAACATTGAGTTTTTTAATCCTTCTCCACTCCAGACAAACATAAACAAAACTTTTAGAGGTGCACATTTGAAAAAAGTAGGTAAAAAAAGTTAAAAATCTCAAATTTTCAGTTTTGTTTATAGCTATGAAATGTTTTTTGGCATTGCAAGCTTTGAATATTACCTATTTTTATTTGGAAGAATGAGAAAACATTGATTGGATGAATTATTTGGCCCCAATAAGGTACCAAAAACTGTCAATTTCTTCACAAAATTTAACTAAACGTTTAAAGCAAAGCCTTAGTTGTGAATTTATATTTGCACTTATCATCACGGCCCTAGTAATTTATCAAATTTGAACCATTTTCTTTAACGATGCAAACAAAGATTTTGTCCTATTTCAACATCTAAAATTCATCAAAAAAATGAAATCTTGCTTCATTATTTTTGAACATACCCATGTATGTATGTATGTATGTACTATTAGATTCCCCCGTTGACTTTTCGAGGCACCACTAGCTAAGCTAGCGTATATCCTATGTTCCTACTAATCTACTAGTAACTAGTGCTCTATTTACAGTGCAATGAACTTTGAAACAATTTTTTTCTAACTCGGAACATTTTTGCGTGCAGAAGATCGAAGAGGCAGTAAGTTTTACCTCACTGCTACCCACTTCATTCAGCTGGGTAGACTGAGGCATTGACAATTAAGTGTCTTGCCCAAGGACACACCTCCCCGGGTGGGACTCGAACTCGGGTCCTCCGGGTTACAAGCCGGGTGCGCTAACCACTGCGCTATCGAGGCTGTCGCATATCATCTAGTTGCAATAATGTAACCAAGACCTTTTGGAATTTCGGTCTGGATTTCACAAACCAATACCCACCATAAAGTTTGTGGCTACGATATCACCGCTACATATCATCATGACAAATGGATGTTGATATTAAAGATATAATTTATGTTCATGTGTTGTCTGATGGAGAGGTAGAGCATCAGCGTTGTGACCAAGAGGTTCTAAGTTTGATCCCGGTAGTAAAGGTACCGGTAGTTCTTGGACTTTTCATTGACCCATAGTGACACATTTGGTGTATAGTCGACTGACCAGTTTCGGTGACCTTAAGAACTTTTCCTTATTCTTTCACTAACTTTCATGAATACAACTTAAAAATGCAATAAATCTTTAATTTGTCTTATTTTCCCTTAATCCTAACCATGTTGCTATCTAAAATCACCACATTTATAAATTAGCTTGAATTTTGTTGACCCCATATTTTTAGCACATGAAATTAGTAGGACCAGAATCAGTGACCCTTTGATTTCATCCTTACAAGAAGCTAATGGGCAGGTTCTATATCAAAATTTATTTCAAAAATGAAGACAGTGGTCAAATTGGTTTCAAAATTGAAAATATGACATTTGTAGGGCACTTCTATGGGTGATTAAAAATGCTATTTAGAAAACCATAGGTAAATTTATACAGAAAATGAAGTCAAGCATGTAAATCGGTCATTCTTTAGAATTTCTCCAATTTTAACAACAGAAATGACCTGATTTTTGTTTGAATGGATGACTGTAAAACCTCTTGACATGATGGAACTCTAAATTTTGAAAATTGGATACAAAAAGAGAGGGTCACCGATTTAGGGCAGTCACCAAAACAGGGCAGTCTACGATAGTTTCTAGGAAGCAGAATCAAAAGGGATTTAAATGAAATATAAAAACTTTCTTCCCAATTGGTGTAAAATAAATGTATACAAAGTAACGATGGAAGATACAAGTAACATTATAGCTAAATACTGAGGTAAAAAGTGATTATGGTAAGCTTAAAAGTAAGCTGGTTTTCAAGATAGAGTCTCTCAGCGCTATCCCGGTTGTGTTTTTCAAGTGTGTCAGACGAGAGGAGTGGGTGTATAGATTGGGTAGCAGGGTAAAACAGGGTGCAGTGTCCTCCCCAGCCTAATAAGCTGTATCGGCCCCACTACAGCTTCATGTAAATTAATGTAATGCCACTACATTCAAAAGTACCCCTACAGCTTAATTCCTTCAAAAAGGTCACCAAATAGGGGGATTTCTAAGCATTTCATGTCAAAAAGTGATAATCAATGAATTCTTATAATATAAAATGTAATAATTCTGTATAAAAACATTATGGGAAAAGAAGAAATTGCTCAAATTGAGCAATTTCTTCTTTTCCCATTATGTTTTTATTCATATTTATTTGCATGAACACAATGGGTTTCAAGGTTTGCCCATACTTATGATTTGCCACTAGGGCCTCAAATTATTCTGCGGAGAACTCTGGTCAGCGCTATCCCGGTTGTGTTTTTCAACTGTGTTAGACGAGAGGAGTGGGTGTATAGAGTGGATAGCAGCTTGGTAAAACATGGTGCAGTGTCCTCCCCAGCCTAATAAGCTGTATCGGCCCCACTACAGCTTCATGTAAATTAGTGTAATGCCACTACAGCTTCAAAAGTACCCCTACAGCTTAATTCCTTCAAAAAGGTCACCAAATAGGGGGATTTCTAAGCATTTCATGTCAAAAAGTGATAATCAATGTATTCTTATAATATACTAGGACGAAAAAGAAACGCCGGGTACATAAAATATGCAACACATACTTTATTGCTTGGCCTAGAATAATGAAAATCGGTCAGATTTATGTGTTGTTCGCTGTCAAACGGTACACACGTTAAAAACTACACAATGCCTTACCTCTTCGCACCATGAGAGGCACGTGCTCAAATGCAAGAATCCCGTGCAGGGGAAGGTCATTGGGTTTGCCCAAGGAAATAGTCAGTCTATTTGGTACTGTTCAAGTATTCAGAAAGGTTTTTCAACATTTACTTCAAATTGAGCAATTTACATCAATGCTGCGATTGTCGGAAGTCAAGCGTGGACAAGCTATAGCAAGGCGTGAGTAGGGTTATGGCTAACATCGGGTTGCTGCACATTTTGGTGTGCATGTTCGAACTATTGGACGTTTTGTTCAACACCTGCGAGTGACGGGGAGGGTCAACGACCGACCGCGAAGTAGACATCCGCGCGTCACGACGCCACATCAGGATCGGTTTATGACACTGTCTGACTTACGTAATCGCCATCTCACCGCTAGCGAAACTGCAAATAACACTATAGGCAGTCATAATCGTCACATTCATCCTGATACGGCTCGAAACCGCTGGCGCCACAATGGCATAGGAGCCCGACGTCCCTATTTTGGTTCGCTGCTAACTCCTGTCATCGTTAAAAAGGGGTATTTTTTCACATAATCAGCATCGGAAATCGATTGAAACTTCAACAGCTGGTTTCATACAGATGGTATTTCTTATAAAAATTAATATTATAATCCAATAATACAATTTATCCATTGAAAAAATCATTATAGGTTACCCGGCGTTTCTTTTTCGTTCTAGTATATAAAATGTAATAATTCTGTAAAAAAAACATAATGGGAAAAGAAGAAATTGCTCAAATTGAGCAATTTCTACTTTTCCCATTATGGTTTTATTCAGAATTATTTGCATGAACACAATGCATTTCAAGGTTTACCCATACTTATACTTTGCCACTATGGCCTCTAATTATTCTGCGGAGAACTCAGCGCTGTCCCGGTTGTGTTTTTAGCTCCACTGGCCTTTCAGGCCAGCGGGCTATTGTCATAGCGGTGTGTCCGTCGTGCGTGCGTCCGTCCGTCCGTCCGTCCGCCCGTGCGTCCGTAAACTTTTTCTTTAAAAATATTCTCCTCAGAAACTACTGGATGGATTTCAACCAAACTTCACAGGAATCATCCTGTTATCTGCCCTTGAACGTCAAAAAAAGCTGGTTTTGACTTTATTTTTACTCTAAAATTACAAATATTAACCAATCAAAACAAAACTTGGACAGAATATATATAAGCATGATATCCTGCCTGGGTTCAATTTTCAGCTTGATCGGAATTTTACATCATGAGTTATGTGCCCTTGAACAACCATAATTGTTAACCAATCAAGATGATATTTGGACAGAATCTTGTTGACAACAAGATCTTGCTTTTGAGTAATTTTCAGGATGATTGCATTGCTACAATCTGAGTTATGTGCCCTAGAAATTGACAAAATTTCAGTTTTCAACACATTTTCACTTTTGTGGCCACATAAATAGATTAATACTGACAATATTTGGACAGACCATAAGATCTTGCTCGAGTTTAATATTCAGCTTGATTATTGTGGTGTTCAAGACATAAAATATCAAGTCAAAATTATATTTTTAGATCAGAATGTCTTTATTTTCATGACCACTATGTTACATGCACAATCGCAACTTCTTGAACTAATTATCATAAAGAAAAACAACTCTTACTGAACTTTAAATTGCTCATATCAAAAGTTACTTCCCTTAGTCTACCACAATTATTAACTCATATATTGAATTATGTGCCCTTGAATTTGGCATAATGACAGTTTTCAACTTTATCATCACTCTAAAAATCCCCAAAATATTAGTCAATCATTGACCTTCTTTTCGATTTGACCACATAATTGCTTCTCTTTACTTTGTTTCTGCTCTAATAATCACAAGAATTTAAAAATATACCTGTTTAAGCATTTAGATAAATTTGTCAATTTTTTTATAGTAAACCACAAGAAATTCAGGCCTGTGGAGCGACTCAAGACCTTCAGGTCTTTCTAGTTCAAGTGTGTCAGACGAGAGGAGTGGAGTGAGTGTATAGAGTGGGTAGCAGCTTGGTAAAACAGGTTGTGCAGGCTAATGATAGTACAATGTGTTTCAGTAATCAGTATGGGTATTCCCATAGGGGTCTGTAATTTGAGCCTTGGCACCATCTAGACTATTCTATTATAGAATAGTCTAGATGGTGCCAAGGCTCAAATTACGGACCCCTATGGGTATTCCCCATTACCAGACAGCAAAATTTTAGGCTGACAGTTCGAATTTTAAGATGTTGAAGACAATAATTCTAATTGAATGGAACTTGTATTTTTAAGTCGCTTAGCGCTCGCGCTGCGACTTTTTGTTGCCATACGTTTTTCTGGACAGGTCAAATAAGGACAAAGACGGACCTCTTAACGTGTTCTGTATTTCTGTTTTGAGACAAAGTAGATCTCTGATTTCTTGTCCACACTTTGATTTAATATTGAAATTCGACTTTCTACAATTTCTAAACTGACATGCCAAATAATCATTGTTGAACGAGGAAATTATACGTTTTATGTAGAACTATTTTTTTGGCGGAGAAAATACATCGCGCGCAATAATTCCGTTTTCTGAGGTATATTGGTCTAAGGGAAATAATCAGGTTTAAATTAGACAGTTTTCATGAAAGAGTTACTTCCCTTAGATAGTGCAATAGACATCGACTTTATGACTCGGCGACAATAAACATACGACAACGACGGAATACTCATTTGCTTGATTCTTTTTATAATAAATTCCATTTTAACAACGTGTCTTGCTTGATATGCATCGTTCTGCCATTTCAAGCGTGTAATCTCGCAATCAATATGCCCTAAATTAACACACGACATAATTGTACACAACAAGCAGTCGCCACTTTTCTTCGAAAACCTCGTAACTGCACATTATTTTAATCTGCAATTACTTGGTGATGACAATAGCTTAAAAAATCGTGTGGTCAAATTTGCCGAAAATTCGAAAAACTGTGCGGCTGAAAGTGATTTCGGCATCAGTGAAAAGCTAGTGAGAGACTGGCGAAAAAACAAGACAAAGATCTGTGATGGTCCAAAATTGCAGAAATGGAGGGTTATTCGGATCATTCCCTATGAGCCACAGTGGCTATGTTGAAAGTAGGATCGGGATTCGCGTCAAGGCCCTTCAACTCGACAAGGACCAAAATACAAAACCCAGGGCGAGTTCAAAGCTTCTTCTGGGTAGTGTTGCAGGTTCATGAATATTTTAGTCAATACCGGGAAGACCAGAAAAAAAAAAACATTTTATTACACACCTGGCCAGCTTATCAATGGGAAAACCTACGGGAACGGAGAAATGGCTAGTTATCGACATTTTCTTCTTTTCAATGTTTTCCAATCTTTTTGTTCCCATGATTGTCGTCGAAATCAAGTCTTGTTTGTGAACGGATTTAAGAGAGAGGTTAAATAGACGAACGTCGGCAAGAATTACTCTCCAAAGCCATTTCATAAGAGGTAATGTACTTTGTTTTAAGAGAGTAGCAAGTATAAGCACGAGTCATGTAGATCTACATCTGCAAGAAATTTTCTTTTCACTAAATAGTCTACCCTTTGAATTTCTTTCTTCTTTTGAAAACTCTGTATGAAATTAAACTGTCTCTTAAATCTATCTACTCTAAAATTTAAAAATGTAGAGGTCAACACACTAATAAATATTCACTAAAGGGTGACCGATTAACCCATTACCAGCGGCAAAATTTTAGGCTGTCCCAAATTCAAAGGTGCTGCAGACGAAATTTTGAAGTGAATGAAATATAACTTTTTTATTCTTTTATTGTAGAAAATATTGTGGTAAATGAAGAGAGATTGCTTGTCACAAGCAATTTCTTCATTTTCCACAATGTTTTCCAAAGCCATTGTATGGTAGGGAGTCAAAAAGAGTCATTGAGTGGTAATGGGTTAAGGGAGAGACTCGGGGTAAAGCTTCTTTTCTGACGATTGCCCTTTAAGTTCTAGATCTTTTATGAAGCAATGCTTGTAAATACAGATTGGTTGAAAAAGAGAATTGTCCCCGCCCATCCATTGACTTACTAGTTGATTGACATGCTTCTCAGATGAATAAGCACGTGATACAGTCGGATCCCTTTTGTTAAAAAAACAATATGACGTCTTGATGACGTAGCGTCTACTCAATCTGGGCTGGAATAGTGACTTCAAAAACACCGCCAACATCTGCTCAGTTATTTCGGAAACTGTTTCAAAATATGTTAGTTGGATTATTACCGGTGAATTTTTGGTTTGGATAATAGACTAACAGGTATCATTTTCTTCGTATCATCATGACGTTATCGCTTGCCGACCAAAAACAAAATAACCTACTAAACCTAGATGTATAATTTTCTACGTTACATCATAAAATCTGCATGAATTACCATTCAAATTAAATTGTCGAGCGTCCGTCGATTCAGTCGACGTTTCTGCGATTAAATTTCTGATCATTAATCACCGAATAATCAACGTGAAATAAAATAGTTTTTGTGAAGAGAGGGGAAATTAATTCGTGAATAAACCATTATTAGAGGCTCAAATTATCGATTAATCACGACTTTAGGCTTGCCGCAATAAACATTTCTAGAGATTATTCATTTCCGTGACTGTAGTCTGTAAAATATTGCGTACCTAAATGATATCGATCTTGAGAAATATCACGGTCACAATAGAATCTGTCAAAATTTAATTTTCGGTCAATTCCAGGGGGGGGGGGGGGTCCGGACCCCCCCCCCCCACCCCCCTCTTGATCCGCCCATGCAACAAATAGGAAGGAATTTTATCCGAAACTCAGATCAATATTCAAAATGGTATCGGTTACATTATTGCAACTACCGTGAAATATGTGCATATTTTGAAATTTGCCATGTCATACCACGGGCGGATCGAGAGGGGGTCGGTGGGGGTGTGTTTTGGACCTCCCTCCTGGAATTATCCGAAAATTATTTTTAAGCTGTATAACTTTAATGTAACGTTACACATTTTACACATTTTATGCCATCATTTAGGCTCGGAAAAAATCCTTGAGTCACCATTGCATACTAGAACGTATAAGCTCTTATTTCGAAATTGAAAAAAAAAATGATGTAAAAAAGTGCATCATATTGAGTGATAAATGATTTGGAAAACTTTCATCAAAAGATGGTAGTATTTATAGTGTCATGAACGCCTTCCTGAGGGGTTTGAAAACGCTATTTCTCAAGAGCTCCCGGGGGGGGGGGGGGGGGGGCTCTGGCCCCGTGGACCCCTGGCCAGGGCGTTTCCATAGACCCATCGGGGGCCCTGTGGTCCATGGCCCCCCCCAGCTGTAAAATTCAGTATTTTGAAAGTATCTTACTTTCAACCAGGGAGGACAAGTGTGATTTTGAGGGGTTTTAGTTAAGTGAGGAATGCGTTATGAAGTATAGATCTATTTTATTCAATGAATTTCTGTGACATCTTCTGAAAGGATGGGTTGCAATAAGGGTTCAAAAAATAGATTTTCTTTAAATTCTGTGAATTGATAGGGTTACATAATATCTTTAATTTGTATGTGTAAAAAATCTGATGAGGGCTTATTTTTGGAGATAATGGCTAACAAAGTTGGTGGGGTAAATTGACATGAGAAGCAAATTTTTACTTTGAAGTTGAATAACTTTTTCTGTATAGATCAGATCGAATTGTAATTTTGCACATACTTTCAATGTACTAAGGACAGGAGATTTTTGGAATCATTAATCATGTGAATTAGTTTGTAGGTTTTCTGTAATCGTCCTTCTGTCAATCTCAGATTTTGCTTATTTTTGATGTACTAACTTTACGAAACTATCTCTACAGCTTTTATTTTTGTACGAATTTACATGATATTTTGTGAACATGATCCTATATGATGTAACTGATTATGTGTAGACTTTGGATTAAATCCATTGCATAGAACCAAAGTTATTTGACCTTGACCTTCAAAGGTCATTTTAAAAATTCACTTTTTATAATTTTCAGCTATATCTTGATATAAAAATGGGCTTATAAAGTATATTTCAATAAAAAAAGTCACAGGTATAATATTTTTGCTGTTCTAAGTTTGTTCAATGCTAATTTTACAGTAGACCTTGACCTTGACATACAGAACAATAATGAATACTGAGAAGGAAATTGTCCACTTGCCCTTTAAAAATCCTTGTTATTATGTGCGAAAAAGTCAGTATCAATCGTGAATTTTCCACTAAACTAAGTAATTACAATGAGGATATTATGAAAATAACTTTATTTGCTTAAAATTCACTTCATATACCAATTTTTATGATAAATTTTCACTAAAAATCTTAAAATTCAATATTTTAGAATAATCTTTGAAGGTCAAGGTCAAATAACTTTGATTCTATGCAATGGATTTGAGCCAAACTTTACACGTATCTAGCTACATCATATAGGATAATGTTCACAAAATATAATGTCAATTCATCAAAAAATAAAGGTTGTATAGATAGTTTCGTAAAGTTAGTACATCAAAAATAAGCAAAATCTGGAATTGACAGAAGGACGAATACAGAAAATCAACAAACTGATATACATGATTGATTATTCCAAAAATCTTTTGTCCTTAGTACATTGAAAGTACGTGCAAAATTTCAATTCGGTCTGGTCTATACAGAAAAAGTTATTTAACTTCAAAGTAAAAATTTGCTTCTCATGTCAATTTACCCCACCCACTTCGTTAGCCATTATCTCCAAAAATTAGTCCTCATCAGATTTTTTACACATACAAATTAAAGACATTATGTAACCCTATCAATTCACAGAATTTAAAGAAAATCTATTTTTTGAACCCTTATTGCAACCCATCCTTGGGAAATCTGAATAGAACAAAATGGGTAAATATTTCATTTAAAACATCGTTCTTACCCAGAATTTTATTTAGTTTAGTATCAATTCCAGTCAATTTACGGGACATGCAGCCAAAACATCGCAACTACAGATTAAAGGGGGACCTGCTAGGCTGTCGAAAATGCAAATGGCACAAAAATTACAAACCAGATATAAACATATGAAATTACTAACCTGAAGGGGTCCATTGTTAGCACTCATTGAGCTTTATCAAGTATAAAAATCCAAGTCAATGAATAACATGCAGATCCGCATTTTATTGTCCTTTGTTTTTGTTTTCTAACGGTTACACATGCCCAAACTTCAAAAAGCAATTACGTCAGAGGTACGTCATCTGTGCTCAGCGAGATTCAACACACCGTACAACCGGCTGCGTCATCAACGAAGACAGATTCGGCATCTGATGTCAGGTGCATGGTAGGTCAAATTAATTTACTTTTATGAATAAACGAAAGGATCTTTGGTATTCTATAGTTGATAAATACGCATATAAATGTTCAGTGCTAACTGCTTCTACAAAATAAACCTTTCCACGCATCCCTCGCAAATAAGGTCACAGTCATCGACGCAGCCGGTTGTACAGTGTGTTAATACTGCTGGGGATGTGTCTCCTTGACCTTGACCTTGTCTCGTTTCGAAGTAAAAATACAATCTGTAAACACGCTTGTAAAGGATTGATCTATAGCAAAGGAAAGATGGATATTCGCCGTGATTGAGGTTTTTAGCTCACCTGAGCACAAAGTGCTCAAGGTGAGGTATTGTGATCGGTCGTTGTCCGTCGTCCGTCCGTCCGGTCGTCCGTCCGTCCGGCCGTCTGTCCACAATTTCTTTAAAGATCTTCTCCTCCCAAACCAGTGGGCCAATCTTTTTGAAACCTGGCAGTAATGATCCTTGGGTGAAGGGCTTTCAAAGTTGTTAAAAGAATTTGATTCTATCAAAGACTCTGGCTGCCGCGGCATGAGAAAAGGGGAAAATAGCCAAATCTTTTAAAAATCTTATTCTGCCTAACAAGTTGGCCAATATTCTTGAAACTTCACATGAATGATCCTTGGGTGAAGGGCTTTCAAAGTTGTTAAAAGAATTTGATTCTATCAAAGACTCTGGCTGCCGCGGCATGAGAAAAGGGGAAAATAGCCAAATCTTCTAAAAATCTTCTTCTGTCTAACCAGTTGGCCAATATTCTTGAAACTTCACATGAAAGATCATTAGGTGGCAGGCTTTCAAAGTTGTTAAAAGAATTTGATTCCATCAAAGACTCTGGCTGCCGCGGCATGAGAAAAGGGGAAAATAGCCAAATCTTTTAAAAATCATCTCCTGCCTAACCAGTCGGCCAATATTCTTGAAACTTCACACGAATGATCCTAAGGTGAAGGGCTTTCATAGTTGTTAAAAGAATTTGATATCATCAAAGACTCTGGCTGCCGCGGCATGAGAAAAGGGGAAAGTATATGCCAAATCTTCTAAAAATTAAATCTTTTTCTGCCTAACCAGTTGGCCAATATTCTTGAAAGTTCACATGAATGATCCTTTGGTGAAGGGCTTTCAAATTTGTTAGAAGAATTTTGTTACTATTTAGACTATTGTCTATTAGTGCAGCAGTATCAGAAAAAGGACAAAAGAGCAATACTTTTAAAAAAGGCTGAATATTTGTTACATTCATTTGAAAAACACATGAGAAAGGGCTTTATTGAAACATTTATTTTGCTGCTATTCAGGTCTAAGTGTTTAATTTCAACAAGGCAACAATTTTCAGGTGAGCGACCTAGGGCCATCATGGCCCTCTTGTTATGCTTTGCAAATTGTTTTTCCATGTACAAATATGAGTTCCCAAATAGTTCAGAAGCATAAAAACCTAGCATGGGCCCCTTTCAGAAATCTGTAGTTACGACGTTTTTACTCCCAATCACTAAACATCCCAAAATTACCTACAAATTGGACCAATCTAACATTTTGAAAATAGATCTAGCTTCCACTGCTTTTCATATGTAGCATTCATTTTAACGATATAATTATCTATGGATTTGCTGTAGCCTATGGTATTATGAATTTGTATATATAGATATGGATGAAAAATAAAGCTGTGTTTCTCTGTAAATATTCTATAGCTTGTTTTGTTCTTTCATTTTATTATTTTTTTTTTCAATTTGTTTCTATAGAATGTGATCTAATCACGAGTTCGGTCATCGTTTATAAATTTTATCGTCATTTTGACAAAATATATTTTGCGTACTTAAAATGGAGATCTAGGTCTTGTTTACATCGCATAAAACTTCATAGGTAAGAATTGATACTCTGTCAATCATATTTTTGGGTTTTTGCCCTTTGTTGATTTTCATATTTAATTGTTTGTCAAGAGCATTACTAAAATTATGTGAGGTAGATTCGTGCAACTTCATAGGTGGATGGTGTCATTATGTAGAAGTGTATTGTACAAAAATATAACTCTGCTGATAATGTTCGTGGAGTTATTGCCAATTTTCCCTTTTCATTCTTGATGTAAATTAATTCTACAATTGCACTACTTCAATTGTTAAAGGTTTACCCTTGTGGGGGCATACATACATTTCATTCAATACTTCAAAGCATTCTCTGATAGGATCATGAAAAGCAAATCTTGTTTTACAAATAATTCTGTTGTAGCGACTTTCAGGCCCTTCAGGGCTTTGATTCAGTAATTCTGGATATTGAACATTGTCAGAAATGAAGAAAATGCTTTTCAAATGCAATTTCTTCATTTTTATACGCCGCCGGAGGCGGACGTATATTGGCGTCATCTTCTCCGTCTGTCCGTCCATCCGTCTGTCCGTCCATCCGTCTGTCCATCCGTCCATCCGTCCGTACATCCATCCACTTTTCTTGTCAACGAAACTCCTCCTAAGTTTATGGCTGGATCTTCTTGAAACTTGGTCAATGTTATCATCTCAATTGGTAGATGTGCATGAAGGAAGGATTTTATGGTTCATTGATTTTTGCCTGAGTTATGCCCCTTAAAAACTTAGTCTCTGGGGCTTATTGAAATTGCAGCCTTGTCAACGCAACTCCTCCTAAGTTTCTGGCTGGATCTTAATGAAACTTGGTCAATGTTATCACCTCAATTGGTAGATGTGCATGAAGGAAGGATTTTATGGTTCGTCAATTTTTGCCTGAGTTATGCCCCTTAAAAACTTAGTCTCTGGGGCTTATTTAAATTGCAGCCTTGTCAACGCAACTCCTCCTAAGTTTCTGGCTGGATCTTAATGAAACTTGGTCAATGTTATCACCTCAATTGGTAGATGTGCATGAAGGAAGGATTTTATGGTTCGTCGATTTTTGCCAGAGTTATGCCCCTTAAAAACTTAGTCTCTGGGGCTTATTGAAATTGCAGGCTTGTCAACACAACTCCTCCTAAGTTTCTGGCTGGATCTAAATGAAACTTAGTCAATGTTATAACCTTAATTGGTAGATGTGCATGAAGGAAGGATTTTATGGTTCATTGATTTTTGCCAGAGTTATGCCCCCTTCAATCTTAGTCTCTGGGGCTTATTGAAATTGCAGCCTTGTCAACGCAACTCCTCCTAAGTTTCTGGCTGGATCTTAATGTCACTTGTTCAATGTTATCACCTCAATAAGTAGATGTGCATGTAATAAGGATTTTATGGTTCATTGATTTTTTCCAGAGTTATGCCCCCTTAAAACTTCTTTGGGGCTGAAACTTGGTGGATGTTATTACCTCAATTGGTAGATGTGCATGAAGTAAGGATTTTATGGTTCATTGATTTTTGCCTGAATTATGCCCCCTTCAATCGTAGTCTCTGGGGCTTAATGATATTTTAGCCTCGTGAACGCAATTCCTTCCAGGTTTTTCACTGGATATTTATAAAAACCTTTTTGTGAACACAATTTTTTACAGGTTTTTCAATGAATATTTATAAATCCTTGTCAATGTCATTTTTTTGTCTCAAGTTTTATAAGTGGCGGCGTATATTGTGACGATGGCACTCTTGTTGCAGCATCCAGTTAGATCAACTCTTTTCTTCACTCAGGTTTTTGTCCTCTTTACTTTCTTACAGAGAATAGAACTGAAAGATGAAGGAGTTACCAACAGCTCTAATAAAGGGTGTCTGTGGAGAAGGCTGCTTTGATAATCATTAACCTATATCTATATGGGCAAACAACTGAAGGCTTGATAAAAATGTTGTGATAGTATGGGTATAAGAAATGACATGAATTAAATGTTAGGTGCTCCAGTTTCAGTTGAAAGAGGCGTGAGATCCCAATCAATGAATTAATCAATCTTTCCTTTCTTACAGAGAATAGAACTAAAAGATGGAGGAGTTACTAACAGCTCTAATGAAAGATGTCTGTGGGGAAGGCTGGTTTGATAATCATTAACCTATATCTATATGGGCAAACAGCTGAAGGCTTGATAAAGATGTTGTGATAGTATTGGTTTAAGAAATGACATGAATTAAATGTTAGCTGCTCCAGTTGCAGTTGAAAGAGGTGTTAGACCCCAATCAATAAATACATTTAATCAATATTTTTTCTCTTACAGAGAATAGAACTAAAAGATGGAGGAGTTACTAACAGCTCTAATGAAAGATGTCTGTGGGGAAGGCTGGTTTGATAATCATTAACCTATATCTATATGGGCAAACAGCTGAAGGCTTGATAAAGATGTTGTGATAGTATTGGTTTAAGAAATGACATGAATTAAATGTTAGCTGCTCCAGTTGCAGTTGAAAGAGGCGTTAGACCCCAATTAACCCCTTCCCAAACAAGACCTGGTTTTGATGTCCCTGGCCTTATATATATATAGCTTGGGAAAACATTGAGACAAAAGAAGAAACTGCTGATAACCAGCAGTTTCTCCTTTTGTCTCAATATTTTCTGTTATGTATTAAACTCAAATTCTGTCTTTAACAACGTCATGTTTATCGTCAGAAGCATCTTTCAAGTTGGATCGCCCAAAAATTTTGTCGTTTTTGAATGGGTTGATAAATAAATCAATATTTTCTCTCTTACAGATAATAGAGCTGAAGGATGGAGGAGTTACTGACGTCTCTGATGAAAGATGCGCAGGCTGCTAAATTCACTCCTGTCAGACAGTCTTGTCAGAAGGCTCTAGGTAAGAATGTAGTGGATAATCATGTGATGCAATATTTTCAGAAAATCTTCAATAATTTTGTAAATACTGGACCGATTTGAATTCGGTTTGAAGCAGAGAATACGGACAGACGTCACACATTAGATGGACGTGGTTGATTTTTGAAAAATCAACTGATAAAAAAGTTATTGAAGATAAACCAAAATTTCGGTTTATCTTCAATAACTTTTTTATCATTTGATTTTTCAAAAATATCCAACACGTCCGGCTTATTCCTGGTATTTTCTTATCTTCTCTGCTTCAAACCGAATTCAAATTGGTCAAGAATTAAAAAAGATATTGAAGATTATCGGAAATTCTGAGTCACGTGATTATACACCGTGAAGAATGCGGTGGAAGAGCAACAGATAACAGGGGATAAAGATTCATTCTTATAGCTGTCAATGGTCTGTGAATGTCAATAAGCGTGACATTTTAACCCTTTCTCAAACGATAAAATTTTAGGTTGGTCCGATTTGAAAGATGATGCGGACAACAAAATGGATGAAATTAAAGAAAGGCTTTCTGTACTAATAGCACAGAAAATATTGAGGCAAAAGGAGAAACTGCTGGTTATCAGCAGTTTCTTCTGTTGTCTCAATGTTTTCCCAAGCCATTTCTATCAGGGACATCAAAGCTAGGTCTTGTTTGGGAAAGGGTTAATCAGGGACAAGGGGAGCTGGACATGTGCTTCACTAGGGACCCCTGTTGGTCCAGGGTTCAGGGGGCTAGACATTTTGAATTGCATTTTGAAAGGCTAATGACCCCTCAGGTCAGCTAGCTCTGAATGTAGCCAGTGTTCTCCCCAGGCTAGTAAGCTGTATTGGCCCCACTACAGCTTCAAGTAAATCAGGTTATTGCCCCCACAGCTTCAAAAGTGCCAAACAGCTTAATTTTCCTCTAAATGATCGACAAATAGAGGAATTTTCCTTATTCTATGTCAAAAACTGAAGAATATGGCATTTTGTACAATATACACACATAAAAACATTATGGGAAAAGGAGAAATTGCTCAAAATGAGCAATTTCTTCTTTTCCCATTATGTTTTTAATCACAATTATTTGCATAAACACTGTATTATAAGCTTCCAACGATACTGCCACTACAGCTTCAAATTATTCTGGGGAGAACCCTGGTAGCCTAAATGTTTGGCTTAATTTTAACCCTTTTGCATCTTTTACCCCATATAAAGCACATTGACAAGTGTTGATGGCCCTATAGGATAAAAGCTTGGAAACCTTTTAGAGAAATTTCTGATCTCCATCTTTCTTTTAGGGTTTCAAAACGTCCCATTACCAAACAACAAAATTTGGACCTGTCCAAGATGTTGTAGAAGATAATTTCAAGTGAATGAAATTTTACATTTTTTGGTCTTTTGGTATAGAAAACATTGTGGGAAATGAAGAAATTGCTTGTCACAAGCAATTTCTTCATTTTCCACGATGTTTTCCAAAGCCAATAAATTTTGAGGAGTCAAAAGGAGTCACTGTGTGGTAATGGGTTCGATTTCAACCATTGTAAATTTTAAGTTTTCAGAAAGGACTATTTTTATGCTCCCCGAAAAAATTTCGGGGGAGCATATAGTCGCCACGCTGTCTGTCCGTCCGTCCGTGTGTCCGTCTGTCCGTCCGTCCACAGCCATATCTCAGCAACCCTTGGACCAAATTCAATGGAACTTCACATGTGAACTCCCTTGGTCAATACCTAGGGATCTTTTTCTCCGTTTGTAAATTTAAGGCTGCGTCATGGAAAAAGGGGCCTTAGTGTAAAAATTAGTTTTTCTCTTATTTCTCTTCATCTAATGGGCAGAATTTAATGAAATTTTGTGCTCATGTAATAAATAGGATGTTCTAGACCATATTCTATAAATAATGTGTGTACAAAAAAGCTGTCATGGGAAAAGGGGGCTTAATGTATGATAGTTTTTATTTTGTGACAAACACATTCGGGGAGCATAATCCGTCTGTGACGGCTCTTGTTAAATGATGTTTTAGAATGTTCAACTTGAATACTTAGTTTGAAACAGAAAATCTGTCTTTATTTTCAGATGTGTTGCAAGATAAGGTCCAAGTAGAAAGTTTACCAGCTTATGCACTGAGGGAGAAGTGTCTGGAGCCACTACAACTAGCATTTGAAAGTCGGGTCAAAAGACTGATGAACCATGCAGTAGCAGGGATAGAGGTACTTGTGATCTTGTTTATTTGATATATCTCATTTCCAAACAAGACATTTTGATTTCTGTCACAAGAAATGCTTAGGAAAATATTGTGACAAAATAAGAAAATGCTGATGATCATTTTCTCCTTTTGTCTCGATATATACTAAAGGAAAAAAGAAACGCAACAACAAATTAGTTTGAACATACGTTTTGTTTTTGTTTTCCTCAAAATAATCCCCATTCGAGTCATTTTTCAATGTTTAGTAAAACTTCATCATTTGACCTCCTAATTTCAAAATTTCATCAAGGTCACAGGTACTAAGTGCCATCAATATGCGTTTAAATGAGAGCGGTTTTGCGTCAACGTTTAATGCGTTCTTGCACGCAATCCAAACTGACTTCACGATTCCTGGCTGAAATTTGATTGCTGTACTGTCTATGAATAGTATCAACAGTTTTTATCGATAAGAGAATTTGTTTTCATAGGTAAAATGAGCGAACGTTATGGTTCTGACGTGGTGACGTTTGACATGGAAGGCCGCTTTTCAGGCGACCGTCAGTTGTTCCGTTCGTTCAAAGACGTTATCTCAAGCAATATTTTGCCAACCGATGTACGCCAAAGTCAGCAGCAATTGCGGGTTGAGATGTTCCATTCGTAAACGTCACAATTGCTACCGGACGACGTCTTTGAATGAGTCGCAAAATGATATGAGGGATAAAATCCAAATGAAAATTATTGCCTTTTGTCGAGTCGACATGCATCTGCACAAATGAAAAAAGTTTTATGTAAAGTTTGAATATTTAAAGGTTTGCACATGAGATACGTGTAAACGTCCATTTTGACGTTATCTCACATGTAAGACATGTTCTAACGTAAACGCAAAGATCAATATCAAGATAAAGTTCCCAGTAATAATCAGTAACAGCTGTGACTCAATAACATAAAAGAAATAAGAGAAATAACAAAAATAGTTGTTGCGTTTCTTCTTTCCTCTAGAATATTTGTGCTTTACCTAACGCAAATCCTGTCATCTGCTTTGTTGTCTGCAGCAGCTTTATTTTGCCTTTCCCAAATGACTTTATTTTTGTCTGATCTTTATAGGAAAGCATATCAGACAAATGAATTCATTATGGTTATCAAGATTTGTAGAATCTCTGTAAGTTTCACTTGCATTAAGTCTTATTCGCTGAAAACATCAAAGGTGACTATGTTGTATTTGTGGACGAGTGCTGGGTAGTGGGTTCATGAATAAGAGTTTCCAAGTTTGATTTCGGGTAGCACAGGCAGTACAAAGATCATGTATTGTACCGGTCTGTCAATTTGTATGCTCTCACAAAAGTTTTTGCACTAGGTCACCAACTTTTACGTGGGATAATAATCATTTATTTTTCTATCAACAGAAACTGCTAAAAGACAAGAGGTTACAGGCTACCATTGAGACAGAAAATGAGGACAAATGGCTGCCAATACAAGTCCTAAAGTCTGTATATTCTACACCAAATCTACCAGAAGACATACAGGTGGATGTCATGAAGGTTTGTACTAAATCTAGTGGATTTCAACATTGTATTTTAGGTTGAATTGAAATTATTGAATGGAGGTATTCACTGTAGACATGTAAAATGTTATTGCAGAATTTTCTAAAGGTACCATTAAATTTGTTAGATAGATGATGAACTTATGAAAATTGAAAAAAAAAACTACAAGGTGATTGCTATACATGAAGACTTGTAATCTTTGCTTTGAGAGTTGTTGGTTTGATTCCCCTCATACCACTGGTCTGTAATATAGATTTGTCCCTGGGCGAGCCATTTCAGAGTCAAATTACTAGTCTAGTAAAGCAAATCAATAAATAAACAATGATGTGATATGATAGATAAAAATTAAATCTTCATTAGAAAAAAATGGATAATATGCAATGAAAGGGAAAAAAGTATAAAATAAAATGAGCCAGGATCTGGAAAAACGGCCCTTATAGCATTTGAGACAGCCAGATTTCAAGGTCAGGCTGGGGTTTGATGCAATCTAGCCAGCATCCATGTTACTCTCAAATGGTTGCCAGAGACCATGTGGAAGCTATTGGAGAACAGCATGGTTCCTGGTCAGACTGTGTGTATACGCAGGCTGATCTGGAACCATGTTGTTCTCAAATGCTATAAATGACGTTTTTCCAGATCCTGGCTCATTAATGTTTTTCAGTTTGTTCATTCTTACTCTGTGGAAACTTTGTTCAATGTATTGTTTATGTCAATTACTTGTATATTACAGTTGCTGCTGAAGATGACCCTGTCCACATCACTGTGTATGAACTCTCATGTTCTCACTCATATAGCTGAGGTAAGGTAGAATAACACAACAAGTTATATAGTTGGAGATGGGAGCAATATTAGCAAATACTTTCTAACCCATTCAAAACAGCAAAATTTTAGACTGATCCAAATCCAAAGATGTTGCCTCACTGTTTTCCATATCTTTTATCTTGTGGGACGTCAAAAGCGTCAAGTGGTAATAGGTACAATATGTAATTAAAAATTATAGATGTACCAATTTTCGGACATACTGATGCCTTTTTATGCTTTCACAAGATAAAGTCTTATGGAGATACACTTTGAAAAATAAAAGAATTGCTTTAGATCATGCGATATGAATTATTGGTATTCATTTTGGATAAAGACTTCAGTTTGTTGTGGGTAGTTGGTAAAGGATGTTTTGTTATATCTTATTATTCTGTCACAAGTATTTCAATATTATAGTGCTTCTACATGCAAGTGCAAGATGGCACATGTGATGATTGCTAAAATTGCATTCATACGAGTATTCCATCCAATATTTTATACCAATTACTGTTAGCAATTTCTCCTGTAACATTCTCAGTTATCTTGGACAACAGAAATTGACAAGTTAATCTGGATTAAAAAAAACTCAGAAGAATTCAGATAACCTTGTCAATGTCTATTGAACATTGTTAATAGTGGCAAAGTTGTATGAAGTGTTTCATATCTAATAATTTGTAGAAAACCTTAATTTGGTTGTTGAATTGACATATCAATTAATACAAATGGAATTTATGCATCATGATAACTTTTGATTTTTCGAAAGAAAATAAATTGTTTAAGAGATCTTGTTTCATTTACCAAACAACAAAATTTTAGACTGGCCCGAATTCAAAGGTGTTTCAGACGACAATACATAGTGCATGGAATTCTACATTTTTTTATCTTAATCAGTAGAAAACTTTGTGGGAAATGAAGAAATTGCTTGTCACAAGGAGTTTCTTCATTTTCCACTGTGTTTTCCAAAGCCTTTATCTTATAAGGAGTCAAAAAGAGTCACTGTGTGGTAATGGATTAAAGGACTCTTTCAATTATCATCGTAACAAATTTAGATGTTAATCTTAATTTGCCTTCACTGAACTGTGACGGATCCAAGATTTCTATGAAGGGGGTTCAAACATCCAAATAGTGGAGTTCATTTACCTACTACCACACAATTTTGACTGAATTTCTGCATGAAAATGAATTCATTAGGCTACAGGATAACCCCTCTGGATCCGCCATTGACTGCCTGAACCTCTTCAGTTCTCTAAATGTTTACTTCTGTGATATCTTTAGGTATATATAGAGCTGTACAGTAGCAGTTCTAGTAATGTAAGGGGAGTGGTGCAAGCAAACCTTACTCAATTACTGAGTAATTATACTGGAAAATTGTTTTCCTCCCTCCCCACCGGGGTAAGGTTGAATGTTGTACTTATATTGTACATGATGTGTATTGATGAAGTATAGTTGATCTGCAGGGTATTCTTGCAGCTTTCGTAAACAGCATAGTATAAGATCAGCCTGCATATGCATGCAGTCTGATCGTATTCTATGCTACCTGCATACTTGAATTGAGTGTTACAAAGGTTAATACAAGAGGAGTGATGCAAGCCAACCTTACACAATTACTGAGTAATTACACAGGAAAATTGTTTTCCTCCCTCCCCACCGGGGTAAGGTTGAATGTTGTACTTATATTGTACATGATGTGTATTGATGAAGTATAGTTGATCTGCAGGGTATTCTTGCAGCTTTCGTAAACAGCATAGTATAAGATCAGCCTGCATATGCATGCAGTCTGATCGTATTCTATGCTACCTGCATACTTGAATTGAGTGTTACAAAGGTTAATACAAGAGGAGTGATGCAAGCCAACCTTACACAATTACTGAGTAATTACACAGGAAAATTGTTTTCCTCCCTCCCCACCGGGGGTAAGGTTGAATGTTGTACTTATATTGTACATGATGTGTAATGATGTAGTATAGTTGACAGTGCTCCAGCTGGGTTTTTAAAAGGGTAGGGTGCTAAGTGCCCTGAAAGGGCACTTCGAGTCGCGAAGCGACGAGAAGGGGGAGGGAGTCGGAGGGGGCATCCCCCTCCCACCAGGGGGGTTTGGGGGATCTCCCCCAAGAAAATTTTGAATTCTAGGGGCTTAAAGATGGGCTCTGGTGGGTTTTAAATAGGATTTTGGTATTTAAAAAGGGAGATTATTGCAACCCCTCCATATCTCTCATTAGACAAGTGGCACCTATAAGTATTCTTTTACGTCTGTTCATTTAGGGCCACTAGGGGGGGATCTCACCCTAAAAAATTTATTTCTATAAAGGGCTTAAATATTATGGGCTCTGGTGTGTTTCTAAAAGGGTTTTGGTATTTATATAGGGAGACTTTTTCAACCTCTCCATGGGTCTCATCAGACAAGTTGCACCTAGAAGTATTCTTGAATTAAAATTATGCCTGTTCATTTAGGGCCGAATAACGGCTGCATTTCTTATTCAAAAGACCATTGGTTTGATTTTAAAAAAAAATCTTACAACAATGCTAAAAAAATCTTTCCATACCCTTGAAATACAATATTGAATAAACTCTCAACTGTCTTGATTTTTTGCTGTCCATGCTGCAAATTCTTTACAGAGTTTGTAAAGAATTCAGAGTCTGGAGGGCAGGTTGTGATAAATTTCTTACATTAAGTAATATTTTTGTCTGTCGTTTCTTTCAATTTAGACCATTCAACAATTGTTGCTTCAGTGTTGAAAGGGTGAAGAGAGCACGGGGAAGGGGGGGGAAATATAGGAAATGCTCAATTTCTTCCTTTGTCTCAATTTATATTTCACTAATGCATTAATAGTTCTTCATTTTTGAACATGGATATTGTGATATACTCTTGATTTGAATTTGGAATTCTAATTTGGATCTCTCTCTCTCTCTCTCTCTCTCTCTTTTTTTTAAAAAAAAATCATCTGGTAAAGGGTTTATTTGGATGCAGAAGTGTATTTAGTTGAAAGGGAGACTTTCCAATTCAGGTATTCAGAGGAAAGGAGAATAACAAAAAACAAAAATCAAATTGTCCTTTATCATTAACAAAAATATCATATTTTATTTCTGTGGGGAAAGGGATTAACAAATTGACTACATTTCAAGTAAAGTGTTACGCTCTATGCTAAGGGATGTAAACTATTGATTTTCTGGTACACGCTTTTTCTCATATTCTCGAGTGGAAGACTGAGATCAGTTACACTTTACTTCAGATTTGTTTTAATTTGTGATGGATAAATAATTGGACTAGAAATCGGTAGGTTAACTAGAATTTTAAAACTGAATTTTATAGTTAAGTAATTCGTCGGACATTTTGGCCATCCAACTCTAAACTTCTGCGGGGCTTTCGTGAAGACTGTGAATTACAGTTTTGAAATAAGATCCATAAATTTAAGGTAAACTGCAAAACAAAATGGGACGAAACTGACAGTGTGAAGCGGCGATTTTCGAAAATGTAAAATATCATATCGCAGCCTACAACTAATCTGAAATTTTCTCAGTGAAAGGTGACAAAGTTAATCATCGTCCATTCAATCTTCAATCAATCAATTCGTAAGGATTAAGTACCTAATCAGCGTTTGTTTACAATTGAAAAATTGTTTTATGGCACGCGCTGTCATCAACAGATTATCGGAAAACTGCCCCTTGATAATAAATCAGTCAATCACGCGTTCTGATTGGTCGCCTCGTCGATATAAGCCACGCCTTGCACTTATTCTGTTTTATAGGTTGTAAATAGTTATCCCCCGAGACTGCCCACTTAACGCATCAGTGATCACAGCGAGTTTTGATTATCAATTAGAAAGGCGACAATATACAAGATAATTGCTTATTGAGCAAGTTAGGGCAAAATTTAGAGTCAATTTACAGGGCAGGGCGCCGCACTTCGACGGCAGGGCAAGGCAGGGCGCCGCGCCCTTCTAAAAGGGCCTAGCTGGAGCACTGGTTGATCTGGAGGGTATTCTTACGGCTTTGGCAGACAGCATAGTATAAGATCAGCCTGCATAATTATGCATGCAGTCTGATCGTATTCTAATCTACCTGCTTGTTTTAATTGAGCATTACAATGGATCATATACTAAGCAAAACAATTGAAGGATATTAAAATTCTACAGCAATCTTAGAAACTTTGATAACATATGATACCAAACCCTTATGCTTTTTATCATTACATACATTCGCGCTCATATTTTATGCTGCCATATCGAGGTATGCTTCAGTGGTCATGCCAAAATGGGACAATTTACAACACAGGGGTCAGCTACCAAACTTACCATGTTCTTTACGTCCTGTTTTTATACGCCGCCGGAGGCGGACGTATATTGGCGTCATCTTCTCCGTCTGTCCGTCCGTCCGTCCGTCCGTCCGTCCATCCGTCCATCCATCCATCCGTCCATCCGTCCATCCGTCCGTCCGTCCGTACGTACGTCCACTTTTCTTGTCAACGCAACTCCTCCTAAGTTTCTGGCTGGATCTTCTTGAAACTTGGTCAATGTTATCACCTCAATTGGTAGATGTGCATGAAGGAAGGATTTTATGGTTCGTTGATTTTTGCCTGAGTTATGCCCCTTAAAAACTTAGTCTCTGGGGCTTATTGAAATTGCAGCCTTGTCAACGCAACTCCTCCTAAGTTTCTGGCTGGATCTTCTTGAAACTTGGTCAATGTTATCACCTCAATTGGTAGATGTGCATGAAGGAAGGATTTTATGGTTCGTCGATTTTTGCCTGAGTTACGCCCCTTAAAAACTTAGTCTCTGGGGCTTATTGAAATTGCAGCCTTGTCAACGCAACTCCTCCTAAGTTTCTGGCTGGATCTTCTTGAAACTTGGTCAATGTTATCACCTCAATTGGTAGATGTGCATGAAGGAAGGATTTTATGGTTCGTCGATTTTTGCCTGAGTTACGCCCCTTAAAAACTTAGTCTCTGGGGCTTATTGAAATTGCAGGCTTGTCAACGCAACTCCTCCTAAGTTTCTGGCTGGATCTTCTTGAAACTTGGTCAATGTTATCACCTCAATTGGTAGATGTGCATGAAGGAAGGATTTTATGGTTCGTCGATTTTTGCCTGAGTTACGCCCCTTAAAAACTTAGTCTCTGGGGCTTATTGAAATTGCAGGCTTGTCAACACAACTCCTCCTAAGTTTCTGACTGGATCTTAATGAAACTTGGTCAATGTTATCACCTCAATTGGTAGATGTGCATGAAGGAAGGATTTTATGGTTCGTTGATTTTTGCCTGAGTTATGCCCCTTAAAAACTTAGTCTCTGGGGCTTATTGAAATTGCAGGCTTGTCAACACAACTCCTCCTAAGTTTCTGGCTGGATCTTAATGAAACTTGGTGGATGTTATCACCTCAATTGGTAGATGTGCATGAAGGAAGGATTTCATGGTTCATTGATTTTTGCCAGAATTATGCCCCCTTCAATCTTAGTCTCTGGGGCTTAATGATATTTCAGCCTCGTGAATGCAATTCCTTCCAGGTTTTTCACTGGATATTTATAAAAACCTTTTTGTGAACACAATTTTTTAAAGGTTTTTCAGTGAATATTTATAAATCCTTGTCAATGTCATTTTTTTGTCTCAAGTTTTATAAGTGGCGGCGTATATTGTGACGATGGCACTCTTGTTCACATAAAGGCATACTCTGGGTTGCTTCAATGGGTAAATTAAAAAGTACTGGCCTATAATCAATTCATTAAAAAGGGTTGAACGTTAATGGCTGACAGATCTGCAGCACTGGCAGGTCGTTGGTCAATTGAACGTATGTGAACGTCAGGTTGACGTCGCTGGTAGATTTTGTATTTTGCAAAGTGTATTCAGTCGATTACACCAACGGTATCACCGGGCAGTCGATATTATGAGACGACGTGAAAGGGGACGTAAGTAAACAACGTCTATGGTGGATGACAGTTACATTGTCAAGAACGCGTTACGTTCTAGGACTCCAAAGTTTTCCGAAATTACCCCAGAGTCTAACAGATGTGGAAGGATAAACGCTAGAATTCAGTCTATGATAAACGGGTTGAATAATCATAGGCATTAACGCTAGTATGCCGTTGACAGCTAACGCTTTAACATGGCAACACTGACACATAGACCAGAACCAATATGAGATGGAACCAGCAGTACCGGAGCACAGTGCTCATCACCAACATAACTTGGTCTCAGCGTCGCATGTTGACAGCCGTATCCGTGTATTTTTCCATATAAGAACGAGAGATAACACGAGTGCAATGTCCCCACACGTGACGCATATGGTAACGGGAGCGTTATGGAGTTGACGGGAATCTTACGTAATCTAGAGACAAACCTTTTCGTGCTAAATGACACTGACTGGCCAACGTTACATTGACCACGTAATTGACTCAAATCCTGTAATTTTTAAACAGAAAAAATAGAGATGAACACGCGTTCATTGACGCCAACGTTAAATCAATCAACGTTGTTATTGTAATACACCATCTTAAACAGATTTGGTTCCAGTCCAAGGACTTGCCATCCCATGCTGAGAAACTTTATCCTATCAAACATGACTGAAACACGTTGGGTAGACGTCTACGTCACCGACAACAACAACCGACCAACCCGGCATATTCCAACATGCACGTATTTGGGAATGGAATACTGTACCGCAACATGTGGTAATTCAATCTGCAATGAATTTGCGAGGTAATTGAGTTGACTTCCGGGGTGAAAATATGCGTTATTAATGACGTGTGACTTTTCGGTTGTAGGGTACCAGCGTTTAACCGGATATTGAAGAGAAACCGGAAACGATTGCTCTGCTTTATGTTTTTGGTTCTCAAGATTAGACATTGATATGAAGTTATTTGTAGATTTTTGATCGAAAATACACCTTTGTTAATTTTAACAAATAGTGCAATTTGAATATCCTTCAATTGTTTTGCTTAGTATATAAGGGGAGGGGTGCAAGCAAATCTTACTCAGTTATTGAGTAATTTATATACAGGAAAATTGTTTTCCTCTCTCCCCACTGGGGTAAGGTTGAATGTTGTACTTATATTGTACATGATGTGTTTTGGTGTAGTTTAGTGTATCATGGTCACGTCAGGAGGCAGCATAGGCTGAGATCAGCTTGTACATACATGCAGTCGGATCTTATCCTACGTTAAATGCAAATCATACAAGAAAATTGTTATTGTTCCTTCCCTTTTAGGGTAAGGCTGAATGTTGTACTTATATTGTACATGATGTGTTTTGGTGTAGTTTAGTGTATCATGATCACGTCAGGAGGCAGCATAGGCTGAGGTGCCATCTGATCTTATTCTACATTATATGCAAATATACCGCAAAGTTGAGGGGTATAAGATTGAATGTTGTACTTATATTATACAGGTTATGTAGTAGTGTGCCTAGATCTATATGTTGTATTTCAAAAATCTTTGTAAAATCTCTTGAACTTTTAAAGTAATTTGTACTGTTTGATAAATGATATGAGTTATTGAAGTTATAGAACCACTTCTCAGCTGCAACTAAAACTATCCAAAGCTCAAAAGTGGGAGTAGTTTTGTTTCACAGAGAATTAGGGCTAGTGTGGTTTGCATAGCAAATATTGTTACTGCTAACTTTCCGAATATTTAAATTTCTTCGCAATGACCCTTTTATGCCTAAGGCAGCACTGATTAACAACTCCCAGGCCCATTTGCACCAAAATCTAGTTTCAGAGTATGATATTTGGTAGTAAATCAACAAAATAATCTAGTTCTTTAGGCGACACTGATTAAAAACTCCCAGGCCCGTTTGCGCAGAAATCTGGTTTCAGAGTATGATATCTGGTAGTATATCAACAAAATAAGCTAGTTCTATAGGTGACACTGATTAACAACTCCCAGGCCCATTTGCACCAAAATCTGAATTCAGAGTATGATAACTGGTAGTGAATCAACAAAGTCAGTTAGTTCTATAGGCGACACTGATTAACAACTGCCAGGCCCATTTGCACCAAAATCTGGATTCAGAGTATGATATGTGGTAGTAAATCAACAAAATAAGCTAGTTTTATAGGCACCACTGATTAACAACTGCCAGGCCCAGTTGCAATCTGGATTCACAGTATGATATCTGGTAGTAAATCAACGAAATAAGCTAGTACTGTAGGCGACACTGATTAACAACTCCCGGGCCCATTTGCACCAAAATCTGGATTCAGAGGATGATATCTGGTAGTTAATCAACAAAATGAGCTAGTTCTATAGGCGACACTGATTAACAACTACCAGGCCCATTTCTATCAGAATCTGGATTCAGAGTATGATATCAGGTAGTAAATCAACAAAATAAGCTAGTTCTATAGGCAACACTGATCAACAAATGCCAGGCCCATTTGCACCAAAATCTGGATTCAGAGTATGATATCTGGTAATAAATCAACAAAATAAGCTAAATCTATAGGTGACACTGATTAACAACTCTCAGGCCTATTTGCACCAAGATCTGGATTCAGGGGATGATATCTGGTAGTAAATCAACAAAATATGCTAGTTCTATAGGCGACACTGAGAAACAGCTCCCAGCCCCATTTGCACCAAAATCAGTAATCAGAGAACAAAATAAGCTAGTTCTATATGCGACAGTGATTGACAACTCCCAGGCCCATTTGCACCAAAATCTGGATTCAGAGTATGATATCTGGTAGTAAATCAACAAAATAAGCTAGTTCCAGAGGGGACAGTGATGAACAACTCCCAGGTCCATTTGCACTGGATTCAGAGTATGATATCTGGTAGAAAATCAACAAAATAAATAAGTTCTATAGGCGACACTGATTAACAACTACTAGGCCCATTTGCACCAAACCTGGATTCAGAGTATGATATCTTGTAGTAAATTAACAACTCCTAGGCCCATTTGCACCAAACTTGGATTCAGAGTATGATATCTTGTAGTAAATGAACAAAATGAGCTAGTTCTATAGGCGACTTTGGGTAACAACTCCCAGGCCAATTTGCAGCAAAATCAGGATGATATCTGGTAGTAAATCAACAAAATAAGCTAGTTCTATAGATGACACTGATCAACAACTCTCAGGCCCTTTTGCACCAAAATCTGGATTCAGAGTATGATATCTGGTAGTAGATCAACAAAATAAGCTAGTTCTATAGGCAACTTTGAGTAACAACTGCTAAGGCCATTTGCACCAAAATCTGGATTCAGAGTATGATATCTGGTAGTAAATCAACAAAATAGGCTAGTACTGTAGGCAACACTGATTAACAAGTTCCAGGCCTAGTTGCACCAACATCTGGATTCAGAGTATGATATCTGGTAATAAATCAACAAAATATGCTAGTTCTATAGGCGACACTGATAGACAGCTCCCAGGCCCATTTGCACCAAAATCAGTAACCAATGAACAAAAAAAGCTAGTACTGTAGGTGACACTGATTAACAACTACTAGGCCCATTTGCACCAAAATCTGGATTCAGAGTATGATATCAGGTAGAAAATCAACAGAATAAGCTAGTTCTATAGGCGACATTGATCAACAAATGCCAGGCCCATTTGCACCAAAATCTGGATTCAGAGTATGATATATGGTAATAAATCAACAAAATAAGCTAGTTCTATAGGTGACACTGATTAACAACTCTCAGGCCCATTTGCACCAAGATCTGGATTCAGGGGATGATTTCTGGTAGTAAATGAACAATAGGCTAGTTCTAGAGGCTACACTGATTATCAACTCCCAGGCCCATTTGCACCAAAATCTGGATTCAGAGTATGATATCAGGTAGAAAATCAACAGAATAAGCTAGTTCTATAGGCGACATTGATCAACAAATGCCAGGCCCATTTGCACCAAAATCTGGATTCAGAGTATGATATCTGGTAATAAATCAACAAAATAAGCTAGTTCTATAGGTGACACTGATTAACAACTCTCAGGCCCATTTGCACCAAGATCTGGATTCAGAGGATGATATCTGGTAGTTAATCAACAAAATGAGCTAGTTCTATAGGCGACACTGATTAACAACTACCAGGCCCATTTCTATCAGAATCTGGATTCAGAGTATGATATCAGGTAGTAAATCAACAAAATAAGCTAGTTCTATAGGCAACACTGATCAACAAATGCCAGGCCCATTTGCACCAAAATCTGGATTCAGAGTATGATATCTGGTAATAAATCAACAAAATAAGCTAAATCTATAGGTGACACTGATTAACAACTCTCAGGCCTATTTGCACCAAGATCTGGATTCAGGGGATGATATCTGGTAGTAAATCAACAAAATATGCTAGTTCTATAGGCGACACTGAGAAACAGCTCCCAGCCCCATTTGCACCAAAATCAGTAATCAGAGAACAAAATAAGCTAGTTCTATATGCGACAGTGATTAACAACTCCCAGGCCCATTTGCACCAAAATCTGGATTCAGAGTATGATATCTGGTAGTAAATCAACAAAATAACCTAGTTCTTTAGACGACACTAATTAATAACTCCCAGGCCCATTTGCACCAAAATCAGGATTCAGAGTATGATATTTGGTTGTAAATCAACAAAATAGAATAGTTCTATGGGCAACGCTGATTAACAACTCCCAGACCCATTTGCACCTACATCAGGATTTAGAGTATGTTATTTGGTAGTAAATGAACAAAATATGATAGTTCTATAGGCGACACTGATTTACAACTCCCAGGCCAATTTGAACCAAAATCTGGATTCAGAGTATGATATCTGGTAGTAAAACAACAAAATAAGCTAGTTTTATAGAGAACACTGATTAAAAACTACCAGGCCCATTTACAGCAAAATCTGGATTCAGAGAATGATATCTGGTAGTAAATCACCAAAATAAGTTAGTTCTATAGGCGACACTGATTCACAACTCCTAGGCCCATTTGCACCAAAATCTTGATTCAGAGTATGATATCTGTTAGTACATCAACAAAATAAGCTAGTTCTATAGGTGACACTGATTAACAACTCCCAGGCGCATTTGCACCAAAATCTGGATTCAGAGTATGATAACTGGTAGTAAAACAACAAAATAAGCTAGTTCTAGAGGCGACAGTGATTAACAACTCCCTGGCGCATTTGCAACAAAATCTGGATTCAGAGTATGATATCTGGTAGTAAATCAACACAATAAGCTAGTTCTATAGGCGACACTGATTAAGAATTCCCAGGCGCATTTGCACCAATTTTCTGGATTCAGAGTATGATATATGGTAGTAAATCAACAAAATAAGCTACTTCTATAGAGGACACTGATTAACAACCCCCAGGCCCATTTGCACCAAGATCTGGAAACAGAGTATGATATCAGGTAGTAAATGAACAAAATAAAGTAGTTCTCTAGATGACACTGATTAACAACTCCCAGGCCCATTTGCACCAAGATCTGGATTCAGAGTATGATATCTGGTAGTAAATCAACAAAATGAGCTAGTTCTATAGGGAACACTGATTAACAACTCCCAGGCGCATTTGCACCAAACTCTTGATTCATAGTATGATATCTGGTAGTACATCAACAAAATAAGCTAGTTCCAGAGGCAACACTGATTAACAACTCCCAGGCCCATTTGCACGAATTGTCTGGATTCAGAGTATGATATCTGGTAGTAAATCAACGAAATAAGCTAGTTCTGTAGGCAATACTGATTAACAACTCCCAAGCCAGTTTGTGCCAAAATCTGGAAACAGAGTATGATATCTGGTAGTAAATCAATAAAAAATAAGCTAGTTCTATAGGTGACACTGATAAACAACTCCCAGGCACATTTGCACCAAAATCGGGATTCAGAATATGATATCAGTTAGTAAATCAAGAAATAAGCTAGTTCTACAGGCAACACTTGATAAACAACTCCCAGGCCCATTTGCACCAACATCTGAATTCAGAGTATGATTTCTGGTAGTTAATCAACGAAATAAGCTAATTCTGTAGGCGACACTGACTAACAACTCCCAGGCCCTTTTGCACCTCAAGCTGGAAACCAAGTATGATATCTGGAAGTAAATCAACAAAACTCCCAGGCCCATGTGCACCAAAATCTGGATTTAGAGTATGTTTTCTGGTAGTAAATCAACAAAATAAGCCAGTTCTATAGGCAACACTGATTAACAATTCCTATGCCCATTGGCACCAAAATCTGGATTCAGAGTATGATATCTGGTAGTCAATCAACAAAATAAGCTAGTTCTATAGGCGACAGTGATTAACAACTCCCAGGCCCATTTGCACCAACATCTGGATTCAGAGTATGATATCTGGTAGTAAATACACAACATAACCCAGTTTTATAGGCAACAGTGATTCACAATTCCTAGGCCCATTTTCACCATAATCTGGATTCAGAGTATGATATATGGTAGGAAATCAACAAAATAAGATAGTTCTATATGCGACAGTGATTAACAACTCCCAGGCCCATTTGCACCAAAATCTGGATTCAGAGTATGATATCTGGTAGTAAATCAACAAAATAGGCTAGTTCTATAGGCAACACTGATTAACAACTCCCAGGTCCATTTGCACCAAATCTCAATTTAGAGTATGATATCCGGTAATAAATAAAAAAACACGCTAGTTCTATCGCCAACACTGATTAAACAACTCCCAGGCCCATTTGCACCAAAATCTGGATTCAGAGTATGATATCAGGTAGTAAATCAACAAAATAGGCTAGTTCTATAGGCAACACTGATTAACAACTCCCAGGCCCATTTGCACCAAATCTCAATTCAGAGTATGGTATTTGGTAGTAAATCAACAAAACAAGCTAGTTCTATCGGCAACACTGATTAACAACTGCCAGGCCTATTTGCACCAAAATCTGGATTCAGAGTATGATATCTGGTAGTTAATCAACAAAGTAAGCTAGTTCTAGAGGCAACACTGATTAACAACTCTGAGGCCAATTTGCCCAAAAATCTGGATTCAGAGTATGATATCTGGTAGTAAATGAACAAAATAAAGTAGTTCTATAGGCAACAGTGATTAACAACTCCCTGGCCCATTTGCACCTATATCTGGATTCAGAGAATGGTATCTAGTAGTAAACCGCCAAAATAAGTTAGTTCTATAGGCGATACTGATGCACAACTCCTAGGCCCATTTTCACCAAAATCTGGATTCAGAGTATGATATCTGGTAGTAAATCAACAAAATACGCTAGTTCTATAGGCGACACTGATAAACAGCTCCCAGGCCCATTTGCACCAAAACCAGTAATCAATGAACAAAAAAAAATAAGCTAGTTCTATATGCGGCAGTGATTAACAACTCCAAAGGCCCATTTGCACCAAAATCTGGATATAGAGTATGATGTATGGAAGTAAATCAACAAAATAATTTGCGCCAAAATCAGGATTCAGAGTATTATAGTTGGTAGACTGGTAGTAAATCTACAAAATCGGCTAGTTCTATAGGTGACACTGATCAACAATTCCAATGCCCATTTGCACCAATATTTGGATTCAGAGTATGATATCTGGTATTAAATGAACAAAATAAGCTAGTTGTATAGGCTGCACTGATTAACAACTTCTAGGCCCATTTGAACCAAAATCTTGATTCAGAGTATGATATCTCGTAGTAAATCAACAAAATAAGCTAGTTGTATAGGCGAAACTGATTAACAACTCCCATACCAATTTGCAGCAAAATCAGGATGATATCTGGTAGTAAATCAACAAAATAAGCTAATTCTATAGACAACACTGATCAACAACTCTCAGGCCCATTTGCACCAAAATATGGATAGAGTATGATATCTGGTAGTAAATCAACGAAATAAGCTAGTTCTATAGGTGACACTGATTAACAACTCCCAGGCGCATTTGCACCAAAATCTGGATTCAGAGTATGATAACTGGTAGTAAAACAACAAAATAAGCTAGTTCTAGAGGCGACAGTGATTAACAACTCCCTGGCGCATTTGCAACAAAATCTGGATTCAGAGTATGATATCTGGTAGTAAATCAACACAATAAGCTAGTTCTATAGGCGACACTGATTAAGAATTCCCAGGCGCATTTGCACCAATTTTCTGGATTCAGAGTATGATATATGGTAGTAAATCAACAAAATAAGCTACTTCTATAGAGGACACTGATTAACAACCCCCAGGCCCATTTGCACCAAGATCTGGAAACAGAGTATGATATCAGGTAGTAAATGAACAAAATAAAGTAGTTCTCTAGATGACACTGATTAACAACTCCCAGGCCCATTTGCACCAAGATCTGGATTCAGAGTATGATATCTGGTAGTAAATCAACAAAATGAGCTAGTTCTATAGGGAACACTGATTAACAACTCCCAGGCGCATTTGCACCAAAATCTTGATTCATAGTATGATATCTGGTAGTACATCAACAAAATAAGCTAGTTCCAGAGGCAACACTGATTAACAACTCCCAGGCCCATTTGCACCAATTGTCTGGATTCAGAGTATGATATCTGGTAGTAAATCAACGAAATAAGCTAGTTCTGTAGGCAATACTGATTAACAACTCCCAAGCCAGTTTGTGCCAAAATCTGGAAACAGAGTATGATATCTGGTAGTAAATCAATAAAAAATAAGCTAGTTCTATAGGTGACACTGATAAACAACTCCCAGGCACATTTGCACCAAAATCGGGATTCAGAATATGATATCAGTTAGTAAATCAAGAAATAAGCTAGTTCTACAGGCAACACTTGATAAACAACTCCCAGGCCCATTTGCACCAACATCTGAATTCAGAGTATGATTTCTGGTAGTTAATCAACGAAATAAGCTAATTCTGTAGGCGACACTGACTAACAACTCCCAGGCCCTTTTGCACCTCAAGCTGGAAACCAAGTATGATATCTGGAAGTAAATCAACAAAACTCCCAGGCCCATGTGCACCAAAATCTGGATTTAGAGTATGTTTTCTGGTAGTAAATCAACAAAATAAGCCAGTTCTATAGGCAACACTGATTAACAATTCCTATGCCCATTGGCACCAAAATCTGGATTCAGAGTATGATATCTGGTAGTCAATCAACAAAATAAGCTAGTTCTATAGGCGACAGTGATTAACAACTCCCAGGCCCATTTGCACCAACATCTGGATTCAGAGTATGATATCAGGTAGTAAATCAACAAAATAGGCTAGTTCTATAGGCAACACTGATTAACAACTCCCAGGCCCATTTGCACCAAATCTCATTTCAGAGTATGGTATTTGGTAGTAAATCAACAAAACAAGCTAGTTCTATCGGCAACACTGATTAACAACTGCCAGGCCTATTTGCACCAAAATCTGGATTCAGAGTATGATATCTGGTAGTTAATCAACAAAGTAAGCTAGTTCTATAGGCAACACTGATTAACAACTCCCAGGCCAATTTGAACCAACATCTGGATTCAGAGTATGATATCTGGTAGTAAATACACAACATAACCCAGTTTTATAGGCAACAGTGATTCACAATTCCTAGGCCCATTTTCACCATAATCTGGATTCAGAGTATGATATATGGTAGGAAATCAACAAAATAAGATAGTTCTATATGCGACAGTGATTAACAACTCCCATGCCCATTTGCACCAAAATCTGGATTCAGAGTATGATATCTGGTAGTAAATCAACAAAATAGGCTAGTTCTATAGGCAACACTGATTAACAACTCCCAGGTCCATTTGCACCAAATCTCAATTTAGAGTATGATATCCGGTAGTAAATAAAAAAACACGCTAGTTCTATCGCCAACACTGATTAAACAACTCCCAGGCCCATTTGAACCAAAATCTGGATTCAGAGTATGATATCAGGTAGTAAATCAACAAAATAGGCTAGTTCTATAGGCAACACTGATTAACAACTTCCAGGCCCATTTGCACCAAATCTCAATTCAGAGTATGGTATTTGGTAGTAAATCAACAAAACAAGCTAGTTCTAGAGGCAACACTGATTAACAACTGCCAGGCCTATTTGCACCAAAATCTGGATTCAGAGTATGATATCTGGTAGTTAATCAACAAAGTAAGCTAGTTCTAGAGGCAACACTGATTAACAACTCTGAGGCCAATTTGCCCAAAAATCTGGATTCAGAGTATGATATCTGGTAGTAACTGAACAAAATAAAGTAGTTCTATAGGCAACAGTGATTAACAACTCCCTGGCCCATTTGCACCTATATCTGGATTCAGAGAATGGTATCTAGTAGTAAACCGCCAAAATAAGTTAGTTCTATAGGCGATACTGATGCACAACTCCTAGGCCCATTTGCTCCAAAATCTGGATTCATAGTATGATGTCTGGTAGTAAATCAACAAAATCAGCCAGTTCTATAGTCAACTTTGATTCACAACTCCTAGGCCCATTTTCACCAAAATCTGGATTCAGAGTATGATATCTGGTAGTAAATCAACAAAATACGCTAGTTCTATAGGCGACACTGATAAACAGCTCCCAGGCCCATTTGCACCAAAACCAGTAATCAATGAACAAAAAAAAAAATAAGCTAGTTCTATATGCGGCAGTGATTAACAACTCCAAAGGCCCATTTGCACCAAAATCTGGATATAGAGTATGATGTATGGAAGTAAATCAACAAAATAATTTGCGCCAAAATCAGGATTCAGAGTATTATAGTTGGTAGACTGGTAGTAAATCTACAAAATCGGCTAGTTCTATAGGTGACACTGATCAACAATTCCAATGCCCATTTGCACCAATATTTGGATTCAGAGTATGATATCTGGTATTAAATGAACAAAATAAGCTAGTTGTATAGGCTGCACTGATTAACAACTTCTAGGCCCATTTGAACCAAAATCTTGATTCAGAGTATGATATCTCGTAGTAAATCAACAAAATAAGCTAGTTGTATAGGCGAAACTGATTAACAACTCCCATACCAATTTGCAGCAAAATCAGGATGATATCTGGTAGTAAATCAACAAAATAAGCTAATTCTATAGACGACACTGATCAACAACTCTCAGGCCCATTTGCACCAAAATATGGATAGAGTATGATATCTGGTAGTAAATCAACGAAATAAGCTAGTTCTATAGGTGACACTGATTAACAACTCCCAGGCGCATTTGCACCAAAATCTGGATTCAGAGTATGATAACTGGTAGTAAAACAACAAAATAAGCTAGTTCTAGAGGCGACAGTGATTAACAACTCCCTGGCGCATTTGCAACAAAATCTGGATTCAGAGTATGATATCTGGTAGTAAATCAACACAATAAGCTAGTTCTATAGGCGACACTGATTAAGAATTCCTAGGCGCATTTGCACCAATTTTCTGGATTCAGAGTATGATATATGGTAGTAAATCAACAAAATAAGCTACTTCTATAGAGGACACTGATTAACAACCCCCAGGCCCATTTGCACCAAGATCTGGAAACAGAGTATGATATCAGGTAGTAAATGAACAAAATAAAGTAGTTCTCTAGATGACACTGATTAACAACTCCCAGGCCCATTTGCACCAAGATCTGGATTCAGAGTATGATATCTGGTAGTAAATCAACAAAATGAGCTAGTTCTATAGGGAACACTGATTAACAACTCCCAGGCGCATTTGCACCAAAATCTTGATTCATAGTATGATATCTGGTAGTACATCAACAAAATAAGCTAGTTCCAGAGGCAACACTGATTAACAACTCCCAGGCCCATTTGCACCAATTGTCTGGATTCAGAGTATGATATCTGGTAGTAAATCAACGAAATAAGCTAGTTCTGTAGGCAATACTGATTAACAACTCCCAAGCCAGTTTGTGCCAAAATCTGGAAACAGAGTATGATATCTGGTAGTAAATCAATAAAAAATAAGCTAGTTCTATAGGTGACACTGATAAACAACTCCCAGGCACATTTGCACCAAAATCGGGATTCAGAATATGATATCAGTTAGTAAATCAAGAAATAAGCTAGTTCTACAGGCAACACTTGATAAACAACTCCCAGGCCCATTTGCACCAACATCTGAATTCAGAGTATGATTTCTGGTAGTTAATCAACGAAATAAGCTAATTCTGTAGGCGACACTGACTAACAACTCCCAGGCCCTTTTGCACCTCAAGCTGGAAACCAAGTATGATATCTGGAAGTAAATCAACAAAACTCCCAGGCCCATGTGCACCAAAATCTGGATTTAGAGTATGTTTTCTGGTAGTAAATCAACAAAATAAGCCAGTTCTATAGGCAACACTGATTAACAATTCCTATGCCCATTGGCACCAAAATCTGGATTCAGAGTATGATATCTGGTAGTCAATCAACAAAATAAGCTAGTTCTATAGGCGACAGTGATTAACAACTCCCAGGCCCATTTGCACCAACATCTGGATTCAGAGTATGATATCAGGTAGTAAATCAACAAAATAGGCTAGTTCTATAGGCAACACTGATTAACAACTCCCAGGCCCATTTGCACCAAATCTCAATTCAGAGTATGGTATTTGGTAGTAAATCAACAAAACAAGCTAGTTCTATCGGCAACACTGATTAACAACTGCCAGGCCTATTTGCACCAAAATCTGGATTCAGAGTATGATATCTGGTAGTTAACCAACAAAGTAAGCTAGTTCTAGAGGCAACACTGATTTACAACTCCCAGGCCAATTTGAACCAAAATCTGGATTCAGAGTATGATATCTGGTAGTAAATACACAACATAACCCAGTTTTATAGGCAACAGTGATTCACAATTCCTAGGCCCATTTTCACCATAATCTGGATTCAGAGTATGATATATGGTAGGAAATCAACAAAATAAGATAGTTCTATATGCGACAGTGATTAACAACTCCCATGCCCATTTGCACCAAAATCTGGATTCAGAGTATGATATCTGGTAGTAAATCAACAAAATAGGCTAGTTCTATAGGCAACACTGATTAACAACTCCCAGGTCCATTTGCACCAAATCTCAATTTAGAGTATGATATCCGGTAGTAAATAAAAAAACACGCTAGTTCTATCGCCAACACTGATTAAACAACTCCCAGGCCCATTTGAACCAAAATCTGGATTCAGAGTATGATATCAGGTAGTAAATCAACAAAATAGGCTAGTTCTATAGGCAACACTGATTAACAACTTCCAGGCCCATTTGCACCAAATCTCAATTCAGAGTATGGTATTTGGTAGTAAATCAACAAAACAAGCTAGTTCTAGAGGCAACACTGATTAACAACTGCCAGGCCTATTTGCACCAAAATCTGGATTCAGAGTATGATATCTGGTAGTTAATCAACAAAGTAAGCTAGTTCTAGAGGCAACACTGATTAACAACTCTGAGGCCAATTTGCCCAAAAATCTGGATTCAGAGTATGATATCTGGTAGTAACTGAACAAAATAAAGTAGTTCTATAGGCAACAGTGATTAACAACTCCCTGGCCCTTTTGCACCTATATCTGGATTCAGAGAATGGTATCTAGTAGTAAACCGCCAAAATAAGTTAGTTCTATAGGCGATACTGATGCACAACTCCTAGGCCCATTTGCTCCAAAATCTGGATTCATAGTATGATGTCTGGTAGTAAATCAACAAAATCAGCCAGTTCTATAGTCAACTTTGATTCACAACTCCTAGGCCCATTTTCACCAAAATCTGGATTCAGAGTATGATATCTGGTAGTAAATCAACAAAATACGCTAGTTCTATAGGCGACACTGATAAACAGCTCCCAGGCCCATTTGCACCAAAACCAGTAATCAATGAACAAAATAAGCTAGTTCTATATGCGGCAGTGATTAACAACTCCAAAGGCCCATTTGCACCAAAATCTGGATATAGAGTATGATGTATGGAAGTAAATCAACAAAATAATTTGCGCCAAAATCAGGATTCAGAGTATTATAGTTGGTAGACTGGTAGTAAATCTACAAAATCGGCTAGTTCTATAGGTGACACTGATCAACAATTCCAATGCCCATTTGCACCAATATTTGGATTCAGAGTATGATATCTGGTAGTAAATGAACAAAATAAGCTAGTTGTATAGGCGGCACTGATTAACAACTTCTAGGCCCATTTGAACCAAAATCTTGATTCAGAGTATGATATCTCGTAGTAAATCAACAAAATAAGCCAGTTGTATAGGCGAAACTGATTAACAACTCCCATACCAATTTGCAGCAAAATCAGGATGATATCTGGTAGTAAATCAACAAAATAAGCTAATTCTATAGACGACACTGATCAACAACTCTCAGGCCCATTTGCACCAAAATATGGATAGAGTATGATATCTGGTAGTAAATCAACGAAATAAGCTAGTTCTATTGCCGACTTTTAGTAACAACTGCTAAGGCCATTTGCACCAAAATCTGGATTCATAGTATGATATCTGGTAGTAAATCAACAAAATAACCTAGTTCTATAGACGACACTAATTAATAACTCCCAGGCCCATTTGCACCAAAATCAGGATTCAGAGTATGATATTTGGTTGTAAATCAACAAAATAGAATAGTTCTATGGGCAACGCTGATTAACAACTCCCAGACCCATTTGCACCTAAATCAGGATTTAGAGTATGTTATTTGGTAGTAAATGAACAAAATATGATAGTTCTATAGGCGACACTGATTTACAACTCCCAGGCCAATTTGAACCAAAATCTGGATTCAGAGTATGATATCTGGTAGTAAAACAACAAAATAAGCTAGTTTTATAGAGAACACTGATTAAAAACTACCAGGCCCATTTACACCAAAATCTGGATTCAGAGAATGATATCTGGTAGTAAAACAACAAAATAAGCTAGTTTTATAGAGAACACTGATTAAAAACTACCTGGCCCATTTACAGCAAAATCTGGATTCAGAGAATGATATCTGGTAGTAAATCACCAAAATAAGTTAGTTCTATAGGCGACACTGATTCACAACTCCTAGGCCCATTTGCACCAAAATCTTGATTCAGAGTATGATATCTGTTAGTACATCAACAAAATAAGCTAGTTCTATAGGTGACACTGATTAACAACTCCCAGGCGCATTTGCACCAAAATCTGGATTCAGAGTATGATAACTGGTAGTAAATCAACAAAATAAGCTAGTTCTAGAGGCGACAGTGATTAACAACTCCCTGGCGCATTTGCAACAAAATCTGGATTCAGAGTATGATATCTGGTAGTTAATCAACACACACAATAAGCTAGTTCTATAGGCGACACTGATTAAGAATTCCCAGGCGCATTTGCACCAATTTTCTGGATTCAGAGTATGATATATGGTAGTAAATCAACAAAATAAGCTACTTCTATAGAGGACACTGATTAACAACCCCCAGGCCCATTTGCACCAAGATCTGGAAACAGAGTATGATATCAGGTAGTAAATAAACAAAATAAAGTAGTTCTCTAGATGACACTGATTAACAACTCCCAGGCCCATTTGCACCAAGATCTGGATTCAGAGTATGATATCTGGTAGTAAATCAACAAAATGAGCTAGTTCTATAGGGAACACTGATTAACAACTCCCAGGCGCATTTGCACCAAAATCTTGATTCATAGTATGATATCTGGTAGTACATCAACAAAATAAGCTAGTTCCAGAGGCAACACTGATTAACAACTCCCAGGCCCATTTGCACCAATTGTCTGGATTCAGAGTATGATATCTGGTAGTAAATCAACGAAATAAGCTAGTTCTGTAGGCAATACTGATTAACAACTCCCAAGCCAGTTTGTGCCAAAATCTGGAAACAGAGTATGATATCTGGTAGTAAATCAATAAAAAATAAGCTAGTTCTATAGGTGAAACTGATAATCAACTCCCAGGCACATTTGCACCAAAATCTGGATTCAGAATATGATATCAGTTAGTAAATCAAGAAATAAGCTAGTCCTACAGGCAACACTTGATAAACAACTCCCAGGCCCATTTGCACCAACATCTGAATTCAGAGTATGATTTCTGGTAGTTAATCAACGAAATAAGCTAATTCTGTAGGCGACACTGACTAACAACTCCCAGGCCCTTTTGCACCTCAAGCTGGAAACCAAGTATGATATCTGGAAGTAAATCAACAAAACTCCCAGGCCCATTTGCACCAAAATCTGGATTTAGAGTATGTTTTCTGGTAGTAAATCAACAAAATAAGCCAGTTCTATAGGCAACACTGATTAACAATTCCTATGCCCATTGGCACCAAAATCTGGATTCAGAGTATGATATCTGGTAGTCAATCAACAAAATAAGCTAGTTCTATAGGCGACACTGATCAACAACTCTCAGGCCCATTTGCACCAAAATATGGATTGAGTATAATATTTGGTAGTAAATCAACAAAATAAGCTAGTTCTATTGGCGACTTTTAGTAACAACTTCTAAGGCCATTTCCACCAAAATCTGGATTCATAGTATGATATATGGTAGGAAATCAACAAAATAAGATAGTTCTATAGGCGACAGTGATTAACAACTCCCAGGCCCATTTGCACCAAAATCTGGATTCATAGTATGATATCTGGTAGTAAATCAACAAAATAACCTAGTTCTTTAGACAACACTAATTAATAACTCCCAGGCCCATTTGCACCAAAATCAGGATTCAGAGTATGATATTTGGTTGTAAATCAACAAAATAGAATAGTTCTATGGGCAACGCTGATTAACAACTCCCAGACCCATTTGCACCTACATCAGGATTTAGAGTATGTTATTTGGTAGTAAATGAACAAAATATGATAGTTCTGTAGGCGACACTGATTTACAACTCCCAGGCCAATTTGCGCCAAATTCTGGATTCAGAGTATGATATCTGGTAGTAAAACAACAAAATAAGCTAGTTTTATAGAGAACACTGATTAAAAACCACCAGGCCCATTTACACCAAAATCTGGATTCAGAGAATGATATCTGGTAGTAAATCACCAAAATAAGTTAGTTCTATAGGCGACACTGATTCACAACTCCTAGGCCCATTTGCACCAAAATCTGGATTCAGAGTATGATATCTGTTAGTAAATCAACAAAATAAGCTAGTTCTATAGGTGACACTGATTAACAACTCCCAGGCGCATTTGCACCAAAATCTGGATTCAGAGTATGATAACTGGTAGTAAATCAACAAAATAAGCTAGTTCTAGAGGCGACAGTGATTAACAACTCCCTGGCGCATTTGCAACAAAATCTGGATTCAGAGTATGATATCTGGTAGTAAATCAACACAATAAGCTAGTTCTATAGGTGACACTGATTAAGAATTCCCAGGCGCATTTGCACCAATTTTCTGGATTCAGAGTATGATATATGGTAGTAAATCAACACAATAAGCTACTTCTATAGAGGACACTGATTAACAACCCCCAGGCCCGATTTGCACCAAGATCTGGAAACAGAGTATGATATCAGGTAGTAAATAAACAAAATAAAGTAGTTCTCTAGATGACACTGATTAACAACTCCCAGGCCCATTTGCACCAAGATCTGGATTCAGAGTATGATATCTGGTAGTAAATCAACAAAATGAGCTAGTTCTATAGGCAACACTGATTAACAACTCCCAGGCGCATTTGCACCAAAATCTTGATTCATAGTATGATATCTGGTAGTACATCAACAAAATAAGCTAGTTCCAGAGGCAACACTGATTAACAACTCCCAGGCCCATTTGCACCAATTATCTGGATTCAGAGTATGATATTTGGTAGTAAATCAACGAAATAAGCTAGTTCTGTAGGCAACACTGATTTACAACTCCCAAGCCGGTTTGTGCCAAAATCTGGAAACAGACTATGATATCTGGTAGTAAATCAATAAAAAATAAGCTAGTTCTATAGGTGACACTGATTAACAACTCCCAGGCACATTTGCACCAAAATCTGGATTCAGAATATGATATCAGTTAGTAAATCAAGAAATAAGCTAGTTCTACAGGCAACACTTGATAAACAACTCCCAGGCCCATTTGCACCAACATCTGAATTCAGAGTATGATTTCTGGTAGTTAATCAACGAAATAAGCTAATTCTGTAGGCGACACTGACTAACAACTCCCAGGCCCTTTTGCACCTCAAGCTGGAAACCAAGTATGATATCTGGAAGTAAATCAACAAAACTCCCAGGCCCATTTGCACCAAAATCTGGATTAAGAGTATGTTATCTGGTAGTAAATCAACAAAATAAGCCAGTTCTATAGGCAACACTGATTAACAATTCCTATGCCCATTGGCACCAAAATCTGGATTCAGAGTATGATATCTGGTAGTCAATCAACAAAATAAGCTAGTTCTATAGGCGACAGTGATTAACAACTCCCAGGCCCATTTGCACCAACATCTGGATTCAGAGTATGATATCTGGTAGTAAATACACAACATAACCCAGTTTTATAGGCAACAGTGATTCACAATTCCTAGGCCCATTTTCAGCATAATCTGGATTCAGAGTATGATATATGGTAGTAAATCAACAAAATAAGATAGTTCTATATGCGACAGTGATTAACAACTCCCAGGCCCATTTGCACCAAAATCTGGATTCAGAGTATGATATCTGGTAGTAAATAAAAAAAAATAGGCTAGTTCTATAGGCAACACTGATTAACAACTCCCAGGTCCATTTGCACCAAATCTCAATTTAAAGTATGATATCCGGTAGTAAATCAAAAAAACACGCTAGTTCTATCGCCAACACTGATTAAACAACTCCCAGGCCCATTTGCACCAAAATCTGGATTCAGAGTATGATATCAGGTAGTAAATCAACAAAATAGGCTAGTTCTATAGGCAACACTGATTAACAACTCCCAGGCCCATTTGCACCAAATCTCGATTCAGAGTATGGTATTTGGTAGTAAATCAACAAAACAAGCTAGTTCTAGAGGCAACACTGATTAACAACTGCCAGGCCTATTTGCACCAAAATCTGGATTCAGAGTATGATATCTGGTAGTTAATCAACAAAGTAAGCTAGTTCTAGAGGCAACACTGATTAACAACTCTGAGGCCAATTTGCCCAAAAATCTGGATTCAGAGTATGATATCTGGTAGTAAATGAACAAAATAAAGTAGTTCTATAGGCAACAGTGATTAACAACTCCCTGGCCCATTTGCACCTATATCTGGATTCAGAGAATGATATCTAGTAGTAAACCACCAAAATAAGTTAGTTCTATAGGCAATACTGATGCACAACTCCTAGGCCCATTTGCTCCAAAATCTGGATTCATAGTATGATGTCTGGTAGTAAATCAACAAAATCAGCCAGTTCTATAGTCAACTTTGATTCACAACTCCTAGGCCCATTTTCACCAAAATCTGGATTCAGAGTATGATATCTGGTAGTAAATCAACAAAATAAGCTAGTTCTATAGGCGACACATAAACAACTCCCAGGCCCATTTACACCAAATTCTGGAAGAAGAGTATGCTATCTTGTAGTACATCAACAAAATAAGCTAGTTCTATAGGCCACAGTGATTAACAACTCCCAGGAGCATTTGTACCACAATCTGAATTGTGAGTATGATATCTGGTAGTAAATCAACAAAATAAGCTAGTTTCTTATGCAGTCATGGCGAAGACCGTCGGACCGGCAGACATGTCTGATGAAAATTCCCTCGGTCTGATGATTTTTGGCTACTGTCAGTCCAACTGTCTGACACAAATTTTGATCTGTTAGATGGGGAATTATAGTTCGGTCTGACAAAAGTTTAAACGGTCTGACAGATTATTCAGTACTGTCAGACCGAATGTCTGACAAAGATTGCTGCTTTTTCGCCATGTCTGTCTTATGCGACAATGATTAACAACTGCCAGGCCTATTTGCACCAAAAGTCTTGATTCAGATTATGATATCTGGTAGTAAATCAACAAAATACAAGTAAGTTAGTTCTATAGGTGATAGTGATTAACAACTCCCAGACCCATTTGTACCAAAATCTGGAGTCAGAGTATATGATATCAGTTAGTAAATAAAAAATTAAGCTAGTTCTATAGGCAACACTGATAAACAACTCCCAGGGCCATTTGCACCAACATCTTGATTCAGAGTATGATATCTGGTAGTAAATCAATGAAATAAGCTAGTTCTGTAGACAACACTGATTAACAACTCCCAGGCCCATTTGCTCCAAAAGCTGGATTCAGAGTATGATATCTGGTTGTAAATCAACAAAATAAGCTAGTTCTATAGGCGACACTGATAAGCATCTCCCAGGCCCATTTGCTCCAAAAGCTGGATTCAGAGTATAATATCTGGTAGTAAATCAACAAAATAAGCTAGTTTTATAGGCGACTCTGATTCACAAATCCCAGGGCCATTTGCACCAACATCTGGATTCAGAGTATGATTTCTGGTAGTAAATCAATGAAATAAGCTAGTTCTGTAGACAACACTGATTAACAACTCCCAGGCCCATTTGCTCCAAAAGCTGGATTCAGAGTATGATATCTTGTAGTAAATCAACAAAATACGCTAATTGTATAGGCGACTCTGATTAACAACTCCCAGGCCCATTTTCTCCAAAAGCTGGATTCAGAGTATGATATCTGGTAGTAAATCAACAAAATAAGCTAGTTTTATAGGCGACACTGATTAACCCCTTCGATGCCAGAGATTTATTTCAAAATGCCTCTGTATTTGCCAGGCCATTTTCAGGAAATTTGAAAAATTGTCTTTTCGTTTAAAAATCAGCTTTAAATATATAAAATTCTTTATAAAAAACATTTAAAACTTACCAAAATTCTGTTTTAAATCTTTTAATCCACCATTTAAAGCTCATTTTCAGATATTTTTGCTAAAAACGTGTGCAGCGAAAACTGACGAGAAATGTCTACGTCACCAACTCGTACATGTCGTCATTTTTGCTGTCTAAATAAAACAATCGTCACTTTCGAAGTCAGCACATATTTCCGATGGTGTATCATTATATAATCTTGCTAAAACCTCCTCATCTGTATAGAATTTACATGTTCTAAGTACATTTTATCGTAGTTCAACGAGTACACTCATCATGTCCGCCATGTTGTTTTTTATGTTTCAAAACAAAAAAATGCTCTGACCGGGTAACTATTTGATACTATTTTTAGGTGATCTAGATACATATTTTCTATTTTAAGATATGATTCGGAAAGCTAAGATGTTGATTGGTCGAAATGCATTACACATCATGACATATTCTAAAAATAGAACAAAATGCATAAGGGGTTTTCCACAGGATGGGTATACCCGTCCAACTGCACTTGGGCGACATTTTCGCAGGACGGGTATACCTGTCCTTTGGCATCGAAAGGGTTAACAACTCCCAGGCCCGTTTGCACCAAAACTTAGATTCAGAGTATGATGTTTGGTAGTAAATCAACAAAATAATCTAGTTCTATAGGCGACAGTGATTTACAACTCCCAGGCCCATTTGCTCTAAATTCTGGATTCAGAGTGTGATATCTGGTAATAAATAAACAAAATCAGCCAGTTCTATAGGCAACTTTGATTCACAACTCCTAGGCCACTTTGCACCAAATTCTGGATTCAGAGTATGATATCTGGTAGTAAATCAACAAAATAAGCTAGTTCTATAGGCGACACTGATTAACAACTCCCAGGCGCATTTGAACCAAAATCTGGATTCAGAGTAAGATATCTGGTGGTAAATCAACAAAATATGCTAGTTGTATAGGCGACAATGATTAACAACTCCCAGGCTCATTTGCACCAAAATCAGGATTTAGAGTATGATATCTGGTAGTAAATCAACAAAATACGCTAGTTGTATAAGCGACACTGATTAGCAACTTCCAGGCCCATTTGCACCAAAAGTCTGGATTCAGAGTATGATATCTGGTAGTAAATCAACAAAATACGCTAGTTGTATAGGTGACACTGATTAACAACTCCCAGGCCCATTTGCACCAAAATCAGGATTCAGAGTATGATATCTGGTAATAAATGAACAAAATAAGCTAGTTCTAAAGATGACACTGATTAACAACTCCCAGGCCCATTTATACCATAATCTGGATTCAGAGTATGAAATATGGTAGTAAATCAACAAAATAAGCTAGTTGTATAGGCGACGCTGACTAAAAACTCCGAGGCCCATTTGCACCAAAATCAGGATTCAGAGTATGATATCTGGTAGTAGATCAACAAAATAAGTTGGTTTTATAGGCGACAGTGATTTACAACTCCCAGTCACATTTGCACCAAAATTTGGATTCAGAGTATGATATCAGTTAGTAAATCAACAAAATAGGCTAGTTCCATAGGCGACACTGATTTACAACTCCCAGGCCCATTTGCACCAACATTTGATTTCTGATTGTTTATCAACGAAATAAGCTAGTTCTGTAGGCGACACTAATTAACAACTCCCAGGCCCGTTTGCACCAAAATCTGGAAACAGTGTGATATCTGGTAGTAAATCAACAAAATACGCTAGTTGTATAGGCGACGCTGATTAATAACTTGCAGGCCCATTAGCACCAAAAGTCTGGATTCAGAGTATGATATCTGGTAGTAAATCAACAAAATAAGCTAGTTCTTGAGACCAGTGTTGTGCCTAGGCCGTGGCATCGCGGGCATCCTGCTAATTAATTCTCAATGTCCCTCAAAATTTAAGGCATGACAGGATTTCGGGTGCGCTTAGACTGTGCGATCTTTTATTTGCCGTAATTGCTATGAAGAAAACTCTGCTCGATCGGTGTTTACATTTGTTATGATAGTATAATTCATGTACTGTATATTATTACGCATACATCGCCACATGGAAAAGCTTGACTGTATGGAAAATTTACTATTCAATTCAGCCGAATTAAATATCAAACATCGTAAACCGATCGGGCTCCAGCCAAAACTTGACTGTGACCCAAAATTTATGTAGTAATTCAGCCGATTTTAATATAAAACATTGAGAACCGGTCTTAAAGTTGTTAGCGAAATAAATTGACAGATAACTAAGTCTGAATAGAAAGATAGCAGGCAATGTGAAATCGATGAATGGGGGATACTGAGTCTGCTGATCCTGACAGCCAAATGCATCAATCATCTTTCTCAGAGACGAATAAAATGCAAGGAACAAAAGTTCTATAAGAATTGGTTGGTAAAATGTCCGTGGTTGAGCGAGACTGATGTCAACATGAAATGCAAGACTTGTTTAAAATCATGACTAAAATAGTTGTTACTTTAGCTTGTCCCCCAAAATTTTCCAATGTCCTCATGAAATGTAGGTATGGGGACACCTGTGTCCCCCAAAAATTCAGACCTAATCACAACCCTGATAGGCGACAACTAAATAAGCTAGTTCTATAGATGACACTGGTTAACAACTCCCAGGTCCGGTTGCACCAAAATCTGGATTCAGACTATGATTTCTGGTAGTAAATCAACGAAATAAGCTAGTTCTATAGGCAACACTGATTAACAACTCCCAAGCCCATTTGCACCAAAATCAGGATTCTGAGTATGATATCTGGTAGTAAATCAACAAAATAAGTTAGTTCTATAGGCGACAATGATTAACAAATCCCAGGCCCATTTGCACCAAAATCTGGATTCAGAGTATGATATCAGTTAGTAGATCAACAAAATATGCTAGTTCTATAGGCAACACTGATTCACAACTCCCAGGCCCATTATCTGGATTCAGAGTATGATTTCTGGTAGTAAATCAAGGAAATAAGCTACCGTAATTATTCTACTAAATGCCCGAGCGTTTATTAGAAACATGGTCAATGGGTAAGTTAGGGGTGGGCGTTTATTAGAGGTATTTTGATTTTGAGTGTCAAAAATTGCAAATCCAGTGTCTTTCATGGACTGAAGGTAAAGCAAGGCGAAATTGGCAAATTATTGTTAGAAAGACTGAAAAATATGATTTTAGGATGAAATTTCTTTGTCTGAAACGCATACTACAGCCTTGAAATCTTTCTTTGTTGCTTTTGAAAATGATCTTTGTTTATAACAGACAATACCTTTTTAGCTCACCTGAGCAGGAATGTGCTCATGGTGAGCTATTGTGACACCGCTGTGTCCGGTGTCCGTCGTGTGTCGTCCGTCAAACTTTGCCTTGTGTGCACTCTAGAGGCCACATTTTTTGCCCAATCAACCTGAAATTTGCTCAGAATGATTGCCTTGATGAAATCTCGGACAAGTTTGAAATTGGGTCATCTGGGGTCAAAAACTAGGTCACGGGGTCAAATCTTAGAAAAACCTTGTGTGCACTCTAGAGGCCACATTTTTTGCCCAATCAACCTGAAATTTGCTCAGAATGATTGTCTTGATAAAATCTCGGATAAGTTTGAAATTGGGTCATATAGGGTCAAAAACTAGGTCATGGGGTCAAAATCTTAGAAAAACCTTGTGTGCACTCTAGAGGCCACATTTTTTGCCCAATCAACCTGAAATTTGCTCAGAATGATTGTCTTGATGAAATCTCGGACAAGTTTGAAATTGGGTCATCTGGGGTCAAAAACTAGGTCACGGGGTCAAATCTTAGAAAAACCTTGTGTGAACTCTAGAGGCCACATTTTTTGCCCAATCAACCTGAAATTTGCTCAGAATGATTGTCTTGGTGAAATCGCGAACAAGATTGAAATTGGGTAATCTGGGGTCAAAAACTAGGTCATTGGGGTCAAATCTTAGAAAAACCTTGTGTGCACTCTAGAGGCCACATTTTTTGCCCAATCACCCCGAAAATTGATCAGAATGATTGTCTTGGTGAAATCTCGCACAAGATCGAAATTGGGTCATCTGGGGTCATAAACTAGGTCATGAGGTAAAATCTTTGTAAAACCTTGTGTGCACTCTAGAGGCCACTTTTTTTGCCCAATCAACCTGAAAATTGATCAGAATGATTGTCTTGATCAATTCAAGGTCACGAGGTCAAATCTTAGATAAACCTTGTGTGCACCCTAGAGGTCACATTTTTTGTCCAATCAACCTGAAAATTGGTTTACAAAAAGTTATTATATCAGGTGAGCGCTTCAGGGCCAATGGCCCTCTTGTTTTCTGGAATCCGGGGATGGGCGTTTATTAGAATCAACCTTGTTTGCTGAAATTGTGCTCGAAATAGACTGATTGTCCAATGAGATTTGGGGGATGGGCGTTAAAGGGACATTTCATTCCCATTTCAATTTTTTAAAGTATGTCTTGATGCCAAGATTGGTTATTCTAATGAGTATAAATACTATTAGTTTATTTAAGTTGTTGCTGATAAGCAAGAAACGCACATTTAAAGTTGAGACATAATCGATAAATTGCATATAAATCCGAACTGTTGTCCACAACAATTTGTTCAATTTTAACACAAAAATATTAATTTCTCGTAAACGGCGAGGAAATATGCTCTTTCAGATAAAAATAAAAGTAAAATTTATGACAAAAAATTCTGAAATGTCACTTTAATAAGAATATGGGTGTTTATTAGAATAATTACGTTACTTTTATAGGCGATACTGATTAACAACTCCCAGGCTCTTTTGCACCAAATTCTGGATTCAGAGTATGATATCTGGTAGTAAATCAAACAAAATAAGCTAGTTCTATAGGCGACATCGATTAACAACTCCCAGGCTCATTTGCACCAAAGTCTGAATTCAGAGTATGATATCTGGTAGTATATAAACAAAATGAGCTAGTCCTATAGATGACACTGATTAAAAACTCCCAGGCGCATTTGCACCAAAATCTGGATTCAGAGTATGATATCTCGTAGTAAATCAAACAAAATAAGCTAGTTCTATAGGCGACATCGATTAACAACTCCCAGGCTCATTTGCACCAAAAGTCTGGATTCGGAGTATGATATCTGGTCGTAAATCAACAAAATAAGCTAGTTCTATAGGCGACACTGTTTTACAACTCCCAGGCCCATTTGCACCCAAATTTGGATTCAGAGTATGATATGTGGTAGTAAATCAACCAAAATAAGCTAGTTCTATAGACAACAATGATTAACAACTCCCAGGCCCATTTGCACCAAAATCTGGATTCAGAGTATGATATCAGGTAGTAAATCAACAAAATAAGCTAGTTCTATAGAGAACACTGATTAACAACTCCGAGGTCCATTTGCACCAAAATCTGGAAACAGAGTATGATATCTGGTAGTAATTCAACAAAATAAGCTAGTTCTATAGACAACACTGATTAACAACCCCCAGGCCCATTTGCACCAAAATCTGGATTCAGATTATGATGTCTGGTAGTAAATCAACAAAATAAGCTAGTTTTATAGGAGACACTGATTAAGAAGTCTCAGGCACATTTGCACCAAAATCTGGATTCAGAGTAAGTTATTTGGTAATAAATAGACAAAATAAGCTAGTCCTATAGATGACACTGATTAACAACTCCGAGGCCCATTTGCACCAAAATCAGGATTCAGAGTATGATATCTGGTAGTAAATCAACAAAATAAGCTAGTTGTATAAGCGACACTGATTAACAACTCCCAGGCCCATTTGCAGCAAAGTCTGGATTCAGAGTATGATATCTGGTAGTAAATAAACAAAATAAACTAGTCCTATAGATGACACTGATTAACAACTCCCAGGCCCATTTGCACCAAAATCAGGATTCAGAGTATGATATCTGGTAGTAAATCAACAAAATAAGCTAGTTCTAGAGGCAACACTGATTAATAACTCCCAGGCCCATTTGCACCAAAATCTTGAAAAAGAGTATGATATCTCGTAGTAAATCAACAAAAAAGGCTAGTTCTATAGGCGACAGTGATTAACAACTCCCAGACCCATTTGCACAAAAATCTGGATTCAGAGTATGATATCTGGTACTAGTAGTAAATCAACAAAATAATCCAGTTCTATAGGCGACACTGATTAAAAACTCCCAGGCCCGTTTGCACCAAAATCTGGATTCAGAGTATGATTTCTGGTAGTAAATCAGCAAAATAATCCAGTTCTATAGGCGACACTGATTAAAAACTCCAAGGCCCATTTGCACCAAAATCTGGATTCAGAGTATGATTTCTGGTAGTAAATCAACAAAATAATCCAGTTCTATAGGCGACACTGATTAAAAACTCCAAGGCCCATTTGCACCAAAATCTGGATTCAGAGTATGATTTCTGGTAGTAAATCAACAAAATAAGCCAGTTCTATAGGCGACACTGATTAAAAACTCCAAGGCCCGTTTGCACCAAAATCTGGATTCAGAGTATGATTTCTGGTAGTAAATCAGCAAAATAATCCAGTTCTATAGGCGACACTGATTAAAAACTCCAAGGCCCATTTGCACCAAAATCTGAATTCAGAGTATGATGTCTGGTAGTAAATCAGCAAAATAAGGCAGTTCTGTAGGTGACACTGATTAAAAACTCCAATACCAATTTGCACAAAAACCTGGATTCAGAGTATGATAACTGGTAGTAAATCAGCAAAATAAGCCAGTTCTATAGGCGACACTGATTAAAAACTCCAATGCCCATTTGCACCAAAATCTGGATTCAGAGTATGATAACTGGTAGTAAATCAACAAAATAAGCCAGTTCTATAGGTGACACTGATTAAAAACTCCAAGGCCCATTTGCACCAAAATCTGGATTCATAGTATGATATCTGGTAGTACATCAACAAAATAATCCAGTTCTATAGGTGACACTGATTAAAAACTCCAAGGCCCATTTGCACCAAAAGTCTGGGTTCAGAGTATGATATCTGGTACTAGAAGTTAATCAACACAATCAGATAGTTCTATAGCCGACAGTGATTAACAACTCCCAGGCCCATTTGCACAAAAATCTGGATTCAGAGTATGATAACTGGTAGTAAATCAACAAAATAAGCTAGTTCTTTCGATGGATTCAGAGTATGAAATCTGGTACTAGTAGTTAATCAACAAAATAGGCTAGTTCTAAAGGTATACAGTCATTTCGTACCATTACCATTTCGTACCATAATTTAATTGGTCATTTCGTACCATAGTTTGGTCGTTTCGTACCATAGATTGGTCATTTCGTACCATAATTTCGTACCATATTTCTATGATTTGGTACCGCATTAAAGTTTAAAAGCTGCGGACAAAAATAGAAGAAATGGATTAAGATATGAAAAATATAATATTACGACTATAATTCTAGGAATTCCATAATTCTACCGTAGAATATGCATTTAACAACTAAAATATCAAGAAGGAGACGTATGGGTTAATAATTAATTGGTTGTTTGCTGTCACTGATTGTCACACCTTTTATATATAAATTACAGAACCGATATATTTCCAATTAAAGACTACCCGCAAACAAGCAATTATCATTAACATTTATAAGTATGATTATAAGGCCTTTCTTAACACTCTCCAAAACGACAAAAATTCGTTGCCAAATGTGAAAGCTCCTGCAGACGACAAAATTGGTGCTCATAAAGAAAGGGTTTAGTTAAGCCAAGGAAATATTCAGACAAAATGTATTGCAAAATCTCGTAACTATATAAAGGTTTAATATTAAAGGTGTACATGTAGATAGATCTACCATGTTTTTCAATAGCACGGACGAATTCTGGTTATCAGCATTTTCTTCTTTTGTCTCAATGTTTTCCAAGACCTTTCTATCAGGGACGTGAAAACAAGGTCTTAGTTTGAGAATGGGTAAACCCATTACCAAATGGCGAAATTTAGACTGTTCCAAATTCAAAGATTTTGCAAACCGCAATTTCAGTTGCATGAGTTTTTCATCTTTCTTTGTACTAAACATTGTGCGAAATAAAAAATACTTGTCATAAGCAATTTCTTCATTTTCCATGATGTTTTCCAAAGCCTTTACCTTGCGAAGCGTCAAATGGTGTCACTGTGTGAGAATTGGTTGTAGAACAAGTCCACTTTTGATAGGTTTTGACACATTTACTTGAAAGGCTTTGTAAAACATTTAAGCAAAAGAAGAAATCTCTGATTACAACTTTTACTCGAATAAATCCTTTTTAAATAGGCTACGTTTAAATGCTCTTGTCGTCATCATCTGCAGGCAATTGGCTTTTAAACAATATGTTACTCGAACAACATTTTAGTTAATATTTTCTAACACATGTATATCTAGTAGATCTAAATTTGCATTTGTCTGTAAAATATGATTTTTTATGGTCAACATTGCATATAAAATGATTTGAAAGCTATTTATCTTGCGATAATATTCGTAATTTTATCTATCACAGAGGAAATCAATGGTATAAAGTTTAAAACATATGATACGAAATAGTAAAATTATGGTACGAAATGACCAAAATTATGGTACGAAATGACCAATTATGGTACGAAATGACTGGTACGAAATGGTTATGGTACGAAATGACCATAATTCGTTCTAAAGGGGACACAGATTAACAAATCCCAGGCCTGTTTGCACCAAAATCTGGATTCAGAGGATGATATCTGGTAGTAAATCAGCAAAATAAGCCAGTTCTATAGGCGACACTGATTAACAACTCCCAAGCCCATTTGCACCAAAATCTGGATTCTGAGTTCGATATCTGGTAGAAAATCAACACAATACGCTAGTTCTATAGGTGACACTGATTAACAACTCTGGGGCCCATTTGCACCAAAATCTGGATTCAGAGTATGATGTCAGGTAGTAAATCAACAAAATAAGCAAGTCCTATAGATGACACTGATTAACAACTCCCAGGCCCATTTGCACCAAAATCAGGTTTCAGAGTATGATATCTGGTAGTAAATCAACAAAAAAGGCTAGTTCTATAGGCTACAGTGATTAACAATTCCCAGACACATTTGCACAAAAATCTGGATTCAGAGTATGATATCTGGAAGTAAATCAGCAAAATAAGCTAGTTCTATATGCGACACTGATAAAAAACTCCAAGGCCCATTTGCACCAAAAGTCTTGGTTCAGAGTATGATATCTGGTATTAGTAGTTAATCAGCACAATCAGATAGTTCTATAGCCGACAGTGATTAACAACTCCCAGGCCTATTTGCACAAAAATCTTGATTCAGATATCTGGTAGTAAATCAACAAAATAAGCTAGTTCTATCGATGGATTCAGAGTATGATATCTGGTACTAGTAGTTAATCAACAAAATAGGCTAGTTCTAAAGGGGACACTGATTAACAACTCCGGGGCCCATTTGCACCAAAATCTGGATTCTGAGTGTGATATCTGGTAGTTAATCAACAAAATAAGCTAGTTCTATAGGCGACACTGATAAACAACTGCCTGGCCCATTTGCACCAAAATCTGGATTCAGAGTATGATATCTGGTAGTAAATGAACAAAATAAGCTAGTTCTATAGGTGACGCTGATTAACAAATTCCAGGCCCATTTGCACCAAAATCTAGATTCAAAGTATGATATCTGGTAGTAAATCAGCAAAATAATCTAGTTCTATAGGCCACACTGACACCAAGGCCCATTTGCACAAAAATCTGGATTTAGAGTATGATATCTGGTAGTTAAGCCTTTCCCAAACAGCAATAACTTAGAGTGTTTTAATTTAGAACATGTTGCTGATTATGAAATTGTTGTTGATAGATGTATAATTTGTGTAAAACCTAGTACAGAAAATATTGAAGCAAAAGAAGAAAGTGCTGATTATCAGCATTTTCTTCTTTTGCCTCAATGTTTTCCAAAACATTTTTACCAGGGACATCAAAAGTGGGTCTTGTTTGGGAAAGTGTTAATTAAGAAAATAAGCTAATTCTATAGGCGATACTGATTTTGATCTAACATGCTATAAGGGCCCTTTCGCAATATCCTTTCTCATATGCATGTTGATTGTACTGACCTTGTAAAATTAAATTGCATGAAAACAGAGTCCTGTGGTGTAATTGCTTAGATAAATGATATGGAATGGTACCGCATATTATGGAATAATAGCATGGAAAGTTGATACTCGGCCATAGAAAATGAATTCCATTAACCCAGGCCATAATGGTAAAATTAAAGGTGGTTGAATTTGTAAAGTGCTGTTGAGTGCAGATGACAAAAATGATGTCACAGGGCTACAGATAAGTGGGGGTGAAGGCATTCTAACTTTGTTATTCCAATTCCAAACCCTATGTTGTGGGTACTCATCTGAATCGTCTCAACAAGACGATACAAATGAGTACCAACAAAATATGGTTTGGTGAACAATTACAAAATTATTGCTCTTTGAAAAGTCATCACCCCCTCTTATCTGGAGTTCTGCTGTCAAAAGGCCAATATTTGTCAATTATAGCCCAGAAAATATTGAGGCCATTTTTAGCGAGCCGGGACTTTATGTCCGGGAAGCTAATGTCACAGCGCTAGTGTCGGAGTCAGCGTCGGCGTCGCGTCCCGTCCCGTCGCGTCTTCACTTGAAAAACTTTAACCTGGTCTATATCTCAGGCACTATAGGAGATACAGCCTTGATATTTCATACATGGATACATCTCGACAAGACCTTTCATTTGGGACCATGACCTTTGACCTAGTGACCTTGACCTTTGAGTTTGACCTACTTTTGAAAAACTTTAACCTGGTCTATATCTCAGGCACTATTAGAGATACAGCCTTGATATTTCATACATGGATACATCCCGACAAGACCTTTCATTTGGGACCATGACCTTTGACCTAGTGGCCTTGACCTTGGAGTTTGACCTACGTTTAAAAATTTCGCTGTTTTTGTGACAAGCTCCCACATAGGCGAGCTACGTTGTCCGCGGACAACTCATGTTCTTCTTTTGCCTTGTTGTTTTCCATAGCCAATTCTATTAAGGACATCAAAACCATGTCTTGTTTGGGAAAAATTTAACCAAGAGTGTTGGAATAAATGGAAGGATGTATGGTTAGAAGCACCATCTACAGTACTGTAACATTTCTAAAAGATTTCTTATAACAGTGTTTGGTTAATGTAGCATGAAACCCAATTCAAACGAAATGACAAGTTTTTATGACCATTGAAAGATAGCTTTAAATAGCTTGAAGAAATGCTGGTCATCTCAAAACAACAAAAGAAACAAAGAAACTGGCTGAATTAAAACCAGTAAAGACACCTGGCTATTCATTACATCTTCATACTTGTCAAAATTCAAAGTCACTGTTGTTGCGGAAAACAGACTTAAAGCTTAAACAAAATATATGTGAGCAACAAATTATTGATAGAAAAATGACAATTTAGTAGATTATTATTGAATAACATGTGACTATAATTTTCTAAAGAATCCTGACCTATGACCAAGTACTAACATTTGTTATTGTGAAGCCATGATGATTTGTTCAGCATGATATTATTTAACATTCTACTTTACTAATAATCTCCCCAGGAAAAAGAAGAAGATGTGCTGTCTGACTTCAATCCAAAAGGTTTGCATGAAAATTTAGTTGGTTTTACCTATTTCTTTTAACCCTTTCCCAAATGTTGAAATTTTTGGCTATCCCAATTTGAAAGCTGCTGCAGGCGACAAAATGGATGTTGATAAATATAGGATTTATGTAAAATATAGCCCTGAAAATATCATGACAAAAGAAGAAAATAATGGTTATCAATATTTTCTTCTATTGCCTCATTGTTGTCCCAAACATACTCTATTAGAGATATCAAAACAAGGTCTTGTTTGGGAAATAACTCCTGCTGTGTTCATTAAAGGTGTATGATTAATGACCTTTATGCTTGACTCTTGTATGTCTATGAAATAATGAAATCAGTGCATTTCAATGCCAACAAGCAGTTGATGTTTATAATGTTTTAACAGATATAGTGCACCAAAATAACTAGGGGCAACTTTTTAATTGTCTTCAAAGTCTGTTAGTTGAGTGTTTTGAAAAAACATTGGTGAAGGGGGTTCCTTACTTATGCAGATGTCCTGGGATAATTCTGTTGCATTATCATTATTATGCCCCCTTTCGAAGAAAATGGGGGTATTTTGTTTTGCAAGTGTCGGTCGGAAGGTCGGTCGGTCGGTCCATCGGTCGGACTGTCCGTAGACCAAATCTTGTCCGGAGCATAACTCGAAAAGTATTAAAGGTAGAATCATGAAACTTCATAGATGGATAGATCTCATTATGGAGAGGTGCAGTGCACAAGAACCGTAACTCTTCAGATGAAATTTTTTGAGTTATTGCCCTTTGTTGATTTTATAACTTGATTCTTGTCTGGAGCATAACTCAAAAAGTATGTAAGGTACAATCATGAAACTTTGCAGGTGGATAGATCTCATTATGGAGAGGTGCAGTGCACAAGAACCGTAACTCTGCTGATCTTTTTTTGAGTTATTGCCCTTTGTTGATTTTCAAACTTGATTCTTGTCCGGAGCATAACTCAAAAACTATGTTAGGTAGAATCATGAAACTTTACAGGTGAATAGATCTTATTATGGAGAGGTGCAGTGCACAAGAACCGTAACTCTGCCGATCATATTTTTGGAGTTATTGCCCTTTGTTGATTTTCAAACTTGATTATTGTCCGGAGCATGACTCAAAAAGTATGTAAGGTAGAATCGTGAAACTTGACAGGTGGATAGATCTCATTATGGAGAGGTGCAGTGCACAAGAACCGTAACTCTGCCGATCAAATTTTCTGAGTTATTGCCCTTTGTTGAGTTTATAACTTGATTCTTGTCCGGAGCACAACTCAAAAAATTTGTAAGGTAGAATCATGAATCTTTACATGTGAATAGATTTTATTATGGAGAGGTGCAGTGCACAAGAACCGTAACTCTGCCAATCAAATTCTTGGAGTTATTGCCCTTTGTTGATTTTTACACTTAATTCTTAACCTTGCCTTTATCTCATGTCCTTTTACACATACAGCCTTGATATCTCACACATAGATACCTCCTATCAACATCGTTCACATTTAACCATGACCTTGGACCTTGTGACCTTGACCTTGGAGTTTGACCTACTTTAAAAAAAAATAAACCGGGCATATATCTCATGACCTTTTACAAATACAGCCTTGATACTTCACACATGGACACATCTTACCAAGACCTTTCACAATTGATCATGACATTGGACTCTGTGACCTTGACCTTGGAGTTTGACCTACTTTTAAAAAACTTTAACCTGGCCGATATATCATGTCCTTTTACACATACAGCCTTGATATTTGACACATGGAAACCTCCGACCAAGACCTATCACATACGACTATGACCTTGGACCATATGGCCTTGACCTTGGAGTTTGACCTACTTTTAAAAAAAAATAAACTGGGCCAATATCTTATGTGCTATTACACATACAGCCTTGGTATTTCACACATGGACACATCTTACCAAGACCTTTCACATTTGACCATGACCTTGGACCTTGTGACCTTGACCTTGGAGTTTGACCTACTTAAAAAAAACTTTAATCTAGCCGATATATCATGTCCTTTTACACATACAGCCTTGGTATTTCACACATGCCACCTACGACCAAGACCTTTCACATTTGACCTTGACCTTGGTGTTTGACCTTCTTTAATAATACATTAACATGGCCTATATTTCATGTCATTTTACATATACAGCCTTGATATTTCACACATGGTCACTTCCAACCAAGATATTTCACTTTTGACCATGACCTTGGACCTTGACCTTGGAGTTTGACCTACTTTTAAAAAACCTATACTAGGCCTATATCTCATGTCCTGTTACCTATACAGTCTCAATATTTTACATATAGACACCTCCTACCAAGACCTTTCACATTTGACCATGACCTTGGCCTGTATGACCTTGACCTTTGATTTTTACATACTTTTAGAAATCTTTAACCTAGCCTAAATCTTATGTCCTATTACACCTACAGCCTTGATATTTCACACATAGACACCTCCTACCAAGACCTTTCACATTTGACCATGACCTTGAATATTGCAACTTTGACCTTGGAGTTTGACCTACTTTTAAAAAGACTGAAACCAGGCATATATTTCATGCCCTTTTACACCTACAGCCTTGATATTTCACACATGGACACCTCCAACCAAGACCTTTCACATTTGACCATGATCTTGACCTTGGCATTTGGCCTACTTTTAAAAACTTTAACCCATTACCAAACGGGAAAAGTTTAGAATGGTCCAAATTCAAAGGTGTTAGAGACGACAGTATCAATTGCATAGAACTTTACATGTTTGGATGTTGTTGTCTGGAAAACATTGTGGATAATGAAGAAATTGCTTATCACAAGCAATTTCTTCATTTTCCACAATGTTTTCCCAAGCCCTTTGCTTTTAAGGAGTCAAAAAGAGTCACCGTGTGGTAATGGGTTAACCTGGCCTATGTTTCATTTTACTTTTACATATACAGCTTTGATATTTCACACATAGACACCTCCTACCAAGACCTTTCATATTTGACCATGACCTTGGACCTTGTTAACTTGACCTTGGACTTTGACCTACATCAAATGTAGGCCCTTGAGGGGGCATATATGTTTTACAAACATCTCTTGTTTCAAGAGTGATGCATTTAGAATGACTAAACCTGCTTTGAATAGTTTATCTATTTAGTAAAAGAAAAAAACTAGAAAGAAAATATTGATTGCGCCCTATTTCACATTTTGAATGTCTCTTTGGCGTGTTTTGAGTAATTGACATCTTAGACTATTTTGTTAACAAATTGTGTGCTCGCAACTCTACTCATAATTGTTATAAATGTATGATTATGCCTGACAACATTGTGACTCACTCTCATGTCATTTATTTTTGAGATTTTTTTTTTAAAAAATGAAAGTTGCCAAATATTTCCATGCATGCTATACATTCAAACATCATTTTAGATGTGTAGAATGAATTTCTAACTTACATTGCAGGAAACAATGCTGTAGAGAATGTCACTGATGATGTTGTCAAATTGTTGGAATTTCTGCTGGATAAAATCACAGCTGCACAGAAGTAAGTGGTTTTGGAATGTAATTCTGTTCATTTCTTGTGTGAAGAAGCCCATAATTGATGACATTATTTTAACATGACTATTCAGGAGGGGGGGGGGGGGGGGGGGGGGGGGCTATATTGGTCACCCGATCATTAGCTTTGGCATAATCCAATGGTTGAGTTTTTATGTGCAACTGTCCTATATCTGTGATAACTTTGTTGTGATTTGTCTTTTGAAGAAAATGCGAAATGTACCATGACATGTGTTTTTCAGAGCTGGCCAGAACAAGCATGCTATACCATTATTGTTGGAAGGTGTTTATGCTGTGCTGACAAACTCTTCTACAGAATTGAAGAAAAATGAGGGATTCCAGCATTTAGTTTGGTGAGTTTGTCACAGAAATTTTATGCCCTACATAACTTTAATTACTTTAATCCATTGCAGGCTTTGTTTTCAGCCAATGCTAAGACAGGTAATCCATGGTGGAAACCATTGACTCCAGTATTGCTATCAGCATGCTCAATCATACTCTGATACATCTAGATTTATCCTTTTACTTTTACTTAAAATTCTTCATAGCATACATTTGCCTGTCTATTTAGCTGCATACATCTTCTAGTCTGTTGTGTAAAACTAATCTTTGGAAGCTCTTATATCGTTATTGTTCAAATACTACCGATTATTTCTGTTCCAGGAAAAGTTTGTGTCCAACACTGATATCTCTACTGGGACTACCAAAGACAGACGAAAAGCCTAAACCATCTGGGGGTCATAACCTGGACTGTCCTACTTTATTACCGGCCACTGCTAGAACCATTTATTGGTAAGTGCATTAGACAGGAATCTTCATTGGAAACTAGAATGAAAATGCTTTGTGTTGTATCTTTTTAGAATTGATGTATGAAATCACATACATTTTATCATGTCATTTAGCATGAAAACAAAGTCAATGATTCATTCAAGTTCCATTTTTACAACTTGAAAAGCTGAAAATTTGTGCAAAGCTGAATGCAATGCACCTATTTTGATTAAAGTCTCGAGGGAATCTCATTTAATCAGTAACAAAACAAAAGGAAGTAATACATCAACAGAGAAGTTTCATGCAGGCATAATTTGAATTTGTCTCTATTTCAGTATTTCTGTTCACATTGCCAAAATGGTAGGACCAATGAGATCACTGCGTCCAGTGTTAGAATCACTTTTTCATAGAATTCTCATATGCCCAACCCCCTCACAGAGACATGATGCAATAAAAGCTGTCAAGGAGGTAACTTTTAATTGAAAATCAAGGGAAAGATTAACCCATACTGATATTCCAATTATGGACTTGAATGATTCTTATTTGTCCAAAATATTTCTTTTCTTTGTCTCGCATTGTCATTTAGCCATTCTTATTATATATAAAGATAAAGATTTTATTTCGTCTTTTATTGTTTGATTTTGACAAAAATTTCTGTATCTTATTTTTTCAGTGTCCAATTGCTTCATTTAAATCTTGTACAGAAATCTAGAATCAAATTTCTATATATGAAAATTTTAATCTAAGTGAGTGCCTCAACTAACCTGAAACTTTTCTAATATGAAGATTTACCGTTTCAGTTATTGACCAGCCCATCCAGTGTGTGTAATATGACAGTTACTGTTGAAGATGATAGAAATAATGGTACCAAATCAGTCACTCAGCAAAATGATATAGCTTTGGTCAAACTGTAAGTTGATTTTTTATTTTAACTTGTCTTTTTTTAAACATATCTCAAAAGGACAATTCGGCAAAGCAATGGGGGGAAATCTGATAGGCAGCTTGTCCTCATCTGACAATCTTATCACTATCTACAACTTCACAATATATCATATAAGTATTAAATAATTACCAAACGACAAAATTTAAGGGTGGTCCAAATTGATTGATCCTGCAGACAACAATTTCAAGTGCATGGAATTTTTAATTTTTAGGTATTTTTTGGACGGAAAACATTGTGGGAAATTAAGAAATTGCTTTTCACAAGCAATTTCTTCATTTTCCACAATGTTTTCTATGTCCATTATTTTGTAGGGATTCAAAGAGTCATTGTGCGGTAATAGGTTAAGATAATCCACCCCTAATGAGATTCAGGTGACATCGGAATTTTTTTAAGGACATTATTTGTTATGTGTCCAATCCTAAATTTGGGAGACATTGTAAACTTTTCAATTTGGCAATTGAACCTTCCACCGCCACATGTTAATGATGTAGCTCAAATAATTACAATGTTGCATGAATTTTATTAGGGGTCAATTACCTTAACCGTCTAAAAGTTATTCATTTGCACTCAAAAAGAATAAATCTTCCTTTTATGTTGTAGGGTTGTAGACTCTATACAAGAATGTAGTCACTCTAATGACTCTGCCCTGTGTTATCTCTCAGTCAACTGTATTGATGAGCTACTAGCTTCTATAGAACAATTAGATCAGGGTGTTGGTATCCATGGAGATAAGGTCAAGGTCATCAGTGAGAAATACAAGGTCATCAGACGTAAGTAAATAATCAAAATTAGTGCTTCTTTTCAACAAAAACTTTATAGCTGCAGCTTAAAACAAGCTGCAGTTATAAAGTTTTCGTTGAAAATCAATGTCACTAGACTAGTAAATAACTAAAATTGTACAAGAATGCTGTCACTCTAAAGACTCTGCCTTGTGTTATCTCTCAGTCAACTGTATTGATGAGCTACTAGCTTCTATAGAACAACTAGATCAGGGTGTTGGTATCCATGGTGATACGGTCAAGGTCATCAGTGAGAAATACAGGGTCATCAGACGTAAGTGAAAGACATGTTCTTTCCCGCAGAGTTGATCAAATTAGTTTGACTTTGGTTGTGTTGCTTGATTCTCAGTCCATGATTTGTTGATGAGATATAATTACTAGACTGTTGGAAGTGCAAGGTAGCAAATTCTTTAACCAATTTTCTTTTTCGCATCATTTTAGGGATTTGTGACCTTGGAATAAAGCAGCATATGTATTCTTAGTGGAACAGTTTGCCACAGATTTGACTGAACTTTGCGTAAATTATTATCAAGGGTATCATACTGTATTTTTAAATATGTCAGCACTCAAAGATACACACATAAGATTCTTCTGTTTCCTTTTGTTCATCAGAGCACATTCTTTATATTTCTGTTCTCTACAGAAGTTAGCAGAAGTATGTCAGAAAGGTCGAGTTCAGTGACATCACAATCAGATGTGGAAGAGAGTTCACAACCAAATGCTATAAAAGAGAATCTAAAACAACCAAGCCCTGTAGAAGAGAACACAGATCCAACATCTGACAACCAACACCAGCATCAGCAGCAACATCCAGTAGATGATGTCCCTGTCAATATACCAGTGAATTATAAATCAGTGGAGCGTAAGAGTGCTAGAGACTACATGAATGTGCTGTCTGAGCTGGTTGTACAATTACTGGCAATACATTCTGTTCAAGAAGTGGATGAAGCAATACAGATGTTCTCTTCTGAACATTCAGATAGTAAGATATTTGAGACATTAATCCATTACCAAACGGCAAAATTTTATGCTGGTCCAAATTCAAAGATGTTGCAGACGACAATTTCAAGTGAATGAAATTTAACATTTTTTGGTCTTTTTACATAGAAAACATTGTGGGAAATGGAGAAATTGCTTGTCACAAGCAATTTCTTCATTTTCCACAAGGTTTTCCAAAGTCATTATCTAAAAGGATGTCAAAAGGCGTCAATGTGTGGGAATGGGTTAATCAAGAGCTTAGCATAAATATAAGTATTGTGTATGCATACAGGAATTAAATGTATCTGACGCTTTCCCACACATTAAATTTTTATGCTCATCTCTATTGAGAGTTATTTTAACCTGTCAAATATAGTGCTTGAAATACCGAGATAGGATAATGAATAATTCATCAGTAGCAAGAAATTGGCATGTAAATTACAACATTTGGTAAATTAAAAATATTTGACTGTATTCACAAGCCATTCTATTTATGTTTGGAATCATAATTTTTATGTGGATAATTAAATATTTTAGCGCAAATTTCAGAAGGTATTGTAAAATTTCAGAATTTTCGGAAAATATTACATTGCATTTAAGTCTACTTTAAACTCAAAAAGATACAAAATTACTCTTGCAGGGGTAACCAGTCGTGACTATTCCTCTACAAACCAAGAGACCATGAGCTATGTCTCCCCTCTGAATGCAGACAGTATTTACTCAACCACCTACACAGTATTAAACCTTAGTTTGAGACTTTCCACCAGCGGGTTTTATGAGACGGGAGATAAATCTACCATACCAATATCGGAGGTAACACTGAGTTCCTTTTGGGTGAAGGCTTTTCGAAATGCAATAACTTGTTTATTGATAATCAAACCCTATGTTGTGAGTACTCATGGGAATCGTATCACTGAGACAATTCAAATGACTACCCACAACATAGGGTTTGGATTTGAAATAACAAAATGAAAATGCCTTCATCCCCACTTATCTGCTGCTCTAAGTGTCCTTCAAAGAAGATACTAAAAGCAGATATAAAGGCATGTTACAATGTTGTATTCATTTATGAAAGCGTCTGCTCAATCTTAATTATAGATGTATGCCCGCCTAAACCCCCTTTCCAGTCCAACTCAAATTCAGAAGTTCCATTGGCTTAGAGAGCAAAGATTTTTTTGCTCCCATATCGAAAGATCGGGGAATATTGTTTTACTCATGTCCATCTGTCTGTCCTTCTATCTGTCCATCTGTCTGTCCGAAAACTTAACATTTGCCTTTTCTCTAAAAGTATTTTACATACAAAGCTCAAATTTGGTATGCAACTTCCTTTCAATAATATCTATCTGTTCCATGCAATTTGACTTTCCTCTAGGTTATCTGCGAACCCTTATCAACCCTTTACCCAATAACTTAACATTTTAGAAAAATAGCCATTTAGGGGGCATAGGTGTCTCACAAACACATCCTGTTTTTCATTCCTCTGGTTTCTTTCAAACATACATTTTGATTTTTTTATGCAGTAGCTTTGAATTTAGACAGAAATTGTACAATACATGTACTTTGTACAGCCAGCATTTGCATTGGCTCATTGGCTCTTTTGCTATCCATACTTGTGTATTTTCAGAAAGTATTTATTGACACAGTTTTGGACACAGACATGTTTTTATATCTGTCCCCTGACTGGCTGTCCCAGGTCTACAAATGTGTATTACAAACAGATTTACTTAAACAGGCTGGATGGATAGATGATGAGGATCTAGCTCTTATTATATTGTTGAAAGGTGAATATCCAAGCTTTTACAAGTTTACTTGTTAGTGCGGAGGTAGTGCAGTGGTAACACGCTGGACTTGTAACAAACACAGGGGTCACTAGTTCAATCCCCACCTCTCAAGTCTTTCCGATGAGACTTTTAACCAAAAACCTGTCTCCATATGACTTTAGCTGTTGAGTGAGACATAAAACTCCATTTACTCACAAGCTTACTTGTAAAAAAAAAGGGTTCAAAGTGGAAAGGGGCTCTGAAAGGCAATTGCCAGGTTTCTCATAGTGACTATGCTGACATCTAATTCAGAATGTCAGTACCTAATTTCACAGCAATGGGTGTATGGAGTGATAAAAAGAAAATAGACAATTCTATAGACAAGGGATAGCAGCAATATTTTTTCTCTCACCATTAGTTTTGAGTCATTGAGGTAAGAAAATATATTAAAACAGTACTAATTTACCTTTTTCAATATCATAAATCTAGCATTTATTTCAGACATGGATGGTCAGGGCAGCCATTTACAAGGAGGACAAATGTTAACAGACAGTGTTTTTGATAGGGAGGATATGGACGATAGAAAAAATGTAATAAGAAATCCTGAAAATGTGGAGGCTGGTAAGATCAATTTCCTTCTCTAGAGACCATTAACCCATTACCAGATAGCAAAATTTGAGGGTGGTCCAATTTAAAAGCTTCTGCAGAGGACAAAATGGATGTTGCTAAAGATAGAAATTGTGTACAATATAGCACAGAAAATATTGAGGCAAAAGGAAAAAATGCTGATCATAAATGTTTTCCCAAGCCTATTTTCTTAAAGACATCAAAAGCAGATCTTTTGGGGGGAAAACTTAATGGCTGTGCCCATAGTTTAGTTGTTAGCGAGTCAGGCTCTCAATCATGGGTTACCAGGTTTGATCACTGGCCATGGCAAACATGATTATCCTTTCTGGCATGGTTAGGTGCTCCAACAAGATCAGCCAAGATACAAATGAATTACAGATAAATATGGCATTAAACTAAATTTATTTAACCCTTTCCCAAACGGCAAAATTTTAGGGTGATCCACTTCAAAAACTGCCTCAAATGACAAAATTGATGTTCTTCAAGATAGGATTTGTATTAAATATGGCACAGAAAATATTGAGACAAAAGGAGAAACTGCTGGTTATCAGCAGTTTCTTCTTTTGTTTCAATGTTTTCCCAAGCCATTTCTTCTAGGGACGTCAAAACCCGGTCTTGTTTGGGAATGGGTTAATTGTGATACTGAATAAGAATCCACTTCTTTTCAAATGAAAGATCTTTAATGCAAAACCTTGCAACTCATTTTTGGATATTTTTGAAGGCAAGAAAAAAATTAATAAAACTGAAGGGTTTTACTTGAAATTCGGATATATTGTTCACATAATTATAATGTGTCATGAATTCTGGCAAGTAAAAATATCTCAAAACCTGCAAGAATTCTCTAAATTGAACAAACAAGTTTGTACTTTGAAAATCTCAAAAATTGACATAAGAGGTTTTGCATTTACATGGATGATATAATACTACATAAAGGGTTATCTGTGGTTTTCTTCATTGAAAGACCCAAGATCTTTAACAATTTCAAGTATAGCTAATCATGTTATCATACCATCTCAGGAGTCTTTAATCATGTTATCTCTGCAAATATGCTAATAAATTCATCTTTGAAGAGATTTTTGCTGAATAGACCTGTTTCTACAAGAAAATTTAAAGATGTTATATGCTTCGTAGGTAAGCTGTTAGCCAAGCAGATTTTATCCACATGTTGGCCTGGCATACTGGACGTTCTATCTGTCATGCTGAATGGTAAGAGTGTTTGTGGAGTGACCAACACATTTGCCATTATGATTGGTACTGACGGAGCAAAGGAAGAAAGTTTGAAGAAGAGAGAGGCCCTGACACAATGTTTGAATGGTTTACAGAAGGCTGCTAAACTATGCTGCTCTCTAGGTAACATATTACATATCGCTGCTTTTCTTCGAAAAACCTCGTAACAGCAGCTTGAAACAAGCTACAACAGCAGCTTGAAACAAGCTGCAGTTATAAGTTTTTGAAGAAAAGTGACAATATGTATTCTAAGACCAATACATTTGCCATTAAGATTGGTACTGACGGAGCAAAGGAAGAAAGTTTGAAGAAGAGAGAGGCCCTGACACAATGTCTGAATGGGCTTCAGAAAGCTGCTAAACTATGCTGCTCTCTAGGTAACATATTACACATCGCTGCTTTTCTTTGAAAACCTCATAACTGCAGCTTAAAACAAGCTGCAGTTATGAGGTTTTCGAAGAAAAGTTTACAATATTTATTCTAAGACCAATACATTTGCCATTAACATTGGTACTGACGGAGCCAAGGAAGAAAGTTTGAAGAAGAGAGAGGCCCTCACACAATGTCTGAATGGTCTACAGAAAGCTGCTAAACTATGCTGCTCTTTAGGTAACATATTACATGTCGCTTTTTCTTCAAAACCCCCGTAACTGCAGCTTAAAACAAGCTGCAGTTATGAGGTTTTCAAAGAAAAGTTTACAATATGCATTCTAAGACCAACACATTTGCCATTATGATCGGTACTGACGGAGCCAAGGAAGAAAGTCTGAAGAAGAGAGAGGCCCTGACACAATGTCTGAATGGTTTACAGAAGGCTGCTAAACTATGCTGCTCTTTAGGTAACATATTACATGACACTTTTTCTTCGAAAACTCCGTAACTGCAGCTTAAAATAAGCTGCAGTTATGAGGTTTTCGAAGAAAAGTAACAATATATATTCTAAGACCAACACATTTGCCATTATGATCCGTACTGATGGTGCAAAGGAAGAAAGTCTGAAGAAGAGAGAGGCCCTGACACAATGTTTGAACGGTCTACAGAAGGCTGCTAAACTATGCTGCTCTTTAGGTAACATATTACATATTGCTGCTTTTCTTTGAAAACCTCATAACTGCAGCTTAAAACAAGCTGCAGTTATGAGGTTTTCAAAGAAATGTAACAATATGCATTCTAAGACCAACACATTTGCCATTATGATTGGTACTGACGGAGCAAAGGAAGAAAGTTTGAAGAAGAGAGAGGCCCTGACACAATGTTTGAATGGTCTACAGAAGGCTGCTAAACTATGCTGCTCTTTAGGTAACATATTACATGTCACTTTTTCTTCAAAAACCCCGTAACTGCAGCTTAAAACAAGCTGCAGTTATGAGGTTTTCAAGAAAAGTAACAATATGCATTCTAAGTCCAACACATTTGCCATTATGATCGGTACTGACGGAGCAAAGGAAGAAAGTTTGAAGAAGAGAGAGGCCCTGACACAATGTTTGAATGGTCTACAGAAAGCTGCTAAACTATGCTGCTCTCTAGGTAACATATTACATACGCATTTTAATTCTGTAAACACAGCCAAAGATTAAAGTATATTGTTTTCATGTATGTCTGTCCATGCTTATGTCTCGCCATCCGCAGCTTTTTAACTCTTCCTACATTTGCAGGCAGAATGTGATGAAATGTTCACAATTTGTTCCCATGTCCTGGTTCTTGAACATATTGATTAGGGTTTTGCCATATTATGCTATGTGAAAGATAATTGGACTTACAGAAAAGAAGTTGTTTTATTGTGACTGTGGTAGTCTTGATGATCTTTGTAACAAAAAAGCTATTTTGATTGATGATGTTACTGTTTTCAACTTGCATCATAATTTGCAAAGTAAGGGTTTTTTTTTTTTTTCATTGTGTCTCTCTGTCTGCCTATCTGTCCACTGGCAGACAATTCTTTTCAATGCTGCAAAACTTTATGGCAATGGTACCTTTCCTTAGGTTAAACAGTGTTACCTTACCTATCCTTAGGTTAAACTTTCTTTCAATCTTGAGGAGGATCTAAATTGATAGCTATTATAAGTTATAAACCTAGTAGAATCTATATACTCTTACAGGCCTACAGGAACGATGTGCTGCAGTATTTGAACTCCTAGCCAATACCTCATGTGTTATAGAGGACTTTAAACATGCGACCCAGGTACCAGTGGACTGGACTGGACAGAAACCAGGTCATCTGGCACAGTCTAAACCAAAGTTAGCCAAGCTACATGCAGCCCATGTACTTAGTATGGATGCACTGATGACTACAGGACTAGAAATTGGGAGTCATTCTGCTAAATGTTGGAAACACGTGTTCAGGTGATTATAATGCCCCCACCTTACAAGCAATGATATTGAGTATATTTTAGCTTGTGTAATTCTTTTCAATTACAGGCCTATGGCTTGTCAAGTCCCGATTCATTTCAGTGTTTTGTCTACCGTCTGTGAATTTAGGCATACATATTTTGGGAATCTACATATCAGAATTGACACTGATTTTTATGCCCCCCTATTGAAAGATCCGGGGCATATTGTTTTACTCATGTCCGTCTGTCTGTCTGTCAGTTTGTCCGTCTGTCTGGCCGAGACCTGAACATTGGCCATTTTGGGGCTTTAGTGTTTCACAAACACATCTTGTTATTTAATCATCCAATAGAATTTGGCTTTGTATCTGAGTCTTACTGTTTGCTTAGATCTTGCATGTACATAACAGTTGGTTTAAAACAGAATTTAGACATATAAATCTTAACAATTAAAGTGTGCATGTATTTACTTTATATTGTTACAACAACTTGTCTATGCACTCCAAGAATAAAGCAGAAAGTATACTTGCTACACAAGTTAGTACTTTATTATGGTTTGTCTACTTTCAGATGTTGTGCATTTATATCAGAGCTGGAGCATACATATTTTAGCCATGGCAATAATCTATCTAGTCTACCCAGAATACAACAAGAATATACCATGGATGTCATCAACACAGATCATGAGTAAGTTATGTCTTGGTTTACTTCTGCTTATTTGAAATTTCCTCATATCAAGTTTATGAAAAGGATTTTGAATTAAATATTGCAACTTTGTTTTAATTGAAAAGGTAAATGATTTTCTTTATTAAAATGTTACCCCATTATTAAAGTCCATTTAGACGTTGACTAATTTTAAGAGGGGTACAATATTTTTTTCAATTTAAAAGGTTCGTTGGTTTGAGCATTTAGCGGAAAGAAGAAAAATTAGAACATGTCCTACGAGGCATTCATATTTTTTATTTATGTAAAAAATCTTTGTTGATTTTTACTTCAGACAAAAAATGTTTTATCCTTGTAATTACATGTACTTGTCTTAACATATGAATAACTTGGGATGCTTTGTCAAGGTCTTCAGTTATGTATTCATTGTTTTCTTCAGCCCAGATGACCTTTATTCGGTCCCTATGACCCCTGTAGTACCTGTGGCCCCCAGAATCAATGTGACCAACCTGATTAAACAGAGTGGAATAGAGTCAGGCTGGGACAGGTCCATTTCTGGTAGGGGGATGTTGAACTCAGCACAGGCCTCTCAAGCTTTGTGTGGACTATCACAAGAAGTGGACAAGTAAGATTCTTCTTTATGCTCAGTGAAATATTAAACAGAGTGGAATAGAGTCAGGATGGGACAGGTCCATTTCTGGTAGAGGGATGTTGAACTCAGCACAGGCCTCTCAAGCTTTGTGTGGACTATCACAAGAAGTGGACAAGTAAGATTCTTCTTTATGCTCAGTGAAATATTAAACAGAGTGTTATAGAGTCAGGATGGGACAGGTCCATTTCTGGTAGAGGGATGTTGAACTCAGCACAGGCCTCTCAAGCTTTGTGTGGACTATCACAAGAAATGGACAAGTAAGATTCTTCTTTATGCTCAGTGAAATATTAAACAGAGTGGTATAGAGTCAGGATGGGACAGGTCCATTTCTGGTAGAGGGATGTTGAACTCTGCACAGGCCTCTCAAGCTTTGTGTGGACTATCACAAGAGGTGGACAAGTAAAATTTTTCTTTATGTTTAGTTGAATGTCAAAATAAATTCCTGTATGTAAAACTACATATAAAACTGATTTAACAATGTATTTGAAGCAATTGAGAGAAAGGTTTGTGTTATGAAGAAATTTTCTTTTGAATGTAATTCTAAACATGAAAACAATCAAGCCAGGATCTGGAAAAACGTCCCTTAAGGCTTTTGAGCCCAACATAGATCCAGATCAGCCTGTGCATATGCACAGTCTGATCAGGATCCATGTTGTTCTCTAATAGCTTCTTCGTGACCTGTAGTAACTTAAAGAGAGAAGCATGGAAGCATATTGGACTGCATTTGACTACAGGCTGATCTTGAAACTCAATTTTTAAAAATGGTATAAGGGACATTTTTTCCAGATCCAGGCTCAATTATATTTTTGTGTAGAAATCTCAAAATGAGATGGTGATATTTTAAGTTTTGATTCTCTAAAGACTTAGATAATTGCTCAGTGTGTCTATTACACTTGTCCATGACCAGCTAAAACTTGATGATTTCATGTTTCTCCAGGTTATTTGAAGATGCAGCAAACAACCTCAACATGCGGTCCTTGTGTGACTTTCTGGGTGACTTGTGTGAATCCAGCAAACAGCAACTACACAAAATCAGTAAGAGACAAATGGAAGATGAAGACAATCTGGAGTATCACAGTGTGCCATTGAACTCTCTACATTTGTGTAGGCTACAGAGTGTTTTAATGCAATATTTCATTTATTTGTCCATCAAACCCTATGTTGTGGGTACTCATTAGAATCGTCTCATCGAGACGATTCAAATGAGTACCCACAACTTAGGGTTTGGATTTGAAATAACAAAGTTAGAATGTCCCCTTATCTGTAGCTAAGGAGCTAATAAATGATAATTCTTGTTCTCCCCAGGTTGTTTGAAGATGGGTGACTTGTGTGAGTCCAGCAAACAACAACTACACAAAATCAGCAAGAGACAAATGGAAGATGAAGACAATCTAGAGTATCACAGACTGCCATTGAACTCTCTACATTTGTATAATTTACAGAGTGTTTTAATGCAATATTTCATTTATTTGTCCATCAAACCTTATGATGTGGGTACTCATTAGAATTGTCTTATCGAGACGATTCAAATGAGTACCCACAACTTAGGGTTTGGATTTGAAATAACACAGTTAGAATGCCCTCTTATCTGTACCTCAGGAGCTAATAATTTATAATTCTTGTTCTCCCCAGGTTGTTTGAAGATGCAGCTAATAACCTCAATATGCGGTCCTTGTGTGACTTTCTGTGTAACTTGTGTGAATCCAGCAAACAACAACTACACAAAATCAGCAAGAAACAGATGGAAGATGAAGACAATCTGGAGTATCACAGACTGCCATTGAACTCTCTACATTTGTACAGACTACAGAGTGTGTTGATGAAAGTGGCACACAGCAATAGACCACTGCTTCATCTGATAAAGGCTTGGAGTGTGGTATCTGCTTATTTGGTGGAGGTAGGCATACATGTATGTAGAAAATGAGTGGGTTTTTTGGTCTTCTTTGTAGATGAAGGTTTCATCAATTAAAATTTCCCCTTTAGAATCATCATGGGTGTCAATGGATAAATCTTTTGAATTTGTATTATTGATAGTTGGCAAATATCGCTGCTGAAGGCTCCCCCAATTAACCCTTTCCAAAACAACAAAATTTTAGTGCAGTCCTATTTAAACGCTGCTGTAGATGACAAAAATGATGTTAAAAATGAAAAGATTTGTGTACAATATCGCCCAGAAAATATTGAGACAAAAGGAGAAACTGCTGGTTATCAGCAGTTTCTTCTTTTGTTTCAATGTTTTCCAAAGCCTTTTCTATTAGGGACTTCAAAACCAGGTCTTGTTTGGGAAAGGGTTAATTTGCTTCACAGGTTGTAATAGCAGCAACAAGGTCATCCATTTAGGTCAATGTCATATTTTTAGAAAAAAAACCACACCCTTGCTTCAGTGGTATTTGTGTTTCACAAATACGACTTGTTAATCCTTCCCCAAACAACATCTGGTTTTGAGGTTCCAAATAAAAATGGCTTGGGAAAACATTGAGACAAAAGATGAAACTGCTGATAACCAGCAGTTTCTCCTTTTGCCTTAATATTTTCTCTGCTATATTATGCACAAATCTTATCTTGAACAACATCTATTTTGTCGTTTTCAGCAACTTTATTATAGGAAAAGTCCAAATTTTGGCTGTTTGGGAAAGGATTAAACTATGATTTCTTTGTATTTGTCACACAGATGGCTTTATTTATTGTCAAATGACTTTGATCCTTTCAGTCTGCCGGGCACAAAGACAGAAGTGTATCCAAGCTAGCTGTAACCTGTGTACATGACTACATTATAGCTGTAATGGCCAGTCATAGAGAGTTAACACATTTCCATACCAATGAGATGCTGTGTAAAACATTTGAGAACATTCTGTGTTTAGAACTTTGTGACGGGGATGTTCAAGATCAGGTAGAGCTATTGATTTTTATGCTACATATGTTTTACATAAAAAAAGATATTCGTTTCAAGAGATTTTAATAAATGACAATTGAGCAATCTCTCTTTTTTAGCAAGCCAGACTTTATGTCCGGGGAGCTAATGTCACATCCCTAGTGTCGGGGTCACATCGGGTCCCGTCCCGTCGCGTCTTCACTTGAAAAACTTTAACCTGGTCAATATCTCAGGCACTATTAGAGATACAGCCTTGATATTTCACACATAGATAGTTCTTGACAAGATCTTTCATTTGGGACCATGACCTTTGACCTAGTGACCTTGACCTTGGAGTTTGACCTACTTTTAAAAAACTTTAACCTGGCCTATATCTCATGCACTATTATTGATAGAGCCTTGATATTTCACACATGGATACCTCCTGCCAAGACCTTTCATTTGTGACCATGACCTTGTGACCTTGACCTTGTGACCTTGACCTACTTTTTAAAAAATTAGCTGTTTTTGTGACAAGCTTCCGTATAGGCGAGCTACGTTGTCCGCGGACAACTCTTGTAGTACTACCGATTATATTGAAGGAAGATTGCTGTTTGACAACCCCAACTACTAGATTCTCTGTTGGAGGAAATCAGAGATAAACATTTTTCAAAAGTTTGCGATGAATAAATTTCAAATTATGTCATTCTGGGTTTTTATTTGACAATGGTATTGTTCCAATATGTCTAATAATGATTTTGATACTACCTTTTTGCATTGTATGTCTTGTGTTGAAAACTAGTTACATTCTCTTCAATATCTACCTCATTTTGTTCCACAGATTGTGTGTTCAATATGTGAGCTAGTAGAGACCTCTGCATCTGATATCAGATCAGGCTGGAGACCACTGTTTGGTGCACTGAGAGCTGTCCGGATTGAATATACAACCATAGAGGAGGTTAATGAAGCACGACAGAGACATGTAGAGGCTGTGCTGGATGTTTTTGATGTGTATTTGAATACAGACAACATACTTGTGTTTGCTAATGCCACTGTTGACTGTATACTTTGTCTGCTGAAATATGTTAGAGGACCAGGTTAGTACCAATTTTACTGTCTCAAAAAGGTTATGGCTTGAAACCTATTTTTTTTTTCAAAACAAAAAGGTTATTATGACTTTAAAGAGAAAGGCATGAAGTGTAGACCAAGATCAGACTGCATGTATATGCAGGCTGATCTTGGTCTATACTGCCTGCCATAGCATAAATATTCATTATTTGGTATCTTAAGAACTGATTATATCAGATAGACAGATTGAATATACAACCATAGAGGAGGTGAATGAGGCACGACAGAGACATGTAGAGGCTGTGCTGGATGTTTTTGATGTGTATTTGAATACAGACAACATACTTGTGTTTGCTAATGCAACTGTGGACTGTATACTCTGCTTGCTGAAATATGTCAGAGGGCCAGGTTAGTAGAAGTTTACTCTCTTCAATTGAAATCAAATTATTTAAATTTTTGCCTTTTGATTAAAAGCAGGAAGTGTAGACCAAGATCAGACTGCATGTATATGCAGGCTGATCTTGGTCTATACTGCCTGCCAAACCATAAATATTCAAAATTTGGTATCTTAAAGTGACATTTCAGAATTTTTTGTCATAAATTTTACTTTTATTTTTATCTGAAAGAACATATTTCCTTATGAAAATTCTGAAAATTTCAAGCCAGAATATTGCGCCGTTTACGAGAAATTTATATTTTTGTGTTAAAATTGAACAAATTGTTGTGGACAACAGTTCGGATTTATATGCAATTTATCGATTATGTCTCAACTTTAAATGCGTGTTTCTCGCTTACTGGCAACAACTTCAAAAAACTAATAGCATTTATACTCATTAGAATAACAAATCTTGGCATCAAGACATACTTTAAAAAATTGAAACTGGAATGAAATGTCCCTTTAAGAACTGATTATATCAGATAGACAGATTGAATATACAACCATAGAGGAGGTGAATGAGGCACGACAGAGGCATGTTAAGGCAGTGCTGGATGTTTTTGATGTGTATTTGAATACAGATAACATCCTTGTGTTTGCTAATGCAACTGTGGATTGTATACTCTGTCTGCTGAAATATGTTAGAGGACCAGGTTGGTACTAATTTTACTGTCTCAAACGAAAAGGTCATGGCTTGTCAATTTAAAGCAGGAAGTGTAGACCAAGATCAGACTGCATGTATATGCAAGCTGGTCTTTTTCTATACTGCTTGCCAAAGCATAAATATTCTAATTTGGTATCTCAAGAACTGAATATATCAGACAGACAGATTGAATATACAACCATAGAGGAGGTTAATGAGGCCAGGCAGAGACATGTGGAGGCTGTATTAGATGTTTTTGATGTTTATCTCAACACGGATAACATCCTTGTGTTTGCCAATGCAACTGTTGACTGTATACTTTGTCTACTGAAATATGTCAGAGGCCCAGGTTGGTAGCAATTATACTTTCTCAAATAAAAAGGTTATGGCTTGAAACCTTATTTTTTGAAACAAAATGGTTATTATGGCTTTAAAGAGAAAGGCATGAAGTGTAGACCAAGATCGGACAGCATGTATATGCAGGCTGGTCTTTGTCTATACTGCCTGCCAAAGCATAAATATTCAAACTTTGGTACCTCAAGAACTGATTATATCAGATAGACAGATTGAATATACAACCATAGAGGAGGTTAATGAGGCTAGGCAGAGACATGTTGAGGCTGTATTAGATGTGTTTGATGTGTATTTGAATACAGATAACATCCTTGTGTTTGCTAATGCAACTGTAGACTGTATACTTTGTCTGCTGAAATATGTTAGGGGACCAGGTTGGTATTCATTATCACACTCAGACATATGTATTTTTTGTGTCAAAAGTATGATCATACTTCATTTGATATCTTTCCAAACTTTTTATAATTCAAAGCACTGATAGCACCAGGTATTCAGATTCAGTCTTTCAAACATGAGATTTTGAGAACGGAGTTATAAGCATAGATACCTGGTAGTGATTAGATCTATTTGTATAATTTATTACATTTCTATTAGAATATAATAAATATTACACTTTATTACAGGAGAATTTGAGGATTCAGACACCGAAAATGATGATTCTGTCAGTGATTATATTATGTCACCACCAACAACAAAGAACCTCTGTCAACCAGCATTACAGGGTTTATTACACTTTCTTACATTTATGTTTTTATTACAATTATTACACTTTATTACATAGGAGTTTGAGGATTTCAACACAGAAAATGATGATTCTGTCAGTGATTATATGATGTCATCACTAGCATCAGAGAACCTTTGTCTATCAGCATTACAGTATTTATTACACTTTATTATATTTTGGTGTGATTTATTACAATTATTACACTTTGTTACTGGAGAATTTGAAGATTCAGACTATGAAGATGGTGATTCTGTCAGTGATTATATGATGTCTTCACCAGCATCAAAGAACCTCTGTTTAACAGCATTGTTATAGTATCTAGTACACTTTATTACATTTAGCTATGATTTATTACAATTAATTACAATTATTACACTTAATTGCAGGAGAGTTTGAAGATTCAGACACAGAAGATGACGATTCTGTCAGTGATTATATGATGAGTTCACCAGCATCAGAGAACCTCTGTCTACCAGCATTACAGTATTTAAAACAGTGTTCCATCATACTACAGTCCATGTGGAAAATGCCTGCTTGTCCTGTCTTCCATGGAGCTAAAAGGTTTGTCAGTAATGCTAGCTTGGTTTTGATAGAATAGCCTTGCAGATTAGATTGATAGCAACCTCGTTTCAGTTATGAAGTATGGCATCTATCATCAAATGATGGAGCATCAGTGTCCCAATCTATGGTACCAAGTTTGACTTTGAGAGGGGTGGCTGATCTTGGACTTTCCATTTTGAAAAGACTTTCAATATTCAGTTCACACACAACATAATTCAGAAGGATGTGTACATATGTTTAAACTTTTTTCCAAATTGATTCAAGACAGAAATATTTATCGAAGGTGGCAATTAAGGACCATAATTCTTCTTACATGGAACCAGCCTAACTTCAAGTTGACTTTGTTTCTTTCAGCTATTGATAGAATATTTATCATGGTTAAAGTTAGGGGTTTAAAGTCCTTATATCTTGGAGTAGATTTCATTCAAAGACTTGGTAGGATTGAATAAAAATAAATAACCAGAATATATTTTTGTGTTGCAGGATACAGGTTGACACAAACTCCAGATGTGTGGATCCAAACATCCCCAACATGAATTTTACAAAGTTTGCCAAATATTTCCAACCACTAGATGGCGCTGGTGATGCCAGTCAATCAACCAATGAGGAGACAGATCATGGGAATGACCTTGACCTTAGAGACAACAGTGGTGCTGGAGATTGTAAAAGTATTCAGTCATGTGACTCTGGCATTATTGATCCTGGTAATAAAGGTATAGCAGGCTGAAGTTTGTGGATATCATTTAGCCATTCCCATATATTGATGCTTTTTGGCGCCCCTCAAGAAAAAGGCTTGGGAAAACACTGAGACAAATGAAGAAAATGCTGATTATCAGCATTCCAATTTGACCACCCTAAAATTATGCCATCTGGTAATGGGTTATGATTCTTCCCAAATGTATGGAGAGAGCATAATCATAAATCATCATCCATTTGTCAATTGGTCTTTTTGTCATACAATAGTAAAAAAAATATAGTATTTGCCTTCCAACAACCTTACAGACAATTTCAGGTCTTTAGTTACCTTTTGTTGCTTGACTCCTGAGAAAACCACAGACTGTCACTGGTTATCATACCTTCTTCAATTGTTTGCTTGTTACTTCAAGTGCAAATTAAAAATGGCAAATAAGTCAATATCATATTTAAGAAAAGAACTCTGACCATCAATTCATTTATGAATTTTACTATCACAAGGATAATTCTGTTCATGTCTTTTATCAAATCACAAGTTGACAATTTCAGATTCTGGTACTACTACTACTGATGGTGCTAACCTAACCAAAGTTGAGATGACACTGAATGACCTTGACACACCCACTGGTATTCTACATGTATGGTTTCTCATGTTGGAAGGTCTATCTGGAACACTGTCAGGCTGTCCTAAATCTTACCAGTCTGATTCCATGGAGGCTCTGTTTGAACTACTGAGGTCTGCCTCACATCTACCAGGTGCGTGGAACAGATTTATGGAGAAATCTTGTAGTTAAAAAATGTTTTTAATGTTTGTTTTTCTTATCATATGTAATTTTATACACCAGTAATGCTCTTCAAATAGAAAAAGATGACTGACAAATCAAATTATTTATTCTCTCCTGAGCTGTGATGGAATTTTCAAACATTTTCAAAACTTAAATCTTTATTTGTCTCATTGAGACAAATAAAGATTTAAGTTTTTGAGAATGTTTGTCGAAATCTTATGAATTATAAAATAAAGATTTTGATATTAGTCAGCCATTTTTAACCTTGACCCTGGATGACCTTGACACACCCACTGGTATTCTACATGTATGGTTCCTGATGCTTGAGGGTCTATCTGGGACTCTGTCAGGCTGTCCTAAATCTTACCAGTCTGATTCCATGGAGGCTCTGTTTGAACTATTGAGGTCTGCCTCTCATCTGCCAGGTATGTAAAATATTATTGACCTTGATGAATGACCTTGACCCTGGATGACATAGACAGATTTTCTACATGTATGGTTCTTGATGCTGGATCATCAGCATTTTCTTCTTTTGTCTCAATATTTTCTCAAGCATAGTCTAATAGGGATGTCAAAACCAGGTCAAGTTTATTTTGTACTTGTTACAGGTCCAAAGTTTGGAATATACTGTGTAAACCACCTATTACTACCATTGTTGTAATCATGATTATGCTGTCGCTCCAAGAAATATTGATCCTGGGAAACTGTTGCTACCAGACTTAATAAGTGTTGATCTTATGTTCTATCTTGTCCATGGGGGGAAAAGGCCCCTAAGTCACAATGGCCCTTTTCATGATGGAAAAATGGCCCTTTAGTAATAATGGCCCTTTTTCCAGATCCCTGCTTGTTTTTGTAGGTTCCTAGATTGGTATTATACTGTGTAAATCACTTGATACTACCAATGTTGCAATTGTGGTTACACTGTGGCTCCAAGAAATATGGATACCGTGAAACTGGTGGTATCAACTTTTAAACAATATTGATCTCATTGTGGATCTTGTCCATGATGGAAAAATGGCCCTTAAGTCATAATGGCCCTTTGTCTAGATCACTGTATCATTTGTTACAGGTCTCAAGTTTGGAATATATTGTGTAAACCACTTGTTACTACCAATGTTACAATTATGGTTATGATGTGGCTTCAAGAAATATTGATACTGGAAGACTAGTGCTACTAAACTTAATAAGTGTTGATCTTATTGTCTATCTTGTCCATGATGGAAATGGCCATTAAGTCACAATGGCCCTTTCCATGATGGACAAATGGCCCCTAAGTAATAATGGTCAGTTGTCTACATCCCTGATTGTTTTTGTAGGTCCTAAATTTGGTATATACAGCGTAAACCACTTATTACTACCAATGTTACAATCATGATTATGCTATGGCCCCAAGAAATATTGATACTTGGAGACCAGTGCTACCAACTTTAAACAATATTGATCTCATTGTGGATTTTGTCCATGATTGAAAAATGGCCCTTAAGTCACAATGCCCCATTGTTTAGATCCTTGTTCCTTTGTTACAGGTCCCAAGTTTGGAATATATTGTGTAAACCATTTATTACTACCAATGTTGCAATCTTGGTTACGTTGTGGCTCCAAGAAATATGGATACTGGGAGACCGGAGCTACCAACTTTAAACAGTGTTGTGGCCATGCTACAGACCTTATTGTGGATCTTGTCCATGATTTTAAAGGTAAAATGCATATAATACTTGTTGGCCAGCACATGCTTGAAAATCAAAGATTTTATTAAGATGTTTTTAGCCAATATTCTACACCTTTGATGCAACGCTTCTCTTTGTTAACCCTTTCCCAAACAAGACCTGTTTTTGACGTCTCTAAGAAAATGGGCTTGGGAAAACATTGAGGCAAAAGAAGGAACTGCTGATAACCAGCAGTTTCTCCTTTTACCTCAATATTTTCTGTACTATTTTCAACATAAATTCTGTCTTAATCTGCATCCGTTTTGATATCTGCAGTGGCTTTCAATTTGGACCACCCTGACAGTTTGTTGTCTGGTAATGGGTTAATCTGAATTGAATTTTGTTTGTCATAAACAATATGCATGCTTCAGACTTGTCAGCATATTACCAGAACCTGTCTTAGTTTTTAAACTTAAGATTGCAATCACATTTGCATTTTAGTTTACACAAGCCTTTCACCAAACAATATTTTCATTTTACACCCTTAAGCAGCCCTGCTAGTTGCAAGGAGATCAAAGAAAAATAAAACACTTGAAGAGGTAAAATACTGCATGACAGATATAACAGTCCCCATGTAGAGATGTACAGATACTTTCTTTTGCAGACATTATTGCTTCTTCTTTCAGATGATAAAGAGATAGAGCCATTAATAGAGAATGTGTTGAGTAAGTTACTGATAGTGTTGACTGAGTGTGTAGCACAACCATTTGAGGTGATCTCTAGGTTGGGATGTTCTTGTATTAGGTAATGTAAAACATTCTTAAAGACTTTATAAATATGAATAATAAATAGATAGAGCCATTAATAGAGAATGTGTTGAGTAAATTACTGATAGTGTTGACTGAGTGTGTAGCACAACCATTTGAGGTGATCTCTAGGTTGGGATGTTCTTGTATTAGGTAATGTAAAACATTCTTAAAGACTTTATAAATATGAATAATAAATAGATAGAGCCATTAATAGAGAATGTGTTGAGTAAGTTACTGATAGTACTGACTGAGTGTGTAGCACAACCATTTGAGGTGATCTCTAGGTTGGGATGTTCTTGTATTAGGTAATGTAAAACATTCTTAAAGACTTTATAAATATGAATAATAAATAGATAGAGCCATTAATAGAGAATGTGTTGAGTAAATTACTGATAGTGCTGACAGAGTGTGTGGCACAACCATTTGAGGTGATCTCTAGGTTGGGGTGCTCTTGTATTAGGTAATATAAAATATTTCTTATTTATTTGCTGTCAATTAAAGCAGGATCTTGTTGAAGTATGTATATAAAGCAGAGAACTTATATGGAAGAACATGGAATCAATTTATTGTACCTTGGCGTCAGATTTTAGTGTAATGCTTTTGTTAAGGTTTATGTGTTTAATTCTGATTCATTTGCTTTGAAGTTTTACCATGTATACTGCATGTCCTCCGCCGGTACTTGTTTGTGGAATCCAGTGTTGTCTTATTTTACAGCAAGCTTTGCTTAAATAGTTCGATTGAAAAGCTATTTACAATTGTTCAAGTATTCTATGATGATTTCCTTACAGACACATATTGCTGAGCGCCGGCAATGACTTTACTGACACGATGTGGCAAACAGTGATTAATGGTTTACAGAATGCTATAGACGTCACAACCTACTGCCTGAGACAAATCATGGTGCTATTTAGAGAACATTCTGAAAACTTCTACGGGGATATTGGTCAGTTAAAAGTGGCGACAAGGAAGGATTGTTCAGCAATGGAGTTTGTTAGAATGTGGCATCTTGCACAACAGGTGACCAGATTTATCGCTGTAAAATTTCTTTGATTTTGATAACCCTTCTACCAGAAAATGTGAAATCATTAAAGGATAAATTAAAACATTCAATTGGTCTTTCGATTTTTCTACTTAGATATGGGCTGGCAACAGCTTTTAAGAAAAGACCAGATGATATGTTTTGGATGTCAAGATTACATTTCCTAATTAGAATGTTAGCTGCATAAATAATTAAAATAGTATCTACTGGTTGATTTGCCATCTGCCATTTCTCAATTTGCATATTTCTCTGATATACAAAACCAGCCTCCTTTTAACCAGCAATGATGGCAGATTTGGTGTACTGGTAACATGCTTGACTTGTAAGACAGGTGTGGCAGGTTCAATCCCCTGCCCCTTCAGTTTTCAGATGAGACTTTAAATCAAGGTCTCATCTCCATATGATCTAAACTGTTGAGTTGCATGTAAAACTCTTTTCAAATTAAAACTCAACAAGAATTGATTTTGAGAGGGGAGAAAAAGACAATGATTGTATATTTTTCAGGTATTTTTACTGGACAGTCAAGTTACTGTAGAAGTACCAAATATAGAGAACCGAGAAGACAAATCCTATGTGTTATTGTTGTACCCTCCTGGTTTTGAAAATAGTTTAAACCCAGATCATATCCTAGCTAGGTAAGTCCTGACCTCAAAATGTGTTTTGTTTGAACAAACAAGCAACTAGTTTTGGCACTTTTGCATTCCTGTATAGATAGATGAGGGCATATAGCATGCAAAACAATTAAGCAGAAGCTCTTCCTTTGGAAGAATTAGTGGTAAAAGTTTTCACATTTCATTTTAAAAGAAAGGTTCTCGTAAGTCATCTTGCCCAGTGTGAAAAATTCCAAGATCATTTTTATCAGAGAAAAGGTCTGTTGGGAGAGCATTTTTGTCTTACAAACTCATCTCTTTATAGACATTTTCATCTGATTCTGATCTTCCAAAATTATTATGCATTGTAATTAGCGTGATAAACATAATATATAATGAATATTTTTGATATTTCGATTTCTTTTAATCCTTTACATCATGAAGTATGATTCTAAGGGTTGAATGAACATAGTTGTTTTTACAGAGCTTATTTGGTATCTGACACTGCACCCGTAGGGTAAGACTAAACATTTGGGCAGAAGGAGAAAACTTAAACCTTACCTAATATCCCTTGCTTTTCCTATTTACACCTTTAAAACTATTCTATACAACCATTGTAATTACACGTATAACTCAAACATAAATGTGCCCAGGATGTTAATTTTGTTTTTCTATCATAAAAATAAATTGCATCTAGCTTTTGTTTAATCTATTATTATACATAGACTCTTCATTGATTATTAGATTATAGAATTATAGTTTAACATAGACATAGTTTTAACAAACAATCTATGAAGAAATGTTTTCCAACACTTTTTGGAAGAACTACATTCATCATAAGTTGTGGTATCATATTAGTAATCAATTTATTGATAGCTTCATTACAATTAGACTTATTTCTTTGCCCTGCAAATTCACTGCTTTTGGGATATGGTGACTTACTTTGTTTCAAAGTTTTCTCACCTTTTTGTTTTGATCTTTTCTATTTTATTATCTTATTTTAGTACCTAAACTAAAGTGCGGGATTTTCTTTCTCAGATCAACAAACCAATGTCAATAAGGGTTTTCTAGGTTTAAAGCATCAATATTGTCACTGCATACATGTCCAATGTGTATGCACTGACATTTTTTTTTTGCAATTTTACATGGCATTATATAGAATCTGTTATAGCTGAAATTTATTTTTAAGGTCATTATTCTTTTTATTTTCTATGGCGTGTGGAACGTTGCAAAATTCGATAAATATTTTTATTATGCCCCCGATAGGGAGGCATCATAAATTTGACTTGTCCGTCCGTCCGTCTGTCCGTCTGTCTGTCCGTCCGTCTGTCCGTCATTCCGGCCAAAAACTTTAACATTGGCCATAACTTCCTTATTACTTAACATATTCGCTTCATACTTTACCACAACATTCCTTGGTACATTACCTTTCTGTAGGCACATACTTTGGTGACCTTGACCCCTGGATGACCTTGACCTTGAACATAGATTGGCCATAATTTAAAATCAAAGCGGTGTCGGGGGCATTGTCATCTTACAGTGACAGCTCTTGTGTGATAAAATTTTATATTTACATTCTATAATTTTTTATTTATATTCTAAAATAATTTTTATGTGATATAATTTTTTATTTATATTCTATATTTTTTATTTATGTTCTATATTTTTATTTATGTTCGATAGCGCGAAAAAAATTATGTGATACAATTTTTAATTTATATTGTATATTTTGTATTTATGTTCTATATTTTTTATTTATATTCGATAACGCAAAAAAAAATTTATGTGATATAATTTTTTATTTATATTCTATATTTCTTATTTATGTTCTATATTTTTTATTTATATTCGATAATAGCGCGAAAAAAATTTATGTGGTATAATTGCATCATGGGATACTAGTGACATTTGTAACAAACGATTTGATTGGACAACGGTATTCACAACGAATATTGACAGCGCAGTGGTTAGCGCACTCGGCTTGAAACCCGGAGGACCAGAGTTCGAGTCCCACCTGGGGAGGTGTGTCCTTGGGCAAGACACTTAATTGTCAACGCCTCAGTCTACCCAGCTGAATGGAGTGGGTAGCAGTGAGGTAAAACTTGCTGCCTCTTCTCTTCCGCACGCCAAAAAAAAAATGTTCCAAGTTAGAGTACTAGAATAGTTTGTTTCAAAGTTCATTGCACTGTAAATAGAGCACATGTTACTTGTAGATTAGTAGGAACATGCACAAAAAATGTACGCTAGCTTAGCTAGTGGCGCCTCGAAAAGTCATCGGGGGAATCTAATACTGTAAAAGTCTTTATTTTTGCGAGCTCAACATTTCGCGATTTCGTTGTCTTGGATTTATTCGCGAGTTTATAAATTTGCGCGTGTTTGATGTAAAGCTCGGGTATTTCCGTTGTTTTCCGGAAATATTCGCTTCATTATATTCCATACATGTCCGTTTAACCCTGATAAATACACAAGCGATGGTTAGACAAAATGTTTATCACACCTGTCTTCTCTATATAATTGTTTTCACACCTTTTCATATGTAACTGTTAAAAGACAATACATGTATTGTCCCTACATGTATGACAAAAAGTGAATAACATAAGAACGTAACTGCTTCATTTTTCCATTAAATGTACTGTACTTCTGAATTGTAAACGATAAAGAGGTCGCCCTTTTACGACCATATTCTAGAAAAACACATGTAACATTTATACTTTGTATTTGTAACCATGTACAATGTATATCATCATAATAATATAACATTATGATGTTAATTGCATTGTTCATACATTGAAAGGTGGGTAACGATCAAAATTTCCGATTTGAAGTGTTTCAATGAACATATAAAATTTCGGAATGTTCCGGATTCCGAAGAACCATCGGCAATCTCCGGCATTCTGAGACCGATATATTCACGAAATTGATGAATTCGCGAGATAGCCTACTCGCGAAAATTAGCGAATAAATAGACTTTTACAGTAGTACAAACAAAACAAACTATGGCTGCCCCCACAAGGTGTGTAAAACATGCTGTCGTCTATCTAAAAATTTGTTCGCATAATATAGGGATAGGATCACACACTGTCACTGTCCTTATCACTCTGAAAACCGTTGTCCAATCAATGTCACGAGTATCCCATGATGCAATTATACCACATAAATTTTTTTCGCGCTATCATCGAACATAAATAAGAATTATAGAACATAAATAAAAAAAATATAGAATATAAATAAAAAAATATATCACATAATTTTTTTCGCGTTATCGAACATAAATAAAAAAAATATAGAACATAAATAAAAAAGAATATACAATATAAATAAAAATTATAGAATATAAAATTTAAAATTATATCACATAAAAATATTTATCGAATTTTGCAACGTTCCACACGCCATAATTTTCACCATTTGCCATTTTAGATGCTTAAATTTATACATTCATTTATGTTTGACCAATTGTTAGGCAGTTAGGTTTCAAAGACAGAAAATGTTGTGTGAAAATAGGTTAAATCCAATACAAATACATGCTATTCTTTGCAAAGGATGGGTTGCAGTAAGGGTTTAAAAATTTATTTTTGGAGTCCATATTGCAACCCATCCTTTGGAATTTCAACCCCTGTCATTTGGATATAGGCAAGCATATGGAGAATGTAAAACCAAATACGTTTTTACAGGTAAAAATTATTGGAAAGCAGCTACAAATGAGAAATATGTGCCAATATATTTACAATATAGCACAGAAAATATTGAGGCAAAAGGAGAAAATGCTGTTTATCAGCATTTTCTTCTTTTGTCTCAATGTTTTCCCAAGCCTCTCATATTAGGGATGCCAAAAGCAGGTCTGGTTTTAGTAATCATTAAAGACCATACAAACAAGCATGAAAAAACATCTCTCACTTTTATTTATTCCAGAGTTCCATTCAAAAGTATAGTGGTTGGTTTACTGTCACATCAACTGCTGTTACAAACTATTGGTTGTATTCTACTAGAAGGAAATGATTCAAAGTCTAGTCAAATACCAGGTGAGGGACAGTTAGTTAACCCTTTCCCAAATGACAAAATTTAAGGGTGGTCCAATTCAAAAACTTATGTAGGTGATTAAATGGATGTTGATAAAGATAAATTTTGTACAAAATATAGCTCAGAAAATATTGAGACAAAAGGAGAAATTGCTGATCATCAGCAATTTCTTCTTTTGTCTCATTGTTTTCCCATGCCTATTTTCTCAGGGATGTCAAAACCAGTTCTTGTTGGGGAATGGGTTAAAAGTAGTGCACCGCTAGTATGTCATACACATTCGTTGGTGGAACATTCTACTGCAGAATGTTTACAACGTCGATCAGATAGGTTCGGTTAGGTAACAAATATTGATGATGTCTCACAAAATTTTTTGACATCGCATGAATCTCATTTGGGTTGGACTAGAATCTACATTCAGAAAATATTCAAGTGTTATTATATTCTAGCTCAAAACTATGAAATTTCATATGCATTAATACATTCAAAGAGCAATTTTACAGTAAGGCAGTTTGTTTATTATTATTCTAAACTATGAGGCTTTCTCAACTTTTCACTCATGATTATTGCTTCAGGATTTTGATGAAAAAAAAAATGAAAAGAAAAATTCCATACAAGTTTAGAATTGATTTACAATTTTCAGGTCGATTGTCACAGCTCTCCACAAAACATGTAAAACAGCTGATGGACTGTTTACGGAACTCGTACAAGATAGCGTGTGACTTTGACCTGCGACCTGGCCTCAAGTTTCTCCTACAGAAAGTGGCCCACACCCCTGTAGCTGTGAATCTGTATAAACAGGCAGGGGCTAGCATGGTCTTCTATATACATACACTCATCAAAATATGCTCCAACATTCCGGAATTATGTGTGGATAAAGTGAAAACACTCCTGAAACAGGAGACCAAAGATGATGATTATAATAAAGGTGATTGTAAGGCGAGCAAAGGTTTAGCAAAGAGAAAGCATGAGAAAAAGCCACAGAGAAAAAATGATCCCCATGATAGTTTATCAAAGACAAATACGGAGACAATATCACAGGATAAAGATGCTGTCCAACAGTCAGAGGGTGATATGAGTGATCAATCGGATAAAACATGTAACAATTTAAACGAGAATGTCAATGGTGCAAAACAAACTGATGATACAAATGAAAGGTCTTCCAACCAGCTTGATGACTATAAACCAGAGGAGAAGCACAAAAATGTTTCTAATGTGGGACAAAATGAGATAAAAGAAACTGTCGAAAACGATGTTTGTGTTCAGGATGAAATGAGTTCCAAGGGAGATATGAATAGAATTACTGCCAAAAATCAGTGCACCAAAGTATTGGACTATCCTGGGATGTATTTGGCCCAGCTTTTGTCAGTATGTGAGGAGTTGTGTCAGAGCTATATAGACATTCTGTATGATAAAGAGGGAACCAGCTGTGTGGACAATATGGCCGACCAACAACTTTTCTTCCTGATAGCCCAACCTGATGAACTTCCAGAGATTGGTAACAATAAAGTAGACCTGGCTAAATTGAACAAAGATGTGGAGAAAACAAGGGCAAGGCTACAAGGAATGGTGGCTACAACACCGGTCAATATACAAGGTTAGTTTATAGAACTTTAGTGTAAAAAGAGGAGGTGATAGCAAACTTGTTGAAATACATAAAACCCTATATGGTGGGTACTCTAGTCTATTGAATTGTCTTGTCAAGACTGTCCTAATGAGGGCAAAAAACACTAGGTTCCTCTAAGAAATAACAATTACAATGTATATACATGTATATTAATTGTGGGATTTGTTGTCCTGAAAGCTAGCGCATACAATTATGAGTGAGTCGGGACATTATGTACAGAGATTTAATGTCACAGCTTTAGTGTTGGAGTCGCGTTGTGTCCAAAAAAACCTTAATGATAAAAATAAAAAAAATGTTATAATTAAATTTATTACATCATTTCAGATGAGGGTAACATAGAGCCTCCAGCTGTGACACGGACAGAAACTGAATCAGTTTTACCACCTATATCCCCAACTCATGTCAAAAGTAAGAAGGAGATGAGATCTGAACAGGAGAGTCGTGTTTACAATCTGGCCACGGACAAGTTGATAAAGAACCTCATGTCGGAATACAAGAAAAAGAAGAATCAAAATGCCATGCCAACATTCTCGAAGCCTAAAAAGGAGAAGAAAGAGAAGAAAAACAGAACATCTGCAGACCCAGTTGAAGAAATTATTGAACAGCAAAGACAGACTTCTATTATGAAGGTAGGCGAATCAAAAATCTTAGAAACAGTAAACAATACTTCAAACTTGCATAGTACTCTTTGGGATACATTATGTACAGAATGTATCAACAATTTTAGAATCACCTGTGCTCAGGTTTGTCATCCATTTATTATCTGTCCTTAAATGTTAATTAGATTGGATTGCCATTTCCAAACTGCTTGTCCTTGAGTTAGAACTACAGTACATTTAAGATTTTCATTTTCCATTGCCATATACAGTATTTTAAGCATAAATGAAAAAATATGTTTATAAATTCTTGTGCAGGAAACCATGAAGCAGTTGGTAACCCATCACTTCCTCTCCTGAGGTCCCAGATTCAAACCCTGGTCTCGACAAATATCATTCCAGACAGAACTGTCTCCTTTCAACAGGTTGATATTGTTAACCTACGTGGGCAAGCAGCTGGAGGCTTGGTTAGGATGTTACATTACTGGTATGAGAAACTATGCTCCAGCCACTGCAATATGACCATAGCAGTTGAAAATGGCATTAAACGCCAATAAATCAATCTGTATACTTGCAGGACAGTGAGGCGCATCTGCAATCCTGGACAGAGCTGTTATGTTCTATACTAGGTTTATTTGAGCAGTTGGACAACCATCAGTTTACATCACTGTTACCTGTCTTATATGGAAGTGTCAATCATTTAGTGTGTCATGCACAAGATATGAGGCTTAGAGAGAGATTGGCTGAAATGTTACATAGGATTGGGGACTTGTTCAACATTGCTTTAACATAAATCTTGTGTCATTAAGTGGTAATGGGTTAAAGAGGCACATCTTCAATCCTGGACAGAGCTGTTATGTTCTATACTAGGTTTATTTGAGCAGTTGGACAACCATCAGTTTACATCACTGTTACCTGTCTTATATGGAAGTGTCAATCATTTAGTGTGTCATGCACAAGATATGAGGCTTAGAGAGGGATTGGCTGAAATGTTACATAGAATTGGGGATTTATTTAACATTGCTTTAACATAAATATCATTCTTCAAAAGATTTTGATGATCATAGTGTCCTTTTTGACAAAATTTTAGACTGACCCAAACTGAAAGAATTTGTAGATGCTCTTTTCAAGTTGATGAAATTTTGAAAGTTTATAATATTTCGTGATAGAAAACAATGTGGGAAATGAAGAAATTGCTTGTGACAAGCAATTTCTTCATTTTCCACAATGTTTTCTTGGGTAGAAAACAATGTTTGAAATGAGAAAATTGCTTGTTACATACCATTTCTTCATTTTCCACAATGTTTTCTGATGCATTTCACACAAGTAGCCATATAAAAGTCTTATTTTGTGGTAATGGGTTAAAGATCCCCATCTACAATCCTGGACATAGTTGCTATGTTCTATACTAGGTTTATTTGAACAGTTGGACGACCACCAGTTTACATCTCTGTTACCTGTCTTATATGGAAGTGTCAATCATTTAGTTTGTCATGCACAAGATATGAGGCTTAGAGAGAGATTGGCTGAAATGTTACACAGGATTGGGGACTTGTTTAACATTGCTTTAACATAAATCTTGTGTCATTAAGGGGGAATAGGTTAAAGATGTCCCTCCCCAATCCTGGACTGAGCTGTTATGTTCTATACTAGGTTTATTTGAGCAGTTGGACAACCATCAGTTTACATCTCTGTTACCTGTCTTATATGGAAGTGTCAATCATTTAGTGTGTCATGCACAAGATATGATGCTTAGAGAGAGATTGGCTGAAATGTTACATAGGATTGGGGACTTGTTTAACATTGCTTTAACCTAAATCTTGTGTCCTTAAGTGGGAATGTGTTAAAGAGGTCCCTCCCCAATCCTGGACTGAGCTGTTATGTTCTATACTAGGTTTATTTGAGCAGTTGGACGACCACCAGTTTACATCTCTGTTACCTGTCTTATATGGAAGTGTCAATCATTTAGTTTGTCATGCACAAGATATGAGGCTTAGAGAGAGATTGGCTGAAATGTTACACAGGATTGGGGACTTGTTTAACATTGCTTTAACATAAATCTCATTCTACTATAGATCTTGAGGATCATAGGATCTTTTTTTCAATGAAATTTTAGACTGACCTAAACTGAAAGAATTTGTATCGGGTAATTTCAAGTTGATGAAATTTTTAATTTTGTGGTATTTCTTGATAAAAAAAACCCTTGTGGGAAATGAAGAAATTGCTTGTGACAAGCAATTTCTTCATTTTCCACAATGTTTTCTTGTATATTTCACACAAGCAACTATATAAAAGTCCAATTTTGTGGTAATGAGTTAAAATAGTCCATCTTTAATCCTGGACAGAGCTGCTATGTTCTATACTAGGTTTATTTGAGCAGTTGGACGACCATCAGTTTACATCTCTGTTACCTGTCTTATATGGAAGTGTCAATCATTTAGTGTGTCATGCACAAGATATGAGGCTTAGAGAGAGATTGGCTGAAATGTTACACAGGATTGGGGACTTATTTAACATTACTTTATCATAAATCTTGTGTCATTAAGTGGGAATGTGTTAAAGAGGTCCATCTTCAATCCTGGACAGAGTTGTTATGTTCTATACTAGGTTTATTTGAGCAGTTGGACGACCACCAGTTTACATCTCTGTTACCTGTCTTATATGGAAGTGTCAATCATTTAGTGTGTCATGCACAAGATATGAGGCTTAGAGAAAGATTGGCTGAAATGTTGCATAGGATTGGGGACTTGTTTAACATTGCTTTAACATAAATCTTGTGTCATTAAGGGGGAATAGGTTAAAGATGTCCCTCCCCAAACCTGGACTGAGCTGTTATGTTCTATACTAGGTTTATTTGAGCAGTTGGACAACCATCAGTTTACATCTCTGTTACCTGTCTTATATGGAAGTGTCAATCATTTAGTGTGTCATGCACAAGATATGATGCTTAGAGAGAGATTGGCTGAAATGTTACATAGGATTGGGGACTTGTTTAACATTGCTTTAACCTAAATCTTGTGTCCTTAAGTGGGAATGTGTTAAAGAGGTCCCTCCCCAATCCTGGACTGAGCTGTTATGTTCTATACTAGGTTTATTTGAGCAGTTGGACGACCACCAGTTTACATCTCTGTTACCTGTCTTATATGGAAGTGTCAATCATTTAGTTTGTCATGCACAAGATATGAGGCTTAGAGAGAGATTGGCTGAAATGTTACACAGGATTGGGGACTTGTTTAACATTGCTTTAACATAAATCTCATTCTACTATAGATCTTGAGGATCATAGGATCTTTTTTTCAATGAAATTTTAGACTGACCTAAACTGAAAGAATTTGTATCGGGTAATTTCAAGTTGATGAAATTTTTAATTTTGTGGTATTTCTTGATAAAAAAAAAAACCCTTGTGGGAAATGAAGAAATTGCTTGTGACAAGCAATTTCTTCATTTTCCACAATGTTTTCTTGTATATTTCACACAAGCAACTATATAAAAGTCCAATTTTGTGGTAATGAGTTAAAATAGTCCATCTTTAATCCTGGACAGAGCTGCTATGTTCTATACTAGGTTTATTTGAGCAGTTGGACGACCACCAGTTTACATCTCTGTTACCTGTCTTATATGGAAGTGTCAATCATTTAGTGTGTCATGCACAAGATATGAGGCTTAGAGAGAGATTGGCTGAAATGTTACACAGGATTGGGGACTTATTTAACATTACTTTATCATAAATCTTGTGTCATTAAGTGGGAATGTGTTAAAGAGGTCCATCTTCAATCCTGGACAGAGTTGTTATGTTCTATACTAGGTTTATTTGAGCAGTTGGATGACCACCAGTTTACATCTCTGTTACCTGTCTTATATGAAAGTGTCAATCATTTAGTGTGTCATGCACAAGATATGAGGCTTAGAGAGAGATTGGCTGAAATGTTACACAGAATTGGGGACTTGTTTAACATTGCTTTAACATAAATCTTGTGTCATTGTGTGGTAAATGGGTTAAAGATGTCCCTCCCCAATCCTGGACAGAGCTGTTATGTTCTATACTAGGTTTATTTGAGCAGTTGGACGACCATCAGTTTACATCTCTGTTACCTGTCTTATATGGAAGTGTCAATCATTTAGTGTGTCATGCACAAGATATGAGGCTTAGAGAGAGATTGGCTGAAATGTTACATAGAATTGGGGACTTGTTTAACATTGCTTTAACATATATATTGTTCTGCTTAAGATTTGATGATCATATGGTCCTTTAGTGGAATTTTAGACTGGCCTAAACTGAAAGAATTTTAGAGTATAATTTCAAGATGATGACTTTTACTTAAATTTTATGACATCTTTAGATAGAAAACATTTGTGGGAAATGAAGAAATTGCTTGTAACAAGCAATTTCTTCATTTTCCACAATGTTTTCCTATTCAATTTACTCAATGAGCCATCTAAAAGTCTTTTTTGTGGTAATGGGTTAAAGAAGCCCATCCCCAATCCTGGACAGAGCTGCTATGTTCTATTCTAGGTTTATTTGAGCAGTTGGACGACCATCAGTTTACATCTCTGTTACCTGTCTTATATGGAAGTGTCAATCATTTAGTGTGTCATGCACAAGATATGAGGCTTAGAGAGAGATTGGCTGAAATGTTGCATAGAATTGGGGTCTTGTTTAACATTGCTTTAACATGAATCTTGTTTTGCTAAAGATTTTTATGATCATGGGGTCTTTTTGATGAAATTTTAGACTAACCCAAACTGAAATAATTTGAAGATGATAATTTCAAATTGATGCAATTTTGAATTTTATAGTATTTCTTGATAGAAAACATTGTGGGAAATGAAGAAATTGCTTGTGACAAGCAATTTCTTCATTTCCCACAATGCTTTCCTACACCCTTTCTCTTGAGGAGCTGTCAAAACTTCTCATTTTGTGGGAATAGGTAAAAGAGGTCAATCTCCAATCCTTGACAGAGCTGCTATGTTCTATACTAGGTTTATTTGAGCAGTTGGACGACCACCAGTTTACATCTCTGTTACCTGTCTTATATGGAAGTGTCAATCATTTAGTGTGTCATGCACAAGATATGAGGCTTAGAGAGAGATTGGCTGAAATGTTGCATAGGATTGGGGACTTGTTTAACATTGCTTTGACATGATTCTCATTCTGCTGAAGATTTTCATGATCATAAGGTCCTTTTCGATAAAATTTTAGACTAATCCAAATTAAAAAAAATTGTTGATGATAATTTCAAATTGATAAGATTTTAAATATTACAGCATTTCTTGATAGAAAATATTGTGGGAAATGAAGAAATTGCTTGTAACAAGCAATTTCTTCATTTCCCACAATGCTTTCTTATGCATTTTACTCAAGGAGTTGTCAAAAATGGGTGACAGAGGCCCATTTCCAATCCTGGACAGAGCTGCTGTGTTCTATACTAGGTTTATTTGAGCAGTTGGACGACCACCAGTTTACATCTCTGTTACCTGTCTTATATGGAAGTGTCAATCATTTAGTGTGTCATGCACAAGATATGAGGCTTAGAGAGAGATTGGCTGAAATGTTACATAGAATTGGGGACTTATTTAACATTGCTTTAACCTAAATCCCATTCTGCTATAAATTTTGGGAATTATAATTGGGAATGGGTTAAAGAGGCCCATCTTCAATCGTGGACAGAGCTGCTATGTTCTATACTAGGTTTATTTGAGCAGTTGGACGACCATCAGTTTACATCTCTGTTACCTGTCTTATATGGAAGTGTCAATCATTTAGTGTGTCATGCACAAGATATGAGACTTAGAGAGAGATTGGCTGAAATGTTACACAGAATTTGGGGACTTGTTTAACATTGCTTTAACATGAATCTTGTTTTGCTAAAGATTTTTATGATCATGGGGTCTTTTTGATGAAATTTTAGACTAACCCAAACTGAAATAATTTGAAGATGATAATTTCAAATTGATGCAATTTTGAATTTTATAGTATTTCTTGATAGAAAACATTGTGGGAAATGAAGAAATTGCTTGTGACAAGCAATTTCTTCATTTCCCACAATGCTTTCCTACACCCTTTCTCTTGAGGAGCTGTCAAAACTTCTCATTTTGTGGGAATAGGTAAAAGATGTCCATCTTTAGTCCTGGACAGAGCTGTTATTTTCTATACTAGGTTTATTTGAGCAGTTGGACGACCATCAGTTTACATCTCTGTTACCTGTCTTATATGGAAGTGTCAATCATTTAGTGTGTCATGCACAAGATATGAGGCTTAGAGAGAGATTGGCTGAAATGTTACACAGGATTGGGGAATTGTTTAGCATTGCTTTAACCTAAATCTCATTCAGCTAAAGATTTTCGAGATCATAGGGTCCTTTTCAATGAAATTTTAGAATGACCTTAACTGAAAGAATTTATAGGGGGTAATTTCAAATTGATAAATTTTTTAATTTTGTTGTATTTCTTGTTAAAAATCATAGTGGTAAATGAAGAAATTGCTTGTCACAAGCAGTTTCTTCATTTTCCACAATGTTTTCTTGTGCATTTTACTCAAGGAGCCATCTAAAACTGTAATTTTGTGGGAATGGGTTAAAGATCCCCATCTCCAAATTGGGCAATCTTGGACGGAGCTGCTATGTTCTATACTAGGTTTATTTGAGCAGTTAGACAACCACCAATTTACATCTCTGTTACCTGTCTTATATGGAAGTGTCAATCATTTAGTGTGTCATGCACAAGATATGAGGCTTAGAGAGAGATTGGCTGAAATGTTGCATAGGATTGGGGACTTGTTAAACATTGCTTTAACCTAAATCTTGTGTTTTTGTGTGGGAATGGGTTAAAGATGTCCCTCTCCAATCCTGGACAGAGCTGCTATGTTCTATACTAGGTTTATTTGAGCAGTTGGAGGACCAACAGTTTACATCTCTGTTACCTGTCTTATATGGAAGTGTCAATCATTTAGTGTGTCATGCACAAGATATGAGGCTTAGAGAGAGATTGGCGGAAATGTTGCATAGAATTGGGGACTTGTTTAACATTTCTTTAACATAAATCTAGTGTCATTGTGTGAGAATGGGTTAAAGAGGTCCATCTCCAGTCGTGGACAGAGCTGTTATTTTCTATACTAGGTTTATTTGAGCAGTTGGACGACCACCAGTTTACATCACTGTTACCTGTCTTATATGGAAGTGTCAATCATTTAGTGTGTCATGCACAAGATATGAGGCTTAGAGAGAGATTGGCCGAAATGTTACATAGGATTGGGGACTTATTTAACATTGCTTTAACCTAAATCTCATTCAGCTAAAGATTTTCGAGATCATAGGGTCCTTTTCAATGAAATTTTAGAATGACCTTAACTGAAAGAATTTATAGCGGGTAATTTTAAATTGATAAAATTTTTAATTTTGTGGTATTTCTTGTTAAAAATCATAGTCAATTAGTGGTAAATGAAGAAATTGCTTGTCACAAGCAATTTCTTCATTTCCCACAATGTTTTCTGGTGCATTTAACACAATAAGCCATCTAAAACTGTAATTTTGTGGGAATGGGTTAACCCTTTCCCAAACAAGACCTGGTTTTGACGTCCCTAATAGAAAAGGCTTGGGAAAACATTGAAACAAAAGAAGAAACTGCTGATAATCAGCAGTTTCTCCTTTTATCTCAATATTTTCTGTGCCATATTTTACACAAATTCTATCTTTAATAACATCCGTTTTGTCATTTGTGGCAGTTTTTGAAGTGGATAACCCTGAAATTTTGTTGTTTGGGAAAGGGTTAAAGATGCCCATATCCAATCCTGGACAGAGCTGTTATGTTCTATACTAGGTTTATTTGAGCAGTTGGACGACCAGCAGTTTACATCTCTGTTACCTGTCTTATATGGAAGTGTCAATCATTTAGTGTGTCATGCACAAGATATGAGGCTTAGAGAGAGATTGGCTGAAATGTTACATAGGATTGGGGACTTGTTCAACATTGCTTTAACATAAATCTTGTGTCATTAAGTGGTAATGGGTTAAAGAGGCACATCTTCAATCCTGGACAGAGCTGCTATGTTCTATACTAGGTTTATTTGAGCAGTTGGACGACCAGCAGTTTACATCTCTGTTACCTGTCTTATATGGAAGTGTCAATCATTTAGTGTGTCATGCACAAGATATGAGGCTTAGAGAGAGATTGGCTGAAATGTTACATAGGATTGGGGACTTGTTTAACATTGCTTTAACATAAATCTAGTCTCATTTTGGGGTAATGAGTTAAATAGGTCCTCCTCCAATCCTGGACAGAGCTGTTATGTTCTATACTAGGTTTATTTGAGCAGTTGGACGACCACCAGTTTACATCTCTGTTACCTGTCTTATATGGAAGTGTCAATCATTTAAAATTCATCTCCAACCTGCAAGTAGGGTTGCTAAAACATGTCATCATTGTTCAGTAGCAAATAAATGTCATCCAAAATATCATATTTATTTATTGAATCTCTGTGTCCAGGTCATATTACAATTGACATTTTACTGGGCATCCAATTTAGAGGGAGCCTATTGTTTCATGTTATTCGATTTTGTTATATCATCAGTTATTGCAAAATCTTGTAACTCCAGCTTTAAATCAAGCTGTAGTTACAAGGTTTTGCATAACATGTATATGTATGATATACTAGTTAGGAATATTGTTCATGGTCAATGAATAAAATACTAGTATTGTCATACTACATGATAAAAAGCCTTCTAATGTGCAAAAAGTATCAACCTTGTAAACTGGTGTGAGTGCTTATATAGTTAACCTGTTTCCAAACAACAAAATTGTAGAGTTGTTCAATTTGGCATCATTCTGAAGATGTCAAAAACGGAGTTTATAGAGTTTCTGTACAAATATAGCACAGACAATATTGAGACAAAAGTAAAAAATGCTGATTATCAGCATTTTCTTCTTTTGCCTCAATGTTTTTCCAAGTCTTCTATACTTGAAGTCAAAACCAGATCTTGTCCGAGAGGATTAATTTTGAACTAACTCAATGGAAGGTTTTGTTCAGTTGCTTGAAATCCAATATTTTCCTTTCTTTTGTTATTAAGAAGTCCATAAGTTACTGTTTTGTTATCAAGAAATCCAATATGTTTACTTCAAGTTTTTGATTGTGCAATAATGTTTTTGTTTTGTTATAGGATACATAATCAATATTTTTCTGTTTTACCTCTGTATTGCATTATTGCATTTTATTCTTTTCAATGTACTCATGATCGTCATTTACAAACATAGAAAAGCTCATAGAAAAGCTTTGGAAAACAGTGAAACAAAAAGAAGAATGCTGGTTTTATAACAGACCTTTCTCTTATACCTCGATATTCTTTTTGCTTTACTTGGCTTAACTTCTATTTTAACCAACAACCGTGTCAATACATGCAGAAGCTTTAAAATTGGAATAGTCTAAAATTGTGTTGTTTAGGAGTTAAAAAGAATGCATATAGTAAGTGTGTAAAATAATGCGGTGCTTTTCAACAAAAACCTCGGAGTTGCAGCTTAAAACAAGCTGTAGTAACGAGGTTTTTGTTGAAATGCGACAAATGTCTGTTTGTGTCAGGAATCAGTTGATGTAGAGTCAGATTCCTTTACTGTTTTTCGTCTGTTTGTCTGTTCATCTGTTGATTCATTTTCCAGCACAAAACTGACTCGAAGACCAAACATCAATTTTCTAAATGATTAACCCATTACCAAACGACAAAATTTTCGGGTATTCCAATTTGAAAGAAGTTGCAGACGACATTTCAATGTGAAGAAATTTTGAAATTTTATAGCTTTTCAGGTAGAAAACATTGTGGGAAATGAAAAATTGCTTGTCACAAGCAGTTTCTTCATTTTCCACAATGTTTTCCAAAGCCATTATATTTTGGGGAGTCAAAAAGAGTCACTGTGTGGTAATGGGTTAAGTTGTTGTGGACACCACATATATCTAAATTATCCTCTATACCAAAGTCCAGCTCCTTTGTAAAGGTCATACGACACATATCAAGGTCAACAAAAATTATAAAAGGTAGAGCAGTGGCCTCCTATCACCATTTGTTGACTCATCACTGGTCCACATGGTTGGCACTAGTACCAGCCCAAGTTGTAAGAACTTGTTTCAATGTAAAATGAATTTGGGAATTCAAGTGTGAATTTGGGAATTCAAGTGTTTTGCACCAAACATTGTTTTCATTGTCAAAAGTGTAAAATCGGAAGAAATTGATATTTGTTTTATTAGTTTTGTTTAAGTTTTGGTTGTGGTTACATCATTGTGCAATAATATAATATATATTCAAAATAGATCTAGTTTACATTATAATGATCTGATGTTGTAAGAAAAACTATTTTTCTCGAAATTATATTTATTGTGTTACGGTATGTTTTGTATTTTCCTTTTTCTTTTGATTTCATTTTTCCATGATTGCTCAGTTAAGCCTCTCTCACAGCCCGTCGTTCGTCCTTATAAATCGTGATTTTTCGGAGATTTTTAAAATCTCTAAAGACGCACGATTGGATTAACCACGTGTTGTAAGAGAGGCTCTTGTGTGCTCTTGGTGTTTTAACCCATTCCCAAACAATTACTCTTTTTGACTCCTTAAAAAAGAAAGACAAGCAATTTCTTCATTTCCCACCATGTTTTCTACCCTAAAACACCAAAATAATTTAAATTCCATCACTTGAAATTGTCGTCTGCAACATCTTTGAATTTGAACCAACCAAAAATCTCGTCGTTTGGTAATGGTTTGTGGTCGTAGCGAAGGATTGTCTGGTCATTTCTTCGCTATGTCCATTCTGCGTCGTGTTTGTGTCCAGCAAAGAAGCACTTTGCAAGTGCGTGCAACGCACGACTGGGCCTAAACAACGGCCATTCGCAGGAGCACATATGACCGATTGTACACGCAAGAGAGGCTTTACCACCGACAGATCAGTCGGTAACAAAAGAGACTAACAATCTAAGGATATTGCAACACGTTGGATCCCAGTCTCAAAGATGAGACTTTAAACCGAGGTCCCGTCACCATATGACCCTAGCAGTTGAGTGGGACGTAAAACTCCATTTAATCCAAATCCACGTTGGATCCAATATTTTGCTGCTTTACAACAAAAACCTCTAGACTGCAGCTTGTTTTAAGCTGTAGTTACGAGGTTTTTGTTGAAAAGCGGCGACATACACAATACGTTAAAGATTACTAGTAGAAGCTGTATTAAATCCATTCATAGCTCGGTTGTCGGAGAAGATTGAGTAATTTCTCTCCTTTGACAACTATATTTCTTTTGCGAAATTCTCTCGAAGCAAGTTTGGAAATACTATGAGGAACCGATGCCTGTAACATTTTCCGATGCCAACATGTTTACAAGTATGAATAGGTTGTAAATACAATAGGTTATAGATTAACGATGTTTGAATCCATTCATTATCCGGTAGTCCGAGATTTATTGTTCTTAACATGTCAACAATATTTATGTACAAAATGCACCTGGCTCAGGTGTCGTTTGATGACGTATCATTTCGAAAACAAATTCTGAATTCTTTATCAACATCAAAAGAAAAAAGAACGTCAAGTACTTTCGCACATTTTTGACGTCAAAATTGGGGTCGCGAATTCAAGTCTAACCGTTCTTGTTTTGTATATCAATGAGTTCAACCTCATCATTTTCAGCGAGAAAACAAATTGACACTTCAAGAGTGGTAATGTGAATGTTATTGTATAATTATGATGATTACATCGTAGCTTTTCAAAAAAAATCGTAACTGCGGCTTAAATCAAGCTTCAGTTATGAGGACGAGGTTTTGTGGGAAAAGCATCAATGTGCACTGACAATGGTTTCGATATAAAGCTTCGGACCAAAAATGTAGGCTGCTTGAATAATGCAAGTGTTGAAAATGATATTAAATTAGCTTTGAATCGAAATTTGCAGAGGACGACCTTATTTCAGTTAAGCCGCGTGCGATTTAGGCCAGAAGTTGTCTTCTGGAAGAGGTAGAGCTAGTCTGGTTCCCGCCTCTGATACACTACGTTACATCTTTTCTACGACGTACTCGTAGTGTATCAGAGGCGGGAACCAGACTTCCAGAAGAGCTCTACCGGCCTAAATCGCAAACGGCTTTATAGATAGATATACTAAGAATTATGTGCCACATTGCTTAGGATACGCAAAAAATATCGTTGTCTTTCTCCTTTATCCACGTTGTTTCTCCCAAATATCGATATAGTACACGTATTTTAAAGATGTTGTAGACTACAAAAAGCAGACTTGGAATTAATTATAGGCCTATGATATGGTATCAATGCAATAAACACAAGAGCTTCGCAGAAGGGCGTATATACGCCCGAGAGGGGTTTGTCAGTAAACTTGACCATTTTTTTTTTCAATTCAAGGGCAGATAATTCAAACATGAAAAGTTATCAAATTTTTGTATGCACAACCAGACACCATAGAGATTCATAGTGGCTAGTTTAATTGGATTCTGGTTGAAACTGGGGGCGTTGAGGACACGAAAAAATGGATATTTTTGAGAAAATGGGCATTTTTCCTTAAATTCAAGGGCACATAATTCAAGAACAAAAATAGTTATCTAAATTCCGTAAGCGGTGTGACAACTAGACACCATGGAGATTCATTGTGGTAAGTTTGATCAAATTCCGATCAAAACTGTAGAAGTTGCGCACACAAGAAATTGCTAACGGACAGACGAACGACCGGGGCATAATACGACCCTTCGAGCGTATAAAAATAGAGCAGACAGAAAAATGTTGTTTTATCAGCAGTACCTTTTCTCTCGACGTTTTCCAAAGCCCCAGATTAGACGGGTTGTCAAAGTTTTGTAAAGGATCGAACTCGTGTCTAATCTTGTTCTGCTTTGTCATTTAGATGACAATACGAGGACACAAATCAACCCGTTCAACAAACAATGTCTGCATTGTTTATGATATCGATGACTCGTGAATGGGGATTGATTTGAATACAAGAGGTCCTTATTTAAGGTACAATACCCATAAATAATGTGGCCATTTTTTAGATTCATAAAACATCGGAATTTTTCGAGCACCGTCGTTACGTATCCGAACCTATTCGGGTGGAAAGTTCCACCGCCGAATGATTTCGACGTCGCCCGAATTATTCAGACGCCGCGCGAATCTCATTAGGGGTTTACTACCTTAATACCAGTTGAGTTATTGGGGTACGTATTTAACCCTTTGCTAAACGACGAAATATTGCTTAAGTCAAAGCTCAATGACATAGGCCTATAGCAGACGACAAAATGCATGATTACAGTACTGTTAAATAACCATTGAAGGAAAGGGCAAAAACTGCTTCTTACAAAATTACTCTGGTTCAAATTCACTGGCGTAGCAGACGACAGAATAATTCATTACTGTAAAAGAATGTTTGCATGAATATGGTTAAATTGTTTCCTTTTCTCCAGAAATCTTTCCCAATCATTATCTTTCGGATACGATTTCATAACAAGTGACTTTAATGAAAATGTTGATTTAATATTCTCATATTAAAAAGAAGCGCTATCTTGAATTTCAAGATGTTTCGACGCTGGTCAGCCTGTGCAAACTAGATCTGGTGATATTTTCAACCAATAATTTTCATTTCGTTGGTTGGAGATCAGAACCTCGTAATAGGGAACGATTTTATCCAGTTAACAGTGACGTAAGTTCGGACAAACAAATAGTATTTCGTTGTGTTGTTATAAAATCTCGTAACTACGGCTTGACTCAAACCGTAGTTACGAGATAGTAAAACAACACCGACGGCTTAACAAAACATAACGGTAAACCAAGTCTATTTTTAGCACAAAATTCTTTGCCACTACAGCTTCTTCAAGCTGTGGTTATGAGTTTTTGATCCCCCACTAACGATATGTCAACTCGGCCTACCAATATTGCACCTTGTTTTCATGCCGGGGACTGATATAAAAGAATTCCAACCTAGGACCTGACAATAACCGGGTAACAAACAGTTTTTCAACCATGTTAAGTTTATTCAAGTTTTAAATTCAACCCATTTTATGTTTGTTTAAGGTTTAGTTTTATCTCCATTCCAAACTATGGTATTTCTTCTCGTAAGGCGGTCCAAAGAATTTTCAGATTGTATTTCATATACTTTTGTCGATCACGTTAACAAATTCAGAGTGTTACCGTGTAAGTAATATTTATCCCGGATTTTCAGACAGCATAGAATAAGATCAACGTACTCGTACGCATAGTCTGATCTTAAGATACACAATCTGCTTTCTTGTCCATTCAAAGAACTTTATGTGAAATTTTCTTTTTCAAGAGTTATACGCCATATACGGGCAAAATATTACAATCTCTAACGCTATCGTCATTTTGGTTTTCTGTAGTTTTGAAAGAGGTTACACGTATTCAGCATGACATACGCCCGCATGATATGTCACGAACTACATGTAACGTCGTCGTGTTACAAACACATTTTGTAGAAAGGTCTTATTTTATTAAGAAAAATGTCTGCGATAAATATTATCCGTAATGTAGCCTTGTATGTATATGATAATGGAAAATGTACATTATATGTCTGAATGTCGTAAATGTGGCTGCAAAACTAGGCTCACTGTATCCGAATACTTACAAGTGCAATTATATATTATAATGGTAAGATTGCGCGTAATATACATGTAAATGCTGTATGGTTTTATCGATGATTTTCATCAAAAGCCTCGTATTTGCAGCTTATTTTAAACTGCAGATACGAGACCTTTGATGAAAAACCAAGATATGCTCCTACTGAGTGTAGAACACTTCCTACATAATTTGGTCCGTTGTAAACGCTCCTATTTGATGCACATTATCTTTCCAGAACTCGTGATACTGACTGAGTTTACCAGCATCAATAAGTTTATCAATATCAGCTTCCCTCACAGACCGTTCCATCTCTTCTGTGGGCACATATTCCCACAGTCTCAGTATGGGCCTCTCCTCCGTCAAGTGTAACACCAACAAACACATCTTCAAGTTTAGCGGGTCTGCCAAACCGTTTTGTATGATTAATATTTTGCACATAGCTAGTTCGGCAATGTCTAATGGTCGCGGTGTATCAAGTCCGGTCACTTTAATGTTTACAGCGATTGTTTTACCGTCTTTACAGCACATAGCGTCAACTTGACCTGCCAGCACGCGCACAAAATTCGAAACTTTCACGTGACCTGTGAGTCTCACAGCCACCGCTTCGAATGTATCGTACCATGTTTCTATTTTACGTTCAAACAGGCGACATAAATTACCACAGAAGGATTGCTCGGTGTTTTCTGTGAATTTAGTGTCCAATTGTTTAAATGCGTCGTCGGCGCCTTTCAGTTTCATCATTTGCAACATGGCGGCGTAGAATTGTTGGCCTTGGTGCTCACGTGACACGTTTTTCAGAAACTCGCGATATCGTACCCTATTTTTCTCGTGCTTGTGTAGATCGAGTCTGCAAGCTTCTTTGCGCTGTAGAAAGGATTCCCATCGAGACTTTCTAGCTGAGTTATAGGTACAGGTTACTAGTTCTTCACCTGGAGAAACAATAAGAAACAAAGTTACAAATGTATTAGGCCTAATTGAAACCCTGCTATGCCGAATCAAAATGAACAAAGTTTCATTAATAGTTAAGCCAGGCATCGTCTTTCTAAGTTGTCAAAACATTTCAATATGTTCTATAGGCCTATTTACTGGATGTTCGATTATGGTATGAATAAAGAAGACAATTTAAGCTTCTCGTGACTTGATAGATATATCTAAGTTAGGCCTACTCGGTGAAAATAAAACTCAATTTCGACTACGTTCTAATGACCAAAATCAAGTAGATATTCGCACAGCATGAACTTTCATTTTTCAAAGGCCCTTTTGTTAGGCTTGTTTAAATAGTCAATTGATGTTCAGTTTTATAATCTTATCGTAAACCTAAAATGTTTGTAACCTTTGCTTGCGTCCGCCCTTAATAGAATTTTGATGATAGAAAACATTTTACTCGATGTTCATTGTTTTGGGGTTTCGGCTGGGTTAAGAAATATTGAGTAGCCAAACTTTGAGACCATATACACAGTGAAAAAATTACATATCTTTTCGGCATTCCGCTTGTAATAATATAGAAACTCTTTTGATCAACAATGCCATGTTTTTCATAGATTAGACAGTGTCTCTTAATTTGGAATAGTAGTCTAAAAAAATCATAATTAACATTCATGACAATAGCAATTGAAAGCCGGACATACCAAGACATTCCACACAGATGAATATTTTCATGGTGGTGAGGTCGTAGGTTCGTGATAGTATCTCCAGTCGTCGTTTGAGTTCGTCATCATAACGAATCAAGGACTGGGTCGAAGATACGCCCCCTTCTCACTCCTTTTGAATGACCGTTGTATTTTTTTTTTTTTTTTTTTTTCATTTCAGATCCCAACCCTAGGTTATGGGTACTCATTTGAATCGTCTCGATGAGACGATTCTAATGATTATCCAAAACACAGGGCTAAGTGAACCTTTAGTGAAATATTTCTGAAAAAGCATACATACCTAGACATTCCACACAGATGAATATTTTCATAGTGGTGAGGTCGTAGGTTCGTGATAGTTTCTCCAATCGTCGTTTAAGTTCATCGTCATATCGAATCAAGGACTGCGTCGAAGATACGTCCCCTTTCACACTCATTTTGGATCGATGTGTCGCAACGTTATTTCCTTGTCAGTATTGTAAAACTGTAACCTGGAAATTAATGTTTAGAAGATTGGTGACGGCATGTATTTAAAGTTATTTTACCCTTTCCTCAAACAAGGCCTTGTTTGGAGTCCCTTTGGGGAATTGAGACAAAAAAAATGCTGCTTATCTGCATGTTCATCATTTGACTATTTAAGGCCTTAATATTTTATGTACTATGTTGTTCCTTTCTTTCTTTTGATCTCAAATGACTGTATGGAACATATTTTGGTTATATGGACATATGAAACCATAGAAATCATAGAAATAGCACAATAATTCATAGAATACATCATGCACATGTTTATGTATTAAACAATTCAAGAATTTATGTAAAATTCAAAAATCCTTTCTATACTGACTGCCATAAGAAACAACTCAATGAAATTTGTCATTATTTTCCTTAAGCCTATTACAATGTTAGTGAAATATATGCTGTAGGCTATATATTATTTTTGATCAACAGTTACGTCAATTAAACAAATGTGCGTTTCTATTACCAAAATGCTCATTTCCGGTGACTGGTCACGTTTTCTACGTGCGCTTCGTGTTTATTTGTCATGTGGTGAAATTGGTCTCGTTTTACACAGTAACATGTGTTAATGGATAGGCAATCAGGAATTTAAAGATTTTCTTATCAATCATCCGTATTAAAGGATGCCAAGGCTAAATTCCGAAAAAGGAGCTCACGGTATGGCCATTTTCGAATGCGAGAAATACGCAAACAGCTCGCCAGACAGTTTAACACATTGTGTGTCTCGATTCGGAGTCTTGATCGACACGTATGAGTTTCGCGAACGTTTATCGATCGGCCACGCTCAACTGGATCTCGTCTAACGCCTTAAAAACGAGAAAATTCCTAACGTCAACGTCATGTACGTTTTAGGTTTGTGACGTTGGGATCGACGTTGTGTTGAGTAGTCGCTTACTGTGGTGGCCAAATAAGTGTTTTATCCTGTCACTAGCTAAATATTCTGCCCAATAACAGGGGGTAGGATAAACTTAGCTTTATCCTACCCCCTGATCACGTGACATGCTTTATTATGCTACATGATCACGTGATCTGCCGAAACTACTTTTAATTTTATCCGCAGGTTGGGCAGGGTCGATCTCGAAATCCCCGTTTTTATGACAAAACTTACACAAAATGTTCGCAAAGTCTCCTGTTTTGAATAGCAAAAATCATCCCAATCAAATAATTCTGCGTATTTAATCAATATCCTTGCACCGAACTTACAAAAATGCTAACTTTAAGTTTACTCGTAATCCGAGGCAAGTGGTCTACAGAAAACGAGAAATAAAAAGCACAAAAGAAACTTTTCCATTCCCTTGTCTAAACAATGGACTAAATGCCCCACTAACAGAATCCGCCCCTGGAATATTGACCTAAATCTTAGAAATCGATGACGTAGATTAAAGTTTGGATGACGTAATACGTGTACACTCGCTGTTGTCTGGGAATCGAAGCGATGTTTGTTTACAACAGGACAGTGCAGGAAAAAATCAAAGCGCTGAAAGCGCTGAAGGCCTTGAAGAATTTGAACACATGCAGATTATTGGTATGAGAAAGTTTAAATATTCTTTAACTTCAGCAATAATCAAAGTGCTGAAAGTGCTGAAGGCCTGGAAAGTGTACGAAAAATAACAAGAGTAATATTTTAATCTTTTAATTTTTTTTAAGAAGTTTCGAACAAATTTGAACACATGCAGATTTTTGGTATAAAACAAAAGTAAAATGAACAGAAATCATCTGTACTGGATGGCCACTAGAATCATGGGGGCCAAATTATCAAGGATCAGGTAAGAAGGATTTCGATTATTAAATGAAGTTAAATCATTGCCGACAAATCGTGATGTTATTTCTATATATCTTCACAATATATCATTTAGAACCTTATTAAATCATGAATCTGCCTATTAAAACATAACTATCTAACACATGTATACAAATACATAGATATATAAATAACAAAGTTTTAAAACAGATTAAAGAATAACAAATCGTTACTATTACCTACGGTATTGGAAAACCAAATATTTCAAGTGTGTATCGGTAATCACTGACGCGTTCCGTGTGTTCCGGTAATTACTATGCGTTCCATGGTGTTCCGGTATTTCTATGGACCCAATAGTTCTTTCGCGGTGGAAAAAACGAACATTTACGGAAAATTTTGCAATGAACAAGTTTCTTTAAATATTAGAGGAACGTCGGGTACTTTCGGACAGTTAAGCGATCGTCAGCCATTATTTAGATAGGTGAAGACAAAAACTGTATCTTATGTCACAATCAGAAAATTCTAAGCCTTTTCCCCGGCATCGGTAATGAGAAGTATGTATTAAGCGTATAAAACCGGGTACCATAAGGAAAACAAAATGAGTCATCAACGACAGGTTATTTCGGACACATCGGGTCTGATCGGACAGGCCGATAATCGAGCTAGATTTATTTCAAATAATTATGTTTGCACTTTTACGTAATTAATTTGGAACAATCTAAAATTTTGTTTGGAAAGGTTTTAGGTAAGATAAAATACAAATGAACGATCTAAGATATTTATTTGCATCGAGTATTTCATAAAAAAAAAAAAAAAAAAAAAAAAAAAAAAAAAAAAAAAATACGCTGATAGCTGGAATTAAACGTCGGTTCCCCGAGTTCTGAGACTTCGACATTACCACTCGACCACTGAATTTGTTGTTTCAGGAGTGACATAATTAATATATAAAATCATTATTTGTCCGGTTAGACCCGACGTATCAATTTTCCTTCGGGTCAGATCGGACACCATTTTATTTCCGAAAATAACTAAAATTTCTATCATCGACAGGTAAAACCCTCTCGAAAACCTTTTAATCTTCTTTTTAAACCAGACTAAAAAAGATTTAATCGCAATAATACATCGTCATAATCTTGCGTCTGCAGGGTATCTATATTTAGATATTGCTTACGATATTGATTCGGGGGAAAACCCACTAAACGTTGAGTATTGGCGGCGAATGGATCCGCGCATAATATATGTTGCAATCGATTTCTTGATTGTAAATATTTTACGATTTTTAATGCCTTTACTACTATCAACGTATGTATTTACTTCTTTTGTAATGTACATGGGTCAAAAATCTGCATAAAGTAGTATAGATCTAATCCAGTTCCGATTTACTTTTCATCGCGCAAGAACACTATCTATCTGCATTCAACGTTTTCACAAGATAACGATTCAGCACGCCCTGGGAAAAATGACATGCTAAATTTGGCCTTCTTCAAGGCCAACAAGGAATGATTTGGATTTACATGAGGAGGAGAGATTTGTGGTTTGTTCTCGTATTTCAAAACATCCGTAGTACCTGTTTTTACACGTCAGGCTATTGTTATTTTGAAATAATGTCTTCATTACCACGCACAACACAAGCTTGCTTCGTTGGAGACTGTCTGAAAATGGACGACATCGGAGAAAGTGCAAAACACGTTAGGACTGAGGAAATTAAAGTTGGGACGGATAGTGAACTGAATCATTTGTGGTAGGCGCTTCATGTTCTTGTTATAGTTTGACCTTTTCGAGTTTTAATTTAAATGTTGACTCTGTTTTTGTTAAAACCGATACGGATCCTTCCAATCCCAATCCACACACAACGGTCAGGTCAAGGCACAGTCGTCGACTCGCATCACTTTCTAGTTCTTTGCTATTTGAATTTACACTGCATGGTTATTATATTTGAAAATTGAAATATAACTTGCTTGTTTTTACTTCGGTAAAATTATAAAATGTTGATGGGAAAGGAAATTTTCCACGCGGATTACTTTCTGACGCTCATCAAACGTGTGCGCATTCAAACATTTTGAAAGGGTGACATCGCTTTAAAAAAATGATAATCCATTGTTTTCAATGAATTGTGAATATGTTTCTGTAATTCTAAATCGTTTTAAGGTTGTAACAGGATAAATAGAATAGATGGTTCATGTCTTGGATGGGTCAAGTTTATTTGGCTCGGCTGCGGAATTTATCTTGTTCGCCTTCGGCTCACAAGATAAATTCCTCCGCTCGCCAAATAAACTTGACCCATCCAAGACATGAACCATCTATTCTCTATTTATGGCATTTTTGGTTGTTTCAAGTAACGTTTGAAACAGATACATTGTTCGGAAAATAGAGCTCGTATATGAGCCATTTTTGAATACGGGAAACTCAAAAACAAGCCGTCCGACGTTTTGACGTCTTGTATTGCACGATTAAGCTTCTTGGACGATGAGTTAGAGTGACAGAAACATTTGCCAATCGACAAAAGTCAGATAGACCTCGGATAACGCCTTTTTAGCTCACCTGAGCACGAAGTGCTCGAGGTGAGTTATTGTGGTCACTTTTTGTCCGTCCGTCCGTCCGTCCGTCAACATTTGGGGTGTTTACACTCTAGCATCCACAAAAGTTACTCAATCTTGATCAAACTTGGCCAAAACAAGTATGATCATAAGTTCTCGGACAAGTTCGATTATGGGCCTGATCGGACCAGAAAGTGCGGAGTTATCTGCTCTTGAATGTCAAAAAATGCTGTTTTTAAGTTTGTTTATACTCTAGCATCTACAATTATTGATCAATCAAGACAAAACTTGGACATAATGTTGGAGACCATAAGATCTTGGATGAGGTCAATTTTCAGTCTGATCTGACCAGAAAGATGAGAGTTATGTGCCCTTGAATTGGGCAAAATTGCCACTTTTTTGCTGTATTCAAAAAAAAAGAGTTAATCCAAGGGAAGGAACTCTGACACTACTATTCTTCAGTATAAGTAGAGTTATCTAGTTTGATAGAGGATATAAATAGATTTACACCCATTACCAAACAACAAAATTTTAGCCTAGTCCAAAATCATAGGTGTTGCAGACGACAAGTTCCATTGAACAAAATTTAACATTTTTTGGTCTTTCTTGGTAGAAAACATTGTGGGTAATGAAGAAATTGCTTGTCACAATGTTTGCCAAAGCCTTTATTTTGTGGGGCATCCAAAAGCGCCAATGTGTGGGAAAGGGTCAATCAAGACAAAACTTGGACACAATGTTGGGGACTATAAGATCTCAGATGAGTTTGATTTTCAGTCTGATCTGATCTGAAAGTCAAGAGTTATGTGCCCTTGAATTTGACAAAATTGTCATTTTCGACCGTTTTCAACCTTTTTTACACTCTAGAATCTACAATTATTAATCAATCAAGACAAAACTTGGACACAATGTTTTGGACCATAAGATCTGGGATTAGTTTGATTTTCAGTCTGATCTAATCAGAAAGTCAAGAGTTATGTGCCCTTGAATTTGACAAAATTGCTGTTTTTTACTGTTTTCGACTTTGTTTACACACTAGAATCTACAATTATTGACCAATCAAGACAAATCTTGGACACAATGTTGGAGACTATATAGATCTCAGATAACTTCGATTTTCAGTTTGATCTGATCAGAAAGTCAAGAGTAATGTGCCCTTGAATTTGATAAAATTGCTGTTTTTGGCTGTTTTCGACCTTGTTTATACTCTAGAATCTACAATTATTTATCAATCAAGACAAAACTTGAACACAATGTTGGGGACTATAAGATCTTGGATGAGTTTGATTTTCAGTCTGATCTGATGAGAATGTTGAGAGTTATGTGCCCTTGAATATGACAAAATTGCCATTTTCGGCTGGTTTCGACCTTGTTTACATTCTAGAATCTACAATTATTGATCAATCTATACAAAACTTAGACACAATGTTTGGAACCATAAGATCTCATATGAGTTTGATTTTCAGTCTGATCTGATCAGAAAGTCAATTTTGACAAAATTGTTGTTTTCGGCTGTTTTCGACCTTGTTTACACTCTGGAATCTACCTTTATGGATCAATCTAGACAAAACTTGGACACAATATTAGGGACCATAAGATCTGGGATTAGTTTGATTTTCAGTCTTAACTGATGAGAAAATCGAGAGTAATGTGCCCTTGAATTTGATTAGATTACTGTTTTCGGCTGTTTTCGACCTTGTTTATACTCTAGAATCTACAATTATTTATCAATCAAGACAAAACTTGGATACTATCAGGCATACAGATAAGTGGAGGTGAAGACATACTAACATTGTTTTTTCGAATTCAAATCCTATGTTGTGGGTACTCATTTGAATCGTCTCGACGAGACGATACAAATGAGTAACTACAACATAGGGTTTGATGATCACTGACAGCATTATTGCAGTTTGAAAAGTCACCACCCCCTCTTATCTGGAGCCCTGTCCAATGTTTGGCATCATAATTTAGATCTCGGATGAGTTAGATTTTCACAACCTTATTGACCATAAGTTCTTTTTCAGTCTTAAAGTAATAAATATTAATTGAATTGAACAAAAGTGTTGCTCATATCATTTACGTTCAGGTGAGCGATATAGGACCATCATGGTCCTCTTGTATGTAAGAAGATTTCTCACTTTAACGTCATATGCGTTTCATGTTTATGACGTTGGGCTCGACGTCGCATTTAGTATTCACTAATTTAGAACGCCAAAATAACACGTTTCATGGCACCTGTTATTGTCGAAAGTAAAGTTTTAGCCACGTGCAACTAATTTTTGAATGGAAATTCTGATACCGCTCTAGGGCCGCGGCCTTAGCGCAATTGGTAGCGCATCTGACCCTCATTCGAGAGGTCCCGGGTCCCGGGTTCGACACCCGGCTGCGGCTAATATCCTTTCTGACAAAATTGTCACCCACCAATGGGTTTGAAATCGTTAACCTAAGTGGGCGAGCAGCTGGAGGCTCGGTAAGGGTGTTGTGGTAGTACTGGTTTGAGAAACAACAGGAATCCATGGGTAGGTGCTCCAGCCGCCGCGATATGACCCTGGTAGTTGAAAACGACGTAAAACCCCAATAAACTAAACTAAACTGATACCGCTCTGTTTAAATGGGCTATTTTTCTAATCTGCAACAATTTGATAATTTCTTTATAATCATTTTTCAACACCAGATAATCAAATTTACAGATTGAAATGAGTTTTTTCGTAATTTCATATCAAATATACTGAAAATCGGATATTTAATAGGACTGAGGCGTTTCTTATGGCCGTCAGTATATATCAACATTCATTGTGTGTCCTGACTCTCGATCGATTTTCTGTAATTACATGTATAGTGAATGCAATTCTTCTTTCTAACTTTCAATTAAAATTATCGATCCAGATTTGCTGGCTAGCAATGACTCATAGCTCCCATCGGGATTTTCGACAATTTTTAAATCAACTTGGTTACCAAGCAACCCCATTTTCACATGACATACAGCTCTTTCTATTTCAATCGTTTGACAGTGAGTAATAATGACAAACAACCATAATATACTGACATTTCGCTGCTTTTCAACAAAAACATCGTAACTGCAGCTTAAAACAAGCTGCAGTTACGATGTTTTTTGTTGAAAAGCGACGATTTGTTAAGAACAAGGAGGCACTTGAAGTCTTGAGGTACTGATAAGACGTTCATACGATTTTATAAACAGGAATAAAACACATTGAAACAAAATTTATGCAAGCTTCTTAGTTTTCATTGACGCCAAGAGAGTCGTATTAACATATCATTATGGTAACATGATTATTGGCATAATTTCCGTGATTTCGATAGTCATTGTCCTAAAGAAACCGTTTCCGAAAAACAACAACACTAAACAAGATGAAATATCTCTTTCCAAAATCTTTCTATCAAAGAGGTTTACGTTGATAATGTCAAAGACATTAACGACGTAGATTGATTAATAATAAAAAAGCATGTGCAATTTTGCGATGGCATAGTAGGCTACTAGAACTATAAGTGTCCAATATCGTTTGGTAAGTATATATTACAAGTAGCCTCATTTAGGTCTATATTTGTTTAGAGTTTACTTTCATACTTTATATAAATAGTCAATACCGTATTTGAACATATCCCTTAGTTCGATCAGATGACTGAACCTTCTTAATCCTGTCTTAATTCATCCATTAATTCTATGACATCCAGAAAGTATTTGTAGGAAGGAAAACACAATTTTTCCTTCTTTTCGTTCAATAATTTCCGTCTTATTTTTAAATTATACAAAGTTTGTATACTCATTAAATTGGTGACTCTCTTTGCTGTCCGTGAATTCCAACGACATCGATTTCAAAGCAATATTTGACTATTTTAGCAGCAAAAAAGAAACAATGGGGAATGCGTGGATTGCTAGTAACAAGAGCAGTTTGTCGTTGCAAAAAATATTCCAAATAAACCAATCACAATACAACCGGATATACCTACTTTTTAGCATAACCTACATAGAACAAAAAATCGACAAAGGCCTACATGTAGGCCTACTTACCTAAGTTACGTTATATTTCCTACATGTCTCCTAATGGAGGGATTTTATCAAACTGTCGTCATTAAAGATACACTATCAAACCAAAATCTTTCCACTATAAAACTGATAATATCATTTAACTGTGAATATTTCCACCCAGGCGCAAAATTTATATAAAATATATAACCGTCAAAGACCTACCTTAAACCATAATATTTGCAATCCGTATGTTTCCAATATGTTTCCTAAATGAGTGACTTTATTCAACTACCGGCATTTAGCTTGCCTTATCGATCAATATCTAGCACAGTTCAATATTAGGCGTTCTAAACATTCCGATACCTAATCCCAGACGACAAAATTTTACACGGGTCCAAATTCAAAGCTGTCGCAGACGACAAAAATGTGGTTCTTGTCATTGAAAAAAGTAAGTTACAAAATGACGCTTTTTGACACCCACCAGGAAACATGCTTTGGAAAACATCGTGGAAAATGGAGAAATTGCTTGTGACAAGCAATTTCTTCATTTTCCACAATGTTTTCAACCCAGAAAGACCAGAAATTTGTGAAATTTCATCAATATCTATCAATGTTCAATATTAGGCGTTCTAAACATTCAAATACCTAGCCGCACTTTTGTTGTGCTAATCTGTACACAGCTCAACCTGTCGCAGACGACAAAATTTTACGCGGGTCCAAATTCAAAGCTGCCGCAGACGACAGTCTTATGTCGCTTTCAGCATTTTAGGCCATTACAAGACAAACTTTTGACGCATAGCATCAAAGAGGCCGGCAATTTTTTGGTAGCCATCCATGAAAATTTTGCTGAAGTGATATATTTCAACCATGTCATGTTAATTATATCTTTCCTTTTCTTGTTGAACTCACAGTATCAAGACCCCAACGGAATTATCGTGGACTTGCAGTAGCAATTATTTGATAGCGTATTGTTTGTTTGCAGTTCAAGTGACTTCTACTTTTAAAATGTATACATTCTGCAAGTCCCGCAAATTGCCATGTTTGCTCATTTGGGTGACCTCAAGTGCAATAATAGACTATGCTGCCTTTAGATTTCTCAGTGAATGGTCCTGCACCACCTACACAAGTTCACATTACCATGGTTAACTTAAAACAAATACCAGCTCGCATAACCATGATTAACTCAAAAATACCGAATTTTTAACAACAAAATTGAAACCTATTGTTCTGAACCTAACTAAATATTTGTTCATTGCTTTACTTCAAAGAAATGGATATTTTGTTCACGTTATTGACATGTTCTTCTGTAAATCTGTGTTTTTTTTTCCTTTTTTCCAAATGTTTCATTGTTTGATATAGAATTTGTAAATATTTAAAGGTGCTCTATCTCGAATTTTCTTCGAAAAATAAACTTTAAAACCATTTGGTGGTCATTCGCTGGGTCATTAATAATATTTTAAACAATACACCTTTCAAGCTCAATTGTACTCCAATTCAATGAAATTCTCCTTTTTAAAACGAAATGCCGGAGGTTTTTTCCACAAATAACCGCAATTAATTTTATAGAAAAAAGTATTTCGCAGGACTGTGATGATGTCATTCTCAGACACCCCTCCAAGCGTCTTCTCACGTGACCACTATTGATGTATCGATCAGCGTTTTGGCAACATGATTCGATTCGTGTCAGCTTCGATTCGGCCTATCCTTTCACCTTTCCATCGCTCTGTTTGATCCCCGATAAAGATAGGATTGGATCTAAATCTCCTGTCGTTTGGATTTTGATTTCTTCTATAGTTCGTGCAAGATCCTTTGGCACATGGATAAAACAAAACAATTTTTATATTTAGTGGCGTAATGACTAAGAAAATTTAGGTTGATACGTAGAGCGGTCAGTTTTCAATTATGGAGCCCCGAGTTCGAATCCAGCTGTCTGCAGATTTTTTTTATACTTTTTTTTCTTCGTCTTCAATGGCTATTAGCTACGAAATTTCATTTGCTAGGCAGATGGCAACTTGTATTTTGTGTAAAAAAAAACAAATGATGGACAAAAAGAAAAGAAAAAAAAAGAGAGTAAAAGAATCACCGAGACCTAGGACAGAACTCGGACGTCCTGTACAGCACACATATCGCTCAATCACTCTACCTAAATTTTACCCGTATCTTCGTCATAACTTTATAAGAGTTTTATTGTGTTTTATACAAAACTGTTGTGTTTACATCTGAGCAAAATGTAAACAGTGAGGAAAATATATTTGAAAAACGTGACAAACGTTTTTAGCTCACCTGAGCACGAAGTGCTCAAGGTGAGCTATTGTGGTCGCTTTTTGTCCGTCCGTCTGTCTGTCCGTCTGTCTGTCCATCTGTCTGTTCACAATTTGTTGTTACCACTCTTGCGCCCACAAATATTGACCAATCTTAACCAAACTTAGTCAAAACATGTATGACCATAAGTTCTCGGATGAGTTCGATTTTGAGTCAGATCGGACTAGGAAGTCCAGAGTTATGTGCCCTTGAACGTCAAAATTGGCTAGTTTTGACTTTGTTACCACTCTAGCATCTAGATATATTGACCAATTTTTACCAAACTTGGTCAAAACATGTATGACGATAAGTTCTTGGATGACTTTGATTTTGGGTCGGATCGGATCAGGAAGTCCGGGGTTATGCGCCCTTGAATATAAAAAATCGCTAGTTTTTACTTTGTTATTACTCTAGCATCTACAAATATTGACCAATCTTGACCAAACTTGGTCAAAGCATGTATGACAATAAGCTCTTGGATGAGTTCGATTTTGGATCAGATCGAACTAGGAAGTCCAGAGTTATGTGCCCTTGAACGTCAAAATTTGCTAGTTTTGACTTTGTTACCACTCTGGCATCTAGATATATTGACCAATTTTTACGAAACTTGGTCAAAACATGTATGACGATAAGTTCTTGGATGACGTTGATTTTGGGTCAGATCAAATCAGGAAGTCCGGAGTTATGTGCCCTTGAATATCAAAAATAGCTAGTTTCGACGTTGTTACCACTCTAGCATCTACAAATATTGACCAATCAAGACAAAACTTGGCTAGAATGTTGGTAACCATACAATAATGAATGAGTTTGATTTTCAGCTTGATAGGACCTGAAAAACAGAGTTATTTGCCCTTGAATTTCACAAAATTACCGTTTTCGACTTTATTTCTACTCTAAAAAACACAAATATTGACCAATCAAGACACAACTTGGTCACAATGTTGGTGACCATGAGATCTTATACGATTTTATTTTTCATATTGATCGGACTGGAAAAACCAGAGTTGTGTGCCCTTGATGATTCAAAATTGCCGATTTTGTTTTTAATTTCACTCAAACAGCAATAAATATTGACCAATCAAAATACAACATGGACATAAGGTTGATGAGAATACCTTTATCAGAACAGAGTTATGTGCCCTGGATTATGACAAAATTGATGGTTTTTTTATCGACTTGGTATTCACTTTAACAGCAACAAATATTGATCATTAAAGATTAAGAATGCTGTGTTCAGCTGGATCATAATCTCGCATCTTAAGTTTCATGTTCTTGTCTTAGAGATACCTAGGTCATGTAAAAGGTGGGTCTTGTTCTGCATTGAGAAAGTTTCAAACTTCTATCAGGTGAGCGATCCAGGGCCATCTTGGCCCTCTTGTTCATTTTTTCCACGGATTTCCCTTAATTTCGGCAATAACTATCTTATTTTAGGTTCATTGCTTGTCTGAACCGCCTTCCGTTACTAATCCAAAGGTGATCATTATAAAAAAATTATGCGTTTCATTCCATTTTTCCGTTTTTTGCAATTTGACCAAGCGAGGGACTGTATAGCTTTAATACTATGCAATGTTTGTTTTTTACTGACTAAAGAATTACAGATAGTATGATTTATCTAAAAAATACAGTAACTTCGTAATAAGGTCATACTAGTCATTTTCAGTGCGAGATGAAAGTGTTTATTTATAATTTTTTAAACAATTTGTAAACTCCAACTTTAAATTGATGCAGCCAAAAAAATAATCCTGGTCACTGTTGACTCGTGCTGTCAGAGTTAATTCCCTTTGTTGGAGAACGTTGTTCTCGGCCATCTATTGGCATTCTGTCAAATCAGGCTGTTTTCATGTGTGATTTTTATCATAATGAAAAGAAAATGATAGCAAAAAAAGTTAAACGCTTTAAATGCGAAAAAACAAATTAGAAAAATAAACACACAAAAAAAAGATATCAGATTGGATACCTAACTAAAAATATATAGCGGACGAGAATTGACCTGGCAGAGCATTCCATTCGATTAGCATTGGCTGCTCTGCCAGGTCAATTCTCGTCCGCTATAACAAAAGACAAACGTTCCTTTCAAAAAAGTATTTGAGAAAAAGTTGACACATGCGACAGTGGGTTTTGAACCCATACCGTAGTATACAATTATGACTGTATGTACGTGCGGCTAACCGATTGAGCTACGGCGTTCGGCTGAAAATCTAACCAAATAACAACTTATTTATCGGGTCCTTCAAGGGGCAGTAACCCAGTATATCGGGTCCATAGAAATACCGAAACGCATGAGTATTTCATGATTGGATGCTTTCAACAGAGACGTTCACGTGGGATTGTGTTAAGTGCCGGATTTGATACGCGTTTCGATAACTTCCAAAGCTTGCCGATAACGTTTAATAGTTAATATTTCGACATTCTATGTACGTCTCGGTTTTTGTGCATTCCAGTATTTCTATGGACCGTGGTTAATCTGATAGTCACGTGATCGGGGGCGGTCAGTTATTGGAATTGGAACGATATACAAATGCGGTCAATTTTGCGATATGTTTGCTCGCAAAGGAGAAAATATTTAAAAAATATAAATTGCAAGAAGAACGTCAATTATTGACTTGCAAATCAGTCAGTTCTACACCAAAATGTCGTAAATGTTCTAATTGTTAGCCTCCCACATCCTACACGTCTAAATTCGAAAAAGCATTCCAAAGAAGGCCGGCTTCAAGAGCCGGCCTTCAATTATCTATCAATATCTAACACAATTCGATACTAGGCGTTCTAAACCTTCCAATACCTAGCCGCACGTTTGTTCTGCTAGCCTGTAAACAGCTCACCCTGTCGCAGACGACAAAATTTTACGCGGGTCCGAATTGAAAGCTGCTACAGACACCGCTTTCTGTAGTTTATGTTTTATCATAGATCAATATGTAACACAGTTCAATAAAAGGCTTTCTAAACATTCCGCACTTTGATCTGTTTATCTGTAAACAGCTCACCCTATCGCAGACGACAACATTTTACGCGGGTCGAAATTCAAAGCTGCTGCAGACGACAAAAATGTGGATCCTGCCATTAAAAAAGACCACAAAAAACCTAGTACCACACAGTGACGCTTGTTGATGCATATCAAGAAACAAGTTTTGGATAACATCGTGGAAAATGGAGAAATTGCTTGTGACAAGCAATTTCTTCATTTTCCACAATGTTTTCAACCCAGAAAGACAAAAAATTTGTGAAATTTCATCAATATCTAAAAGAGTTCAATATAAGGCGTTCTAAACCTTCCAATAGCTAACCGCACGTTTGTTCTGATAATCTGTTAACAGTTCACCCTGTCGCAGACGACAAAACTTAAATGAAGGTCCAAATTCAAATCTGCTACAGACGACAATTTTAAGTACCGGGTAACTGAAGTTTCACATTTTGAGTGTTTCTTGGTAAATATCATTGCGGAGAATGAAGAAAATAGTTAATACAAGCAATTTCTTCATTTTTTAAAAAAAAATCTTTATTTTTCATTTTTTTGTTCATTTATTTATTTTTTTGTCTTAATTGAAAGCTGCTGCATACGACATTGTGTTGGACGATTAAAAGATGTGATCTGTTTAAATGTTACACAGAAAATATTGAAATTCATAGAGAAAATGCTGGTTACCAACGGTCTCCACTGTTTCACGTTTGCTATAGCGGACGAGAATTGACCTGGCAGAGCACTCCATTCGATTAGCATGGGCTGCTCTTCCAGGTCATTTATCGTGAGGTATATAAGTGACGTCTAAACCCACCGTGTCCAATCGTTACCGGTGGATGTGGTTTTCGTAACGCTGAAAGTGTGGTGTATAACGCCGGTTTGTGGTGCAAAACAGAGGCAGGACACCACCAAGGTAAGAAAATTGAAAAATTGAATCGATGAAGTTTTTTCTTTGGGAATGAAACTAGGCCGAGGCTCATCTCAAATGATTTCTTGACCCCTAGCAATGTCTGTTTTCTTCGAGGAAGTTGCAGTTTTCTCTACCATTCCGTGAATGTAAGGCATTTCAGGCGAAATCAACTCAGCTTGCCCGTAAAATATGAATTATATACAAGCATAACCAGTTATGAACCCCAAAGAAGCATGCACTTCATACTCACACATGTATTGCACAAAATCACATTGAGGTTTGCACCCTCTGTATCTTACAGAAGCCATGGAAACGGTTTTTACTTTAATTTACAAGTAACGATGGTGGATGTGGTGCACACAAAGAAATATTTTGTAACGTATGTGGCATGGTGATTTTAAAGCTTTGCGTTTTTCCTTATTTGAGCATGCCTAGCAGATATAGTGACACTTTCCCTTACTTCAGATGCAACACATTCCTATTCGAATGATCCTAGCAATTGTGCAATAATTTTGTGTAAAGAATATGTGTTTTTTGGACATCAGCAATTATAACCCCTTTTTACCGGATTGTATAATGGATTTAGAAATTGTGCAACCCGAAGGGTGAGCACAAAGCCGCCGCTTTTTCTGTCCGACCGTCTGGAGCAATTTCTCCGTAATCCTTGGGTCAAATCAAATGAAACTTACCATGTTTAGTTGTTTACCCCAGATGATATAATTTCGAAGCTTTTTCTCGTTGTTGTTGTTGTTGTTGTTGTTGTTGTTGTTGTTGTTGTTGTGGGGGGGGGGGGGGTTCTCTAATTTTTCCAAATCTAATGGTCAGAATTTGATGAAATGTCATATTTGAGTAGCAAATCAGATACCCTTTACCATAAACTATTTTGAAATTTGCGTATGAAAAATATGTCTCGGAAAAGGGGGCTTAATGTCTGTTGGCAATTACTTCAGCTCTCCGTGTCTCAGCAGCAAACTAACATTGGCCACAACTTTTGATTAGTTATCGATATATTTAGTCTTAGTTATCGATATATATAGTCTTTATACTTCACATGTATATCGCTTGTGACAAGACCGTTCTGTTGGTTCCAAGTTCAAGATCATCAGTCTAGATCAAGGTCATTTCTCAAGGTCAACATTTGGAAAATTTAAACCTTTTACATTGTCCATAAAATTACTAATGGTAAATGATTTAACCTTCATATTTCAAATGTTTATGCAGATACCAAAAATCAAGGTCATTGGTCAAGGTCGTGTTGTCAAGCTACATAATTTTCTCCTTTACCAATGCGAATATTTCTTATAACTTTATAAGTTGTTGTTTATTAAGTGCCCTGGGTTATGTTTAATTCGTATTCTGACTCAATGAAGCTGTAAACTGCTAAAATGGGGCTTAATGCAGTGTAGCTTTATATCTTGTATCCTACATTTTCTACTCTAAAATAAATCAGTCTATTGTTTCTTCAACACTCAGTTACCACTAAATAGCAGTTGTACACATACAGTCGACACTCGTTATGTCGACGTCGGATAAGTCGAATTTTCGATTAAGTCGAAGTGAAAATATGGCCCGGTCATCATCAATGGACATCTAAAATCCCCAAACAAAACCATTTTGAATATAAACAGCCATTGAAATAAAGAAGGAAAAGGATAGAAATTGCTCGTTTCGAGCAATTTCTTTCCTTTTCCTTCTGTATTTCAATTATGAACGTACTTGGTGAACAACACAAATGGTCAAACATTATTTCAACAAAAAATGAACAAAAATCGGATGAGTCGAACTCCGGAAAAGTCTAGGTAGGCCTATTTTGATGATCCCTATGACTTCGACACAAAGAGTGTCGACTGTAATTACCTTTACAAGTATTTTAAAGAAATCCCTTGTATATATTTTCTTTCTAGATGATCTGTTTCAGAACAATAAATCGAGCTATCGTCATCAAATATTATCATTGGAGCATAATCTGTCTAGATTTGCTTAATTCCTTCTTCTTGAGGTAATTTCTTAAGATAACATGTTTTTATTCCAACCAATAAATTTCTGCAATAATTAAATAATCTTTGATTGAAAATTCCACACCAATTCACCGGAGGTATGATTTATAGATTAAATTATAATCGACACCATAACCTTGTTGCCTACGGGATAGAGCGTTGCTATGCAGTTGTTTTCACCGCAAAATCCACCATTTTGTCGTGTGACGTCACTACGAAGCGACCATATATAGCAAGGCCGTGCGAGGGTATGAAAACTCTTAATCTCGTGAACCGACCGTGCCGAATTGTAATAGCTCTTGATAAATAACATGGCAGTGTATCTCTAGCATCTCTATCCTGTTTTGCCAGGTCATTTATCTAGACCTATATACACATATACTACATGAATAAACAATTATTTCGCTATATCGTCGCTTTTCTACGAAAACGTCGTATCTGCAGCTTGTTTTAAGCTGCAGATACGAGGTTTTCGAAGAAAAGCAGCGATATTCAGCAACGCACGGAATCAAATTCTTAAGGCACCCAAGCTACGGAGATTAACGATCACTTACTTTGTCTCTGGTTAAATGTGTCAAACTGTGGGATGAAATTCGTGTTGGAAAGATTACCAGTTTCTTGCAGGATCAAGACGTGCTTATATATATTGGCTGGAATCGTAACAGTGCAATATTTGGTCAACTTTAAGATTTATTTCCAGATCGTACTGGCAAAGTTGTCCGAATGTCCTGTAATACCACCTGGACTGCGTAAGTAAACTTTCGTTACGAACGATAGTAATAAATGTTTATTTCCCATACAAGGCCGGGTTTCACATCTCTTTTATAAATTTGGCTTCGGAAAACATTCAGACAAAAGAAGAAACTGCTGGTGACCAGCAGTTTCTCCTTTTGTCTCAATATTTTCTGTATCATCTTATACACAAATTATATCTTTTACAACCCATTTTGTGGGCCTCTGGGAATGTTAACGACCAAAAAATGTGAATTGACGCTATTATTGCATAAAATATGAAGAATTTGCAAAGAAATGTAACAAAATAAGACGAATAACTAAAAGCCACATTACACCGACAGATACCGGATTTTCCCGGCATTCGACTTGACATATATTGTGCATTAGACGGGCCGTTAGCTTTTCATCGTGTAGCTGTTTTATCTCATGTTTACTGACGTAATCCTCATTTAAGTTAATCCGACTAAGTTTTCTTTTGGAAACACACTCTTGATATTCTAACGTTCATTTCAGTGCGAGAAATAAAAGAAAAAGCTCGAACTTCCAAGGTAGATCAATGGTCGTTCCGTGCATTCGTACATTTTAATAAAAAAACAAAGTTGAAAAGGAAGAAATACAGTAACATAAACAAGAACAAGAAACACATTGGCTTACCACCACATTTGATTGTTAGATCCATCAAATTTGCTCTCCTCAAGCCTAATAGATCTTTATCGATGGTTAATGTCTGTTTATAAATGATTTTAGTTTTAAATCCGTCAGCTGCCCCTCTGTTTACTTTTTGATCCCAAGGAACCTACGTCACTATATTACGTCATCAGATATGATTACACTGGTAGAAAACTAGTTTACTATTTATTACGGTGTAAATAGGGTCTTCCAAGATTTTGCATCCTGGAAAGGAGAAATGATAAAATTTCGGCTTTATTTTCAATTTTCTGAATTACTCACAATAAATCTCCGATCGAGGATATTTTCAAGAGTGCAAAACCGGTCCGATATGGCACGAGAATCTCCCAATTAACAACCGGTTTTTCACAATATCAGCCCGGTTTCTTCTCGTTATTCAATGCTGATAATGGCCCGAAAACACACATTTTATGCAATAATCTGTGTTATCATTACAGGAGGCCGGTTGACAGTAAACACGCAGATACCAGCCTGGGCCCATATTGAGGAAGACAATCCGAATGTAACTTCCGGGGGACGGTATAAACCGCCAGACTGTATCGCCAGACATCGTGTCGCTATCGTCATCCCATATAGAGACAGAGTGATCCATTTGAAATTGTTCCTGCAAAACTTGCACCCTTTCTTACAGCGTCAACAACTAGACTATGGGATATATGTCGTGGAACAGGTAGATCTGAGGCGCGTTCTTTAGAGTGAGATTTTTAAAGATTTCTTTAAAAAGATGTATTTGAAACAGCGTTTTTGAGACCGAGATTATAAGCGAGGTGTTCCGAATGCTCCATACTTCATACAAATGACGTCATGATGACGTCATTTGTATGAAGTATGGAATATTCGGAACTCCGCGTTTTATGAATCATTGAGCATTCGGAACGACTCGATGATTTCTCTCCCATATAGATTAAACAGAATTCAATGGCGGCTCCCAGTGATCGTCTTAAAAATCTTGCTCAGAAGAGCGCTTTATCCTAAAATATCTTAAGAAATCTCGCTCTAAAGAACGCGCCTCCGATCTTCTAGTATTTGATCGTCATGGCGATACTTTTCGCCAAGTCAGAACAATATTTTAATCAATGGATGACAATTTCTTCCGCCTTTTATTCTACATGCGTAACGCATTTTGCTTTTTAACTTCGCGAAAAATGTTTTATAGATCTAATCACAATGTAAGCTCTTCAGAACACATTAAAATCTTTTTGTCACTATATATCTCATCGGACACTTCTTCCGTTTACTGATTGGTAAATATTTTTGTTTCCATTAGGACAATGGTGAACAGTTTAACCGAGCTCTGTTGATGAATGTAGGGTTTGCAGAGGCTATGGAACAATACGAGTATGACTGCTTCATATTTCACGATGTTGATCTATTACCGGAGGATGACAGAAACTTGTACACGTGTCCGTCCATGCCACGTCATATGTCCACAGCCATTGATATATTTGAATATAAGTAAGTATAGCCCACCAAATTGGTTAACCCGGGATAAGTTCTCGGGCGTTTTGAGCGTTTGCAGAAATGGTGGAGGGGTCATTAGTATATATGCCAATCTAATTGAAATTTGGATCCTATCTTTCAGTAGGATCTAACGACGTCCCGTTGGGGGTCATCTTCTGTGACCTTTCTTTGGACCAATCAGATCTTACTTTGGAAAAGTTGAAAGATTTTTCGCATGCGCACGGGCATGCGCACTACCATGCACACTACACTTCCGTTTCTAACGATAACAATATTAGTAGCCAAGGCCGCCTCCGATGTGGTGATTTCACTACAAAGACAAAGACCGAAGTCCGCCAATTTTGAGAGAAAAGACATGGCATTTATGAAGCAGATAGTCTTCTGCATACCTCCAACACTGGCAGCAACAGTTCCACACGATCATCACGCCAACCAGAAACAAAACGATGTTAACTTATGAACGTATAAACTATATATTGGCATTTTGAATCACATCTTCGCAAGCCAAGGGTTACTACCTCCACTTTGTTCCTTTCGTAAGGAACAAAGTGGAGGTAGTAACCCTTGGCTTGCGAAGATGTTTGAATCACTGCGAATTAGTTTCCCGATAAGCTCAGTCGGTAGAGCGTCCGACCCATGAACCTGTTGATCAAGGATCGATTCCCACCTAGGCTTCATATTTTTTTCCTAACTATGTATTTTATATTTTTCAAACTAAAAGATTCTAGAAATTGCGGATGTAAAAACATAATTGGTAATTGTATTTGCAATTTCTAGAATAATTTGGTATGGAAAAATGTAATTAAAAAGATAAAAAAAAACAGGGGGACAAAAAGATGAAGTCGGCGCGAGGTTCGATCCTCTTATCTACGGTACGCAAGTTGGCAGCTCTGCCAACTGAGCTAATATATAGTTTATATAATTATGTTCAAAATTACACACCGCTCTACAACTTTTGGTTGTCATGGCAGCATAAAAGGGGTTTAACGTTATACAGGGTGTCCCAATAAAAACGGAACCCATTTCTGAAAGTGAATTACTCATGTATCAAGTAATATATCTCCACAAAATTTAGATATGCAATAGAAACGAAAGTTTTCTATTAGCAGTTAAAATTTGGTTGAAAAATGTCCATTACTTTTAAAAATATTGGCAATCAAATGGATGCACCCAGAAAGCCATTTTAACACGATATCGTTTTTCCGTTTTGCAGCGCGCACCTACACTCATTCAATACATTGACGCGTCACACTTGTTTAATATATTCGATAAAATACAAGAGTGATTTTGAAACATGCTACTTACAATAGTGCATATTCATAATGACATTTAATCTTTTCTGCTAATAAATAAACTGTTAGAGCTGCAATCAGTAACCGAAGCAAAAAATGAATACAAACAAAATATCAAAGTTTATAACAGATTCATTATACATGTAATCATATGCACTTATTCTATTACTGACCAATACAAATGACAACTACTTTAAAATTATTTCCAACAGCCACCATATGGACTCAATTTGCACGTGTGGCGCTTCTTTGGTGGTCCCAGATATTTATAAACAAACTTTGAACCTATAAAACATGTTATTATAGAGAGGCACGCGCAAACCATTTCGTCAATATTACATAAAATTACTGATTGTCATCGATATAATTTCGTTTTGACCTATACTTAGTAAATGAGCATAGTCTTTTATTGTCTGGTGTGAATCAGAACATCATGGCACCACTATATACGAGTATATTAAGTTTTGATAAAACTGGTACGTACGTGTACAATGGTAAACAATTCAACAGATGACCGTCAGCGCGCTTTTACGAACAAACAAGACGCAAGAATCGATTTCGTGACAAAACGGGTTTTTAACGTCATTACTAAATTGCATAGAACTTTTGAACCAATACATATTTTGAAGTGAAATTTATAACACATATGCAAAAATAATGTGTCTTTAGTACTGCAAATTCAAAAATTAGATTGTTTGCTTACGCTTTAAAATATTTGACTTTGAAATAGGGTTCCGTTTTTTTGGGACACTCTGTAATATGAAAATAAAGTATTTTACAATAATGTGAATTACAATGCCACGAGATTCAGGTTAAACTCTGTTTAGAAATATGATTGACCGAAGTAATTGTACCTTGTTGTATGCCGAATGAGAAACATTTTGAAATAATCAAGTACATTTTAAATTTGAAGGGCAGGTAATGCTATAGCTGTCTTTTACAGAATCATGGGCAACTTTCCATATCATATAAGTTACTGACCGCTGGTTCTTAGAGCACAAATATTACATTATTTAAAACGTGAAAGATTATATGCGCCTTTGCCAAAGTATCACCACGTATTTTTAGAAATGAAATTGCTACCGCTTTTGAATTTACATGAAATTTAGCTCAACGTAAGCAAATCATGCACTCCTTTTTTAGCTCCACTGGCCTTTCAGTACAGCGGGCTATTGTCATGGCAGTGTGTCCGTCGTGCGTGCGTGCGTCCGTCCGTGCGTGCGTCCGTAAACTTTTTCTTTAAAAATCTTCTTCTCAAAAACTACTAGATGGATTTCAACCAAACTTCACAGGAATGATCCTTGGGTGACCCTCTCTCAGATTTTTTCAAAGAATATGGATTGAATTAGTATAACCTGAGTTATCTGCCCTTGAATGTCAAAAATAGCAGGTTTTGACTAGTTTTCTTCTTAATCTACAAATACTGAACAATCAAGACAAAACTTTGACAGAATCATGCTGACTACAAGATTTTGCCTTGGTAAAATTTTCAGCTTGATCTGAATTTTACATCATGAGTTATGTGCCCTTGAAATAAACAAAATTGCCATTTGTAGCTGTATTTTGACTTTGTTTTCACTCTAGCAACTACAAATATTGACTAAACAAGACAAAACTTTGACAGAATAATACTGACTATAACATCTTGCCTTGGTAAAATTTTCAGCTTGATCTTTTATAGCATGAGTTATGTGCCCTTGAAATTGCCAAAAATTGCTATTTTTGGCTCTATTTTGCTGGTTTTGACTTTATTTTTACTCTAAAATCTACAAATATTAACCAATCAAGACAAAACTTGGACAGATTATATCTAAGCATTATATGCTGCCTGGTGTAATTTTCAGCTTGATTGGAATCTTACACCATGAGTTATGTGCCCTTTTTAATTTGATAAAATTGCAATTTTCGACTTTGTTTTCACTCTAACAACCACAAATGTTAACCAATCAAAATGATACTTGGAAAGAATCTTGTTTACAACAAGGTCTTGTTTATGTGTAATTTTCAACATTATTACACTGTTACAATCTGAGTTATGTGCCCATGAAATTGACAAAATTTCAGTTTTTCGACATTTTTTCCACTCTTGAAGCCACAAATATTGACTAATATAGACAAAATTTGAACAGAATGATAATAGTGACCATAACATCTTGCATGTGTTTAATTTTCGATTTGATTTTAAACATACATACAATTATTTGTCTTTGAATTTGGCAAAATCACAGTTTTCAATTTTATTATCGCTCTAACATCCCTAAAATATTAGTCAATCATTTACTTTCTTTTTACATTGACCACATGATTGCTGCTTTTGACTTTGTTTTTGCTGTAAGAACCATAAGTAGTCAAAAATCTAGTCAAAACTTGGATTTGATATTAAAAGAAATTCAGGCCTGTGGAGCGACTCAAGACCTTCAGGTCTTTCTAGTTTTTTAATACGGTATCTTGACAAAGACTCGGACATTTTTAATTTTGAAAATAAATGTTGCTCTTTTCGCAAATTATACAGAACATATGATTTTTTAATATGATTATTTGATTAAACCATATAGCTCTTAAGGAATTTAGTCTCTCCACAGACCTGTACTTAAATACTCAATCCAGGTTTTGAGTAGATTGTTCAAAACTTGTGGTTCTTAGAGCAAAAGGAAAGCAAAAATGGTTTGGTATTTGGGAAAGACTTAATTTCCATTCACCATCAAGATCTTTGAATTTAGACCAGTCTAAAAGTGTGCCCTCTGGTAATGGGTTATCTCATTTCACAATATTTTGATTTTTAAAAAAAATGTTTTAGAACAACATAATTATTACTTTCACTATGAACCACTGTTTTTGTTAGTTAACACCTTTGGGAACACACTCTGCACTTCCATGTACACCGTAAGAGATAAATCCTTCAACCAGTGACCCTTCCTTCTATTTCACACTTTTCTCATTAGTTTGCTAATTTTATCCCAAATAAATGAGCACATAATTCAGAATCTGAGCTTCTGATCTGAAAAGTACATATGTGCAAAATGATAACCAATATTCTGTACAAATTTTGTCTTGATTGGTCCATATTTGCGGTTGAGTCGAAAACTAAAATTTTGTCAAATTCAATGGAACATAACTCAGGATGTGGTATTCAGATCAGGCTGAAAATTACACACTTACAAGATCTTTTAGTTTTGTCTTGAATTGGTAAATGCTATCGCTGTTAGAGTAAAAAGAAAGTCGAAAATGGCAATTTTGTCAAACTCAATGACACATCACTCATGATGAAAGATGGCGATCAAGCTGAAAAATACACCCAGACAAGGTCATATGGCCGCCAATGATACTGTCCAAGTTTTGTTTTGCTTTGTCATTTTTTGTAATTGTTAGAGTCAACTCAAAGTCAAAATTATAGGCTATTTTTGACATTCAAGGGCAGATAAGTCAGACTGCTATGATTCAATCAAAATTATTTGAATGAGTCTCATAGAGCGTCACCCAAGGATCATTCCAGTGAGGTTTGTTTCAAATCCATCCAGTAGTTTTGAGAAGAATATTTTATAAGAAACAATTTACGGACACACGGACGGACGACTGACGGACACACCGCCATGACAATAGCCCGCTGGCCTGAAAGTATTCAGCACTTTTACATACAAATGATCACCTCAGCGTACAATACAACAGTGCATGTATACAATTTAACTTTTTCGTATGAGATTGTTTAGGACTGTTTGGCCCGCGTGTTTGGAGACACGCTAACTGTGACCTATTGTTTTTGCATATGTCCGCCCATACTTACCACTGTCCGTGTCATTTGCAGGGTGCCTTACCCAGAGATATTCGGTGGTGTGATGGCCATCTCGAAACATCAGTTTAGACTTGTAAACGGTTTCTCTAACATGTATTTTGGATGGGGAGGAGAGGACGATGATATGTATAGAAGGTATGTTTGTGATTACGGTGGGGATTGTGCATGCTGGGATGGGTAAATCTACGGACAAATTTGCCTCGCTTCAGGTAAGACATTTTGCAATAACTTCCTTATTTCTGCGTCAATTCAAAAACGATTTGTTGCATGTACCCCGCCTTACTGAGCTCTTTCCCCCGATGTATGCTTTACACGAAACCTTTTTGTACTTTTTGCGAAAAGTGATCCCGACCGACCAGAAAAACGACAAAAAATCTGATCGTTTTTCAGGTCAGTTGGGATCATTTTTTTGGGAAAAATATGGGGAGTTTTCAAATAAGTAATACACCTGAGGAAAGCGCTCAGTAAGGCGGGGTATAATGCAACAAACCGCTTGAAAATTGACACAGAAATAAGAAAATTATTGCACAATTTCCTACCTGAAGCGTGGCTTATTTTGCCGTAGTCGTTATCATTTCGTTTTCAGGTCAGTTGGGATCAATTTTTTTAAAAATTAAAAGGATACCACAAATAATCCATGTATCCGAGGAAAGAGATTTTCAAGGCGGGGTACATGCAATAGACCTTTTGAAAATCGACAAAGAAATAAAGGAGTTATTGCAAAATATTTGACAATATTCGAGATTATTTTTGTCCGTATTCGTTATCCATCCTAGCATGCACAATCCCCATCGTGGTATTGTCCATCCAAATTAACCAGGGACAACTTCATTTTCGTGCACTAAGTCCGTTAGTTGAGCGCAGCTTGTACACGCATTCGTTAACTAATTACCACACATTGACTCTTTTGTACGGTGGCACTAAGGTGACATGTGAGTTTTTCTTTTTTTGAAGAAAAAAGAAAAACGCAATAACAATGTTGGTGAGCATTTTTCTTTTTTTTAGAGAAAAAAGAAAAACGCAAACACAATATTGGTGAGCGTTTTTCTTTTTTTTGAAGATAAAAGAAAAACGCTAAAAACAATGTTGGCGAGCGTTTTTCTTTTTTTAGAGAAAAAAGAAAAACGCGACAACCTATATGGTTTTGCGTTTTTCTTTTTTTTACCCGGAAGTCGTGGCCACGTGACTTAATAAGCCAATCAAAACTGTGCAGCCTTATCGCGCTCCCGCCATTTTTCCAATGGGTGAAGATTATCGCTAGACGTACACCGCTTAGGCATGTACACCATTTGCGCACGATGTCAATTATCGCTATGCCCCACCCCATTATTTTATCGCAGGGATAGTATAAAGGCAGATAAAAGCGAAATGTAGACACCAACATCGAATGTATTTAACACTGTCAAAAACGTTTTTTAACTTAAATAGAAACTTTTCCTTGTCCAGTGTTGTCGGTACATACTTCAATGGCAATAAATTTTGTGCTAAAAATAGACTTGGTTTATCATTGTGTTTTGATATAGGCATTCACCGTCGGTTGTTATAAAAACTCGTATAGCGGACGAGAATTGACCTGGCAGAGCATTCCATTCGATAAGCATGGGCTGCTCTGCCAGGTCATTTATCATGAGGTATAACTACGGCTTGATTCAAGCCGTAGTCACGAGATGTTATACCCACACCCTCGATTTATAGCTATTGTTTGTCAGAAATTACGTCACTGTTAACCCGGTAAAATTATTCATTATTGTGTAAGTCAGACAATTAGCCTACCCACAACCTTAACATACCAATCGATCGGTCTAAGAATTGGAAAAGATATTTTTTAGGATACAAAATTAATCTAAGTCATTGTTCGTCAAACCCTATATTGTGCGACCTCAATGGAATTATCTCTTCGAAAAGAATTCAATGAATGTCCAAAACATAGGGTTTCGGTATGTAATTGTCAGATAGCTGATTTAAGTCTGCATTTTATGCATATGAACGATTTTCTCGTGAATATTGTTTGACCATATTGAACTGAGACTCCTTGCATATTCCGTTAATATTCGGGTCTTTCCGTATTTTCTACATCAGGACTATAATCTGTATAAGTTCTGTTATACACTTCGTAATATCTACCGAATAATAATGGCCTTGTGTGTAAGGCAACTCTCCTGTAAACCATATGTCCGTGGTTCGAATCACTATAGCGCTTTTGTTGAAATAATTTTACTTTCAACTTTTATTTATTTTTTACAGTTTTAAATGATTATTTACATGTACGATTCATGATAATGCACATCGTTTAGGCACGGTCCATAGAACGCTGATCTGGGTCTATAATTACAGTGTTAAATGCTTTTTAGCTCACCTGAGCACGTAGTGCTCGAGGTGAGGTATTGTGATCGGTCTGTTGTCCGGCGTCTGTCTGTCCATCTGTCCATCTATCCATCTGTCCATCTGTCTATCTGTCCATCTGTCCATCCGTCAACTTTTCAGAAAAAAATCTTCTCCTCCTAAAGTACTTGGCAGAATTGAATCATATTTCACACATATGATCTATGGGTCATGCTTTTTCAAAATACTTTAAAGAATTTTAATCAGGGCCATAATTGGGTAACAAAGTAGGTCACTAGGTCAAATCTTCTTTTTGCTCTAGGGGCCACATCTGTTGCTCAATCGTTGTGAAAATTATTCAGAATATTTGTCTTGATAATATCTAGGTCATGATAATAAAAAGGTCAAGCCAGGTCAAAAACTAGGTCACTTGGTCAAATATTGTAAAATCCATCTTTTTACTCTATAAGTGCCAATTTTGGCACAAACTTTGTCAAAATTGTACTGAATGTTTATCTTGATGATATTTAGGCTATGTCAAGTAGTGGGTCATTCCAGGTCATTAACTAGGTCATGAGGTCAAATCTTGTGAAATCCTTCCTTTTGCTCTGGAAGTGGCAATTTTGGTCCAAACTTTGTCAAAATTGTTCTAAATGTTTATCGTTATCATATCTGTGTCATGATCAAAGGAGGGTCATGCAAGGTCAAAAACTATGTCACAAGGTCAAATATTACAGATCCTTCCTTTTGCTCTAGAGATGCCAATTTTGCCCCAAAACTTTGTTAAAACTATCCTAAATACTTATCTTGATATCTAGGTTATGTACAAAGTGTGGGTCAAGTAAGGTCAAAAACTAGGTCATTGGGTCAAATCTTGGTGTTGCTTTAAGAAAGGAAATATATACTTAAACATTGTAAAAATTGTTCAGAATGTTTATCTTGACGAAATCTGGGTCATTTTAAAAGTGGGTCATGTGAGGTCCGAAACTAGGTCACTAGGTCAAATCTTGTTTTTCCTGTAAGAACCAAAATATTTACTCAATCATTGTGAAATTGTTCAGAATGTTTATGGTGACAAACTCTGAGTCATTTTAAAACTGGGTCATGTGAGGTCAGAAACTAGGTCACTAGATCAAATTTTGTTTTTCCTCAAAGAACCAAAATATTTACTCAATCATTGTGAAAATTCAGAATGTTTATCTTGATGATATCTTGGTGATATGAATAGCAGGTCATTCGAGGTTAAAAACTAGGTCACTAGGTGAAATTTTGATTTTGCTCTAAGAACCAAAATATTTACTATATCATTGTGAAAATTTCCAGAATGTTTATCCTGATGATTTCTTGGTGATGTGAAAAGTGGGTCATGCAAGATCTAAAACTAGGTCACTAGGTCAAATATGGTTTTTGCTCTTAGAACCAAAATATTTACTTTATCATTATGAAAATTGTGTAGAATGTTTATCTTGACGAAATTAAGGTCATTTGAAAAGTGGGTCATGTGAGGTCAGAAACTAGGTCACTAGGTCAAATTTTGTTTATGCTCTAAGAACCAAAATATTTACTTTATCATTGTGAAAATTGTTCATAATGTTTATCTTGACGAAATCTGGGCCATTTTAAAAGTGGGTCATGTGAGGTCAGAAACTAGGTCACTAGGTCAAATTTTGTTTTTCCTCTTAGAACCAAAATATTTACTCAATCATTGTGAAAATTCAGAATGTTTACCTTGATGATATGAATAGCAGGTCATTCGAGGTTAAAAACTAGGTCACCAGGTCAAATTTTGATTTTGCTCTAAGAACCAGAATATTTACTTTATCATTGTGAAAATTGTTCAGAATGTTTATCCTGAAGATATCTTGGTGATGTGAAAAGTGGGTCATGCGAGGTCTAAAATTAGGTCACTAGGTCAATTCCTGTTTTATTCTAGGAACCAAAATATTTACTTTATCGTTGTGAAAATTATCTTTATGATATCTGGTCAATGTTAAAAGGGGGCCATGTGAAGTAAAAAACTAGGTCACTAGGTCAAATTTTGATTTTGCTATAAGAACCAAAAATATTCACTTTATCATTGTGAAAATTTCCAGAATGTTTATCCTGATGATATCTTGGTGATGTGAAAAGAGGGTCATGGGAGGTCTAAAACTAGGTCACTAGGTCAAATTTTGTTTTTGCTCTAAGAACCAAAACATTTACTTTATCATTGTGAAAATTGTTCAGAATGTTTATTTTCACAATATCTGGGGCATGTTTAAAGTGGGTCATGGGCGGTCAAAACCTAGGTCAAATTTGTTTTTGCCCAAAAAAATCAAAATATTTATTCATCATTGTGAAAATAGTTCAGAATTGCTTATCTTGATGATAAATGGGTCATGTAGAAAGTGGCTAATGTTAGGTCAAAAACTAGGTCAAAAGGTCAAATCTTGTTTTTTGCTCTAAGAACCAAAATATTTGCTCATCATTGTGAAAATTGTTCTGAATGTTTATCTTGATGATGTCTAGGTCATGTAAAAAGTGGGTCATGCGAGTTTGAAGTTTTCAAGCTGTTTGTTCCAAAGTCCTCTCAGGTGAGCGATGCAGGGCCATCTTGGCCCTCTTGTTTAATATTGATAATGATGTGCTCCGTTTAGGCACAGTCCCAACAACGCTGATCTCGGTCTATTCTTACAGTGTAAATGCTTATTTACGATTTATAATGATTTATACGGTTTACGCACGGTCCCCAGAACGCTGATCTAGGTATATACTTGCAGTGTAAAATCGTTGGTGGGTAGTCAAAACCTCGTAACTACAGCTTGACAAAGCTGGAGTTAAGAGGTTTCGATCCCCCGCCGACTAAATGCTTATTTACGATTTATAATGATGTACACCATTTAGGCACGGTCCCTACAACACTGTTCTGGGTCTAATATTAAAGTTTTAACGATTAAATATGAAATACGGCGTTTTGTACACGGTCCCTAGAACGCTGATATGTGTTTTTATGCTCCCCGAAAAATTTCGGGGGAGCATATAGTCGCCACGCTGTCCGTCCGTCCGTCCGTCTGTCTGTCCGTCCGTCCGTCCGTCCGTGTGTCCGTCCGTCCACAGCCAGATCTCAGCAACCCTTGGGCCAAATTCAATGAAACTTCACATGTGGACTCCCTGGGATAATCCCTAGGGACCTTTTTCTCCGTTTCTCAATTCGAGGCTGCGTCATGGAAAAAGGGGCCTTAATGTAAAAATTAGTTTTTCTCTAATTTTTCTTCATCTAATGGACAGAATTTAATGAAATTTTGTAATTTTGTATTTTGTGAGATGTTCTAGATCATATTCTATAAATAATGTGTGTACAAAAAATCCGTCATGGGAAAAGGGGGCTTAATGTATGATAGTTTTTATTTTGTGACAAACACTTATTCGGGGAGCATAATCCGTCTGTGACGGCTCTTGTTTTTATAGTTTTAAGGTATATGACCCATCATTAAAAACACCACTTTTTAGCCATGCAACATGCATCAAATTACGCACACTTATAAGTACACTTCAAATAAGTTGATTCACCGTGCCGGATTCAAAGATTATGGTTCAAGAAGAAAATAATTTACAAATATCTTTTTACTCTATATGCATATGAAAGGGAGGTAATTTTGAACATTTTTGTCAAATATTTTCATATGTATGCATCAATTCAAAATTCTAAACCGTTCAAAATGCTTATGTTTGTATTTGGAATAGAAATGCAACACAGTTAAGGAATTACTGGCACTTTTCAAATTTCGCCTCTGGCTCTTTGGTGCTAATGATGGGTTGTATACATTAAATGCTTATTTACAACTTGATATGATGTACACCGTTTAGGCACGGTCCCTAGAACGCTGATATGGATCTATATTGACAATCTTAAATGTTTATTTAAAATTTACTATGATGTACACCGTTTAGGCACGGTCTCTAAAACGCTGATCTGGGTGTATATTTGCAATTTTAAATGCTGATTTACGATTTGATATGACTAACACCGTTTAGGCACGATCCCTACAATGATGAACTATGTCTATACTTTCATTGCTATTGATAATGATGTACACCGTTTAGGCACGGTCCGTAGAAAGCTGATCTGGTTGTAAACTTACAGTTTCAATTGCTTATTTGCGATTTGATGTGATGTACACCATACAGGCATGGTCTCTAAAAAGTTGATCTGGGTCTATACTTAGTGTCCAATGCTTAATTTCGATTTGATATGATGTACCTCGTTTAGGCACGATCCCTAGAACGCTGATCTGGGTCTATACTTAGAGTGTTAAATGCTTATTTAATATTGATAATGATGTACTCCGTTTAGGCACGGTCCATAGAACGCTGATCTCGGTCTATTCTTAGTGTAAAATGCTTATTTACGATCATTAATAAAGATGTATACCGTTTACGCACGGTCCCTAGAACGCTGATCTAGGTCTATACTTACAGCGCTGGTTCAACACTGTTCTGGGTCTAATATTACAGTTTTAACGATTTAATATGAAATACGGCGTTTTGTACACGGTCCCTAGAACGCTGATATGGGTGTATTTTTACAGTTTTAAATGCTTATTTACAATTTGATATGATGTACACCGTTTAGGCACGCTCCGTAGAAAGCTGATCTGGTTGTAAACTTACAGCTTCAGTTGCTTATTTGCGATTTGATGTGATGTACACCATACAGGCATGGTCTCTAAAAAGTTGATCTGGGTCTATACTTACAGTGCCCAATGCTTAATTTCGATTTATTTTGATGTACCTCGTTTAGGCATGGTCCTATAGAATGCTGATCTGGGTCTATACTTACAGTTGTAAATCTTTATTTACAATTTAATATGATGTACTGCTTTTATGCACGGTCCCTAGAACGCCACTCATGCTCTAGAATTACAGCCTTAAAAGATTTTTTTCGATTAAATATGATGTACACCGTTTAGGCACGGCCCCTAAAACGCTGTTCTGGGTCTATACTTGCAGTTTAAATGCTTATGTTTGATTTATAGTGGTGTACACCGTTTAGGCACAGTCCCTAGAACGCTGATCTGGATCGATACGTACAGTTTTAAATACTTTTCGAAGATTCGACATGATACATAGGCAAAGGAAGGTTTATAATATTTGGGGGTGGGGGAAGGTTAAAGCGAATGGAACCCGACCGAGCGTATCGTTCCTAGAGGGACTTGAGGCATCCACACCCCCCCCCCCCCCCCAGAAAATTTTGAATTGTTAGAAGCCATTTCCTGCAATCTGAGCACTTTCAGACAGCATTTTATACCTGGACCTTTCTTGAGGGAAAACATGGGTGCATTATTGGGGGGCATAAGATATGCTGCCCAAATTAAATTATTTGGGGATCTGGCTCCCCCGCCTCCCTTTTTACGCCAGTGTGATGTACACCGTTTAGGCACGGTTGCTCGAATGCTGATCTGAGTATCTACTTACAGTTGTACATGCTTATTTATGATTTGTTCTAATGTACACCGTTTAGGCATATCCCTAGAACGCTAATCTGAGTCTATACTTACAGTTGTAAAGTTTAATGCTAATCTGCGATGTAATATGAAGTAAACCGTTTAGGCACGGAGGCATGGTCTCTTGAACGCTGATCCTTGTTTATATTTACGATTCATAGTAATGCAGTCTGTTTAGTTACCCTTTCGGAGTCTATACTTGCAATTATGAATGCTTGGTTACAATTTTGAATGATACGTACACAGCGCGATCTGCATCCGTATCTATATTCACAGTTGAATGTGCTTTTTGACCATTTTTAATGATGAAACCGTTTGTACACGCTATATCAGAAAGCCCTAGTCCATATTGACAGTCGAAGTGCTTATTATGTACATCGATTGGGCACGGCTTGTAGAAAGCTGATTTTTGGTCTTAATCTATCGTTTTAAATGAGTATTGACGTTTTATGTGTACTCTTTAAGCACTGTCTTTTGAACGTGGATCTAAGTCTACGTATACCCAAACCGAAAACTCTTTTCAAAGAATATTATGATACGTAACCGCACTGGGGTAGGAAGTGGGGGCCAGGGGGCCAGGCCCCCAATAATTTAGAAGGGGGCAGCATAACCCATGCCCCCAATAATACACCCATATTTTCCTTCGAGAAAGGACCAGGTATGAAATGCTGTCTGAAAGTGCCCAGATTGCAGGAAATTACTTCTTTTGAATCGCCCTGCCCCAGACCCACCCACCCCAGCAACGCAAAAACTCGGTCAGGTTACATTCACTTAAACATCTGCCCCCTCCCCCATATTATAAACCTTTCTACGTCTATGAACCGTTCCAGGCAAAATCTCTACATCGTCGCTTTCAGCAAAAACCTCGTAACTGCAGCCTAAGAACAGCTGCAATTACAATGTTCTTGTAGAATGATATCGATTTTTTTTAAATTTTCAGTCTTTATTCATATTAATTAATGCTTGTCAACTATATTTTATCATAAAAACCGGTAATACATGATCCCGATAAGCAAACATATTGCCTATATACGGTCTATTTTTAACGCGCATTACGCTTTCAAAGACGACTTTCGAAAATTAAATCCAATTCTATACTTTAAAAAAAACTGTCTACATTAAACAATTTTTACTGTCTATTTTCATTTGGGTAATTGTTCCAGGGATAGTACCTTAACGGTGTGTGTACACATCATTGAAATCCTAAATAAGCAGTTACAACTGAAAGTATAGACCCAGATTAGCGTTCTAGGGACCGTGCCTAAACGATGCACATCATATCAAAATATAAAGAAGCATTTCTAACTGAGAATATAGACCCAGACCAGTGTTCTAAGGACCGTGCCTAAATGTTGTCCATCATGATATCGTAAATAAGTATTTACAACAGTAAGTTTAGACTTAAATCAGCGTTTAAGATACCGTGTATATAACGCTGTACATTACTATAAATGGTAAATAAGCATTAAAGTCTGTAAGTGTAGATCCAGGTAAGCATTCTAGAGACCGTGCCTAAACGGTGTGCATCAGTATAAATAGTAAATTTCTAACATTTACAGCGGTAAGTATAGAACCAAATCAGCGTTTTAGAGACCGTGCATAAACGGTGTGTATATAATTATGATTATAAACAAATCATATTTATAACATTTACAAATGTAAGTATAGACACAGATCAGCGTTTTAGAGACCGTGCAAAAAGGTGTACATTTAACACTGTAAAATTAATATAGACCCAGATCAGGGTTCTAGGGACCGTGCCTAAACGGTGTACATCATTATAAATCGTAATTAGGCATTTAACACTGTAAGTAGGGTAAGGAGGGGCAAAACGCCCAGGTGGGGTCAAACGCCCACCCCTATTATTTCGTCTCTCATTATGTCAATTGATATTTGTCTTGATTTTACACTTCAAGTATTCTTTTAGAAAGATGCCCATGAAATTTTTACATCTAAACGTCATTCAATTATCAGTATGCGAATAATTGTTTATTTTGCATATGTTTGATCTAATATTTGGGTAATGGGTTTGCTTGTGTATCTTATTTCAGTCCGAGTATTCAATCAACCAAAATGCATTTTATATTTATATGTCCAATTGGTCGCCTACACAAAAAGATAAAAAGAAAAAAATATCAACACATTTTTTTCTCTGGCCAAATTAAATCACCCACCCCCTTTGGGGCAAAACGCCTATGCTGCTTTGGGGCAAAACGCCCAGACTGGACGTTTTGCCCCTTCCAAGGGCTAAATAGTGGGCGTTTTGCCCCTTGTATGGACAAGTAGGTATTCAGAAGTACTAAAATTTTCCTTTAAACTCAAAGAATGACTATGGTTGGTACATATGACGAAATCCATTTACATTTCGTTGTCTACAAAAGAAAAAACTGGCAAAAAAGACCGACTTTTCGCGAATATATCAAACGTTTGTGTCACCTGATGGATCCATGTGGGGCAAAACGCCCATGAAACGTCGATTTTGTGTTAAAATGAGACAATAAGACCATTTAATCTACTTTAAAGGGGCCTTATAAAGAACAAAACATCAGTATGTTTAATTTGACTGATATGAAGATGCTGCAGACAAAGGACAGTAAAACGTAACCACTTTTTAGACAAGTAAATTATGCCCAAATCTAGCCTTTAGGCTTGATACAAAATGTTGAAAATATGATGAAACCCACCCAAAATATATTTTTCCTAGTATATTAATTACAAACTAATTATATTCCTATTTTCCCCCAGGTATTTTCAAAATATATTTTTTTATTTTTCATATGGGGCATAAAGCCCACTGGTGGGCTTCATGCCCCACCCCCAAAGGCGTTTTGCCCCGAGGGTGGGGCAAAAGGGCCAAATTTCGAGAAAAATTGTTTTAACGACTGTCATTTTTTATATCAAATGACAAAGCTGTTTTGTGTATAGACATTTGGGACAAAGGGCAAAGTTTAATTTCACGTTGAAACATTTACATTATACCTTGTTTGTTTTGTGCTACAGCGCTCTTTCCTTAACGGGGGGGCGTTTTGCCCCTCCCTACCCTATAGACCCAGATCAGCGTTATACAGTGATATTGCCTAAACGGTGTAGCCTACATTTTTAAAACACTGTAAATATAGACCCAGATAAGGATTCTAGGGACCGTGCCTAAACTGTGCACATCATTATACATCGTTGATAAGCATTTAATATTGTAAATATCGACTCAGATCAGCGTTCTAGGGACCTTGCCTAAACGGTGTACATCATTATAAATCTTAGATAAGCATTTAAACACTGTAAGTATAGACCCAGATGAGCGTTCTAGGGACTGTGCCTAAACGGTGTACATCATTATAAAACGTAAATAAGCATTTAATGCTGTAAATATAGACCAAGATAAGCGTTCTAGGGACCGTGCCTAAACGGTGTACATCATTATAAATCGTAAATAAACATTTACAACTGTACGCATAGACTCAGATCAGCGTTCTAGGGGCCGTGCCTAAACGGCGTATATCGTTTTAACTCGTAAACAAGCATTTCAAACTTTAAGTATAGACCCAGATCATCGTTCTGGGACCGTTTCTGAACGGTGTACATCATTATAAATCGTTGATAAGCATTTACAACTGTCAACTCTTTTGTATAGGCTTATATCAGCGTTCTAGGGATCGTGCCTTTAGAAATGGTGTAGATCTACATTATTACATGTAAAGATCATACAAAAGCATTTATAACCGTAAGTAAATATACTAGCTTTCTAGAAACCGTGCCGTAACGGTATATATCACTAAAGAGTTCAATTTCAAATGAAATTAAATCATCAAATTATAAAATTAATAGTTTTGGATAATCTCCATTTCGCCGCCGTTCTTCACATTTCGCCCCATTTTGCCACAACAGTTCCATTTCCCTAGTTTAGGCCAACCCTGTTTTAATCATTTATAAGACAACTTTACAAGCAGAATATTTCTGTGGTCAATGTCAAATGTCTTCGAAAAAGATATTAGAAAATTCTTTGTGAAATATACAGTCAAGTTAATGTTTTTCAAGGCCTATAGTTTTAAGATTCTGGTAGGCATTTTATTCCATCCAATTCGAATTGTAAGGGAGGTAACACCTCTAAAAAACGCGAAAACTAGTTACTCTATTGAGTCACGTGGCCACGACTTCCGGGTAAAAAAAGAAAAACGCAACACCAAAATAGGTTGTCGCGTTTTTCTTTTTTTTCTAAAAAAAGAAAAACGCCCACCAACATTGTTTATTGCGTTTTTTCTTTTTTCTTCAAAAAAAGAAAAAACTCATATGTCACCTTAGTGCCACCGTACTTTTGGCTCCATTTCAGAGAAAAGCTTTGGAAAACTCCCTAATTATGAACATAATGATGTTGCTTATATGTCCATTCTCGCTTAAAGGGACCTTCTATGAAGTTTTGAATCTAGTCAGCCTGCGCTGACTGCCAATTAGAGTCGCAAGTAAATACTTCAAAATAATTAAGTTATTAATCTAAATAAAAAATCAACAACTAATATTATATCGTACTGGCCACGACTGTGTCATTTTTCGGCATAAGTATTTTATTGGCGTTCTGGACTTTACTTCATTACACGGGTTCAATTCTGTCGCCCTTTAACTTTATTTCCTTGACTCTTCATGACAAAAATACACGATACAGCTGCAATTACAATGTTCTTGTAGAATGATATCGATTTTTTTTAAATTTTCAGTCTTTATTCATATTAATTAATGCTTGTCAACTATATTTTATCATAAAAACCGGTAATACATGATCCCGATAAGCAAACATATTGCCTATATACGGTCTATTTTTAACGCGCATTACGCTTTCAAAGACGACTTTCGAAAATTAAATCCAATTCTATACTTTAAAAAAAAACTGTCTACATTAAACAATTTTTACTGTCTATTTTCATTTGGGTAATTGTTCCAGGGATAGTACCTTAACGGTGTGTGTACACATCATTGAAATCCTAAATAAGCAGTTACAACTGAAAGTATAGACCCAGATTAGCGTTCTAGGGACCGTGCCTAAACGATGCACATCATATCAAAATATAAAGAAGCATTTCTAACTGAGAATATAGACCCAGACCAGTGTTCTAAGGACCGTGCCTAAATGTTGTCCATCATGATATCGTAAATAAGTATTTACAACAGTAAGTTTAGACTTAAATCAGCGTTTAAGATACCGTGTATATAACGCTGTACATTACTATAAATGGTAAATAAGCATTAAAGTCTGTAAGTGTAGATCCAGGTAAGCATTCTAGAGACCGTGCCTAAACGGTGTGCATCAGTATAAATAGTAAATTTCTAACATTTACAGCGGTAAGTATAGAACCAAATCAGCGTTTTAGAGACCGTGCATAAACGGTGTGTATATAATTATGATTATAAACAAATCATATTTATAACATTTACAAATGTAAGTATAGACACAGATCAGCGTTTTAGAGACCGTGCAAAAAGGTGTACATTTAACACTGTAAAATTAATATAGACCCAGATCAGGGTTCTAGGGACCGTGCCTAAACGGTGTACATCATTATAAATCGTAATTAGGCATTTAACACTGTAAGTAGGGTAAGGAGGGGCAAAACGCCCAGGTGGGGTCAAACGCCCACCCCTATTATTTCGTCTCTCATTATGTCAATTGATATTTGTCTTGATTTTACACTTCAAGTATTCTTTTAGAAAGATGCCCATGAAATTTTTACATCTAAACGTCATTCAATTATCAGTATGCGAATAATTGTTTATTTTGCATATGTTTGATCTAATATTTGGGTAATGGGTTTGCTTGTGTATCTTATTTCAGTCCGAGTATTCAATCAACCAAAATGCATTTTATATTTATATGTCCAATTGGTCGCCTACACAAAAAGATAAAAAGAAAAAAATATCAACACATTTTTTTCTCTGGCCAAATTAAATCACCCACCCCCTTTGGGGCAAAACGCCTATGCTGCTTTGGGGCAAAACGCCCAGACTGGACGTTTTGCCCCTTCCAAGGGCTAAATAGTGGGCGTTTTGCCCCTTGTATGGATAAGTAGGTATTCAGAAGTACTAAAATTTTCCTTTAAACTCAAAGAATGACTATGGTTGGTACATATGACGAAATCCATTTACATTTCGTTGTCTACAAAAGAAAAAACTGGCAAAAAAGACCGACTTTTCGCGAATATATCAAACGTTTGTGTCACCTGATGGATCCATGTGGGGCAAAACGCCCATGAAACGTCGATTTTGTGTTAAAATGAGACAATAAGACCATTTAATCTACTTTAAAGGGGCCTTATAAAGAACAAAACATCAGTATGTTTAATTTGACTGATATGAAGATGCTGCAGACAAAGGACAGTAAAACGTAACCACTTTTTAGACAAGTAAATTATGCCCAAATCTAGCCTTTAGGCTTGATACAAAATGTTGAAAATATGATGAAACCCACCCAAAATATATTTTTCCTAGTATATTAATTACAAACTAATTATATTCCTATTTTCCCCCAGGTATTTTCAAAATATATTTTTTTATTTTTCATATGGGGCATAAAGCCCACTGGTGGGCTTCATGCCCCACCCCCAAAGGCGTTTTGCCCCGAGGGTGGGGCAAAAGGGCCAAATTTCGAGAAAAATTGTTTTAACGACTGTCATTTTTTATATCAAATGACAAAGCTGTTTTGTGTATAGACATTTGGGACAAAGGGCAAAGTTTAATTTCACGTTGAAACATTTACATTATACCTTGTTTGTTTTGTGCTACAGCGCTCTTTCCTTAACGGGGGGACGTTTTGCCCCTCCCTACCCTATAGACCCAGATCAGCGTTATACAGTGATATTGCCTAAACGGTGTAGCCTACATTTTTAAAACACTGTAAATATAGACCCAGATAAGGATTCTAGGGACCGTGCCTAAACTGTGCACATCATTATACATCGTTGATAAGCATTTAATATTGTAAATATCGACTCAGATCAGCGTTCTAGGGACCTTGCCTAAACGGTGTACATCATTATAAATCTTAGATAAGCATTTAAACACTGTAAGTATAGACCCAGATGAGCGTTCTAGGGACTGTGCCTAAACGGTGTACATCATTATAAAACGTAAATAAGCATTTAATGCTGTAAATATAGACCAAGATAAGCGTTCTAGGGACCGTGCCTAAACGGTGTACATCATTATAAATCGTAAATAAACATTTACAACTGTACGCATAGACTCAGATCAGCGTTCTAGGGGCCGTGCCTAAACGGCGTATATCGTTTTAACTCGTAAACAAGCATTTCAAACTTTAAGTATAGACCCAGATCATCGTTCTGGGACCGTTTCTGAACGGTGTACATCATTATAAATCGTTGATAAGCATTTACAACTGTCAACTCTTTTGTATAGGCTTATATCAGCGTTCTAGGGATCGTGCCTTTAGAAATGGTGTAGATCTACATTATTACATGTAAAGATCATACAAAAGCATTTATAACCGTAAGTAAATATACTAGCTTTCTAGAAACCGTGCCGTAACGGTATATATCACTAAAGAGTTCAATTTCAAATGAAATTAAATCATCAAATTATAAAATTAATAGTTTTGGATAATCTCCATTTCGCCGCCGTTCTTCACATTTCGCCCCATTTTGCCACAACAGTTCCATTTCCCTAGTTTAGGCCAACCCTGTTTTAATCATTTATAAGACAACTATACAAGCAGAATATTTCTGTGGTCAATGTCAAATGTCTTCGAAAAAGATATTAGAAAATTCTTTGTGAAATATACAGTCAAGTTAATGTTTTTCAAGGCCTATAGTTTTAAGATTCTGGTAGGCATTTTATTCCATCCAATTCGAATTGTAAGGGAGGTAACACCTCTAAAAAACGCGAAAACTAGTTACTCTATTGAGTCACGTGGCCACGACTTCCGGGTAAAAAAAAGAAAAACGCAACACCAAAATAGGTTGTCGCGTTTTTCTTTTTTTTCTAAAAAAAGAAAAACGCCCACCAACATTGTTTATTGCGTTTTTTCTTTTTTCTTCAAAAAAAGAAAAAACTCATATGTCACCTTAGTGCCACCGTACTTTTGGCTCCATTTCAGAGAAAAGCTTTGGAAAACTCCCTAATTATGAACATAATGATGTTGCTTATATGTCCATTCTCGCTTAAAGGGACCTTCTATGAAGTTTTGAATCTACTCAGCCTGCGCTGACTGCCAATTAGAGTCGCAAGTAAATACTTCAAAATAATTAAGTTATTAATCTAAATAAAAAATCAACAACTAATATTATATCGTACTGGCCACGACTGTGTCTTTTTTCGGCATAAGTATTTTATTGGCGTTCTGGACTTTACTTCATTACACGGGTTCAATTCTGTCGCCCTTTAACTTTATTTCCTTGACTCTTCATGACAAAAATACACGACATGTTCGGATCCAGACATTTTTGCAGGGGTAACCGACCCGTGTTTTCTAGATGGCGTGACTAGTATACTGAGCAAAAATGAAAACTTTACACCTACATTGCTTGTCATATTTCTTAGATAAATACAACAAGTAAAGAAATCAAATAAATGTGCTTCGCATTGTCTATCGACTTGGTTGTGCCAAACACGAAACGTTTTGTTGATCTTAATTACAGGGATGAAAAACGGACCGTTTAAGTGTGACAGGGGTCCGCTTTTTCAGGTGTCCAATTTTAACAGAAATTTACAAAATTTAAACCCTCAGAAATCCGAACAGAAGAATGCAAACCATGCCAGACTGCACGGAGTGGTAGTCTGACAACTTACCAGTAAGAAAATGTGAAGAAGCTTGCATAACACTATTTAAGCTTTTAAAAAAATGATGTTTGAAAAGCAGAATTTTCATTATGTTGCAAAGCTTGAAATTTTTATAATGCAATCTCCATAGGAAATTGCAACCGCTATTGCATGGACACCTGGGAACAATCCTAGTCGAAAAAAGGGTCTAATAATCCCCTGAAAGGCCTGCATGATGTTTACACAAAAACAATCGAAAAGCGTCATAAATTTGTGAATATCAAACATTTTAAATTACCTATTTGTTTATGTAAAAGGGAGATAATTCACAAAATTGACAGATTAGACCTTTATTTTAGAGCTTGTTACTGGTGGTAAGAGAGACTTTTTGTGTTTTTTTTTGGCAACCCGGACATGACAAATTCCGAAAAAATAGTGAATCGTTTTCTGCGCATGCGCATATGTGACGTTAGATGTAACTAGCTCTAAACGCATTAAGGGCCGTAACTCTGACATTAAAGGAAACAAGGCAATGAATTTCAACAAAACGATTGCTGAAAGCCTGTGAAATAACGTCAAAATATATTTCAGGTTTGTCGTTCGATACTTTTCCAGAAACAAGAAATCTTGAAGTGTAAAGTTTTCATTTTTGTTCAGTATAAATTCCAGGTGGCGGTATACGCACACGCACGATTGAAATCGATGATTACGTCATTATACCCAGTAATTCGTGGACTTTGTTCATAGTATTTATATTTGAAGTCCGATCGTCATAATAATATGCAAATGCCTTTCCACATTTATTCTAAGTAAGATAAATGTATTTTTGATGTATTTCAATGCATATCTTTTGAATTGTGCATCATCGATTTTACCAATGTATGCGTACCAGGCGCAAGCCAAATGGACGCATTGGAATTAGCATTTGCGTGTTCAAAAAAAAAGAATATTTTTCTGCTGTGTTAGTGGTTAGCGCCTAAGCGTGACATTGGTATGTAGGGACATCATTTTGACATCACCACAGCAAATTTCAAGCGTAAAATATTGTTAGTTGTAAAATTACGCATATTTGAATATTTGTCGTTGAAATCACAACCAAGTTAAAATGGCGACGTTAGAGAAAGACCAAGCGAGTTGAATGACCGTCCAGCCCAATTTGCATACCGGCATAACATGAAATGATACATACAAGTTACTGCAATGTACACACGCAAATAGAAGTGTTTCCAGGAGCCATGGCAAAGCTTATGATCAGCACAGGGAGTTGCGGGACCTCGTCCATTGCAATATGCGTTCTTACTTAGTTAAAGTCACATCTTGGGGGAAAATGATTTCAGGACCGGAAAGAGATGATGTATGCGATTAAATGGTTTACCTTTTCATTGGCAATTGGATAGTGTAGAGATATGTTTTAAAAGTGGGTAAAATGACGCCGTTTGTGTATCGTACATAAGGGAAAATACTTCGAAAGAAAGTATCATTGTGCACAAAACAATAGGGGTTGAAACAGATGACGTCGTCAGCGTGCGCCGGGTCTGCGTACCTTATTGATTTATAGTTTGCAAAAAGAGCCAACACTTAGGCATATTTTTGTCACATTTTGCATTTATACTCAGTATATGTGTCTTTTATATACCTGAAAAATGGAAGCTTGTGCAATGATTGTTTTTCATACAGTAAGCCCAGTCCACGATTTACTTGGACAACCCTCGTATATCAGTATCAAATGAAATTCCATGTGGATTTAGAATGTTTAGTTACATGTAGACTACCGCTTTTAAATTCTATTACATTATTTATACATTTCTTTGCATTTTAAGACAAGTTTGCAATCACAAGAGACATTGTCTCCGTTGCCTACGTGTTCTTTGAATCTTTTCTGTATTCGCTGAACATAAATTTGTAAAAATATTTCTGATTTTCGTTTCAGAGTTATTTACAGTAATCTATCAGTAACTCGATATTCCAACCGAGTGGCTAGATATAAAATGCTGGTTCATGAAGAATCAGTCAAAAACCCAGACAGGTAGGCCTAATTATATTATTTATTGTTCGACCTACTTTTTGGACCAATGGAATTGCAGTTTATTTTAGAATTTCGCCGCTATATACGCATAAACAAGACTGTCGGCTAGTTTATGTGACGTCTATACATAGCCACGCCCACGTCTCGAATGAACCGCTATCGAACACTAAGCCAGATAGAGTTTGTATTGTAGATTCTACGCGACATAACACTCAATGCGCTGTGCGCATTTGAATGTTTATTTTGCGTAAATCTATTATTCAGCATCAATCTAATACAGAATAACTATGAATGTTGTCTATGAAATTCTGAATACGTAAATAGGTCTATGAACATGAACGGGGTTTCAAAACAGCACACCAAAAACTGCGGAAGGCTTGAAAACTAATTCAATGCTTTGTTCAACTGAATATAAGTAATGGTTCAAACGTACCGGTATGTGAAAACATTGAGACAAAGGGGGACAATGCTGGTAACCAGCATTTTCACTGTTTGCCTCAATACATTCTGTATTATACTTTGTAAAAATTCTAATTTTATAAACATTTTATTAGCATCCATTAGTTTAAAGCAGCAGCTATAAATTTGGACACCATAAAATTTTGCCGCATGAGAAAGGTTTAACCTATTCCCACACAAGGACGCCTTTTGACAAGCAATTTCTTCATTTTCCACAATGTTTTCTAACCCAAAATTGAAAGATTTTTGAAATCTCATAAACTTGAATTTGTCGTCTGCAGCAGCTTTCATATTCGAATTATTCATTATTTGTCGGCTAGTAATGGGTGTAGTGTCATTCCATTTTGTATGACTTCAGGTACAAGTTCTTCGAGAATGTAAAAAAGCGCCGGGGTTCAGACGGTCTATCAAGCCTAAAATACACGCTTATAAAACTGGAAAAGAAGCCTCTGTATACGTGGATATTAGTATCAGTAAATATGACCGCAATATTAAACGACGAACCCATTCATAAACAAGCTATGAGGCCAGGACAGTTACCACCAGACAGAAGCACTCATCAACAACAACAACAACAACAACAAAAATCTTCGTCGCAACAAGCTAAGCGACCATTCCTAAATAATGCCAAAGGAGAACTTACAAAGACAATTCAACAACAACAACAACAACAACAACAAAAGCCGTTGTCGCAACAAGTTAAGCCACCATTCCTGAATAAAGTCGAAGAAAAACTTGCAAAGGCAATCAAGGAAACTGTAGCTTTGGAGAAGTTCGAAAGAGACTGGGAGGCATTCAGAAACAAATATGATACCCCAAAAGTCGTCAGCTGGGTTCCTCCAGATTTTAAGGGAACATTGCCCGACCATTTAACGAAATTCGAAACGGATGACGATCTAAAGATTGGTGGAAATATCGGTCTAAATCACGACCAGCGATTACGTCAGATGATGGCGCAATATCAAGAGCTCCAAAAACAGCGAGTGAAAAATCGTCAACAAAAACTTCAAGCTAGAATGAAGAGGCCTTACAACAATATTCCAGTTCAACCAGCAAACACGCAATATGTGCAAGTTCCCAGTAGTGATACCCCCAGTAGTAACGGAGTGATTGTACATCATGAAGGAATAAATTAACCATTTTTCCAAAAGGACATAATTTTAGGATGGTAAAATTTTAAAGTTGTTGCAGACAATTAAATGAATGTTGATAAAGATAGGATTTGTGGAAAATATTACCCAGCATTTATTGAGTCAAACGGACAAAAAATTCACCACTCTGTGTTTCCACCATGGACCTAGATGACACGAGGAAACCCCCTTCTCATTAGCAAAACATAATATATTTTGAATGTTCCTCACTCGTCCTATTAAGTGCCTGTTCCAGTTGTTGAAAATTTCTTGGAGCAAAAAGGCCAAAAACTAATCAATCAAATTTGATGATTTCGTGCAAAACGTTATTTTTTAAACAAAATACACAAATGTACCTGTATGTACATGTCCATTCTGGTATTACTTCGCGCGTGAAAGCATGTTATCAAATCTTATGAAGCAGTGGTTCAAGATATGAGCATGAATTGGTGCTATCGAATTCTGCAATCTCCTGGGGTTTTGTGACTTTTCATATTTGAGTCTTGGTAAAAACCTTAAATATTTTTCATGTTTAGATCAATCGATTTTGATGAAATTTACAGAAAACATGTGAACGTTATTGATTTATATTTGCTGAAAACTTCACAAAATACACTGCATTATTTATTTAATTATGATGAAAAATGTAGGTGTTGCGTTATAAGTGTCTTTAAGTTTATAACTTACAAGGATCGATCGTTTACCAAAGCAACATTGTTTTAGGAATTGAATTAATTCTTGTAAACATATCCATACTATAGCATTGCGGAGAAAATGATAAAAGCAAGACACAAAATGTTCTTTATAATTTTTATGTCTATCCCCATGTTATGGTGGTGGTGGTGGTGGTGGTGATCGGTGTTGTTCTGTTGGTGGTCAATATTACCCTAACACGACTGAAGGCACGAATAGAAAACTTGGTACCTTGCAGAGAGCCATGGGTGATAATTAAGGTAGGTAGGCTATTGTTGAGTGTTTGTTGTTGTGATTATGGTGGTGTTGTTGTTAGTGGTTGTGGTGATTGTTGTTGTTCTGGTGGAGGTAAATATCACCCTACCACGCCTGAAGGCACGAATGGAAAACTTGGCTTCTGGCAGACAGGCAAATATGGGTTTTGTAAACATAGTAGGTCCACCACATCTCTGTAAAGAATGTGGATAAATACGTTATTTAATGAAAACATGGTAAAAGATTTACTTTCAAGACAAATTGACGAAAGACGACATCTGAGACGTAAATATAATTATAGGTGTAGCCCAAGGTCATTTGACTGAAATAATACAGCGTGTCTCAATGAAATCTAACATTTTTAGCTCCCCTGAGCACGAAGTGCTCAAGGTGAGCTATTGTGGTTGCTTTTTGTCCGTCGTCCGTCTGTCCGTCCGTCCGTCTGTCCGTCTGTCCATAATTTGTTGTTACCACTCTAGCATCCACAAATATTAACCAATCTTGACCAAACTTGGTCAAAACATGTATGACCGTAAGTTCTCGGATGAGTTCAATTTTGAGTCAGATCTGACCAGGAAGTCCGGAGTTATGTGTCCTTGAACATCAAAAATGGCTAGTTTTGACTTTGTTACCACTCTAGCATCTACAAATATTGACCAATCAAAACAAAACTTTTCAACAATGTTGGTAACTGTAAGATCTTGGATGAGTTCGATTTTCAGTGTGATAAGAGCAGGAAGTCTGGAGTTATGTGCCCTTGAATTTGACAAAATTGCTGTTTTAGACTTTGTTTACAATGTAGCATCTACATTTATTGACTAATCAAGACAAAACTTGGCCACAATGTTAGTGATTATAAGATCCTTAATGAATTAAATTTTCAGCTTGATTTGGCAAAAAAAAACAAGAGTTATTGGCCCTTTGATTTCATAAGATTACCGTTTTCGACTTTATTTTCTCTCTAACAAACAAATTTGGACCAATCAAGACACACCTCGGTCGCAATGCTGGTGACCATAATATTTTAAATGTTTTAATTTGTCAGATTGATTGGACTAAAAAAACAGAGTTGTGTGCCCTTGAGGGTTACAAAATTGCTGTTTTCGACTTTGTTTTCTCTCAAACAGCAATAAAAAAAACTTGGACATAATGTTGATGAGAATATCTTTATAAGAACAGAGTTATGTGCCCTTTACTGTGACAAAATTGTTGTTTTCTTCCACTTTATTTTTACTGTAACAGCTACAAATATTGATCATTCAAGATTATGAAAGCAGTTTTCAGCTGGAACATGATCTCGCATCTTAAATTATGTGCTCTTGAACTTGACAACATTGGGACTTTCATTCTATCTAGGTGCAGGTGAGCGATTAAGGACCATCATGGTCCTCTTGTTTATATATATATACATGTAGATCTATAACAAATTTGACATGAAAATGTAAAATCTGAAGTTTTAAAAAAATATTATATCTATATACCGGTATACCGATGTTACTATTTTGTACAAGCAAATGATGTCCACAAAGTTTTATAATAGAAAAGAAATTGAGTGGTCAATATATCGTCTCTATTCAACAAAAACATCGTAACTGAAATTGCAGTTACGAGGTTTTCGTAGAAAAACGACGATATGTCTACATACCTTCTGTTTTCTATACAGTCATATGTAAAGTTCTTTTGTCTCATCTGACTAGCGAGGACCTGAAGCGATGGGTCTCCGCATTTAGATCTGAAATCCAAACCCAATACGATGTGCAAACGAAGATCATTAAATAAATAAATAAATGAATCGTTGACGAAAACATGAAAAACATTACTGTATCTTTCGTTACCTCATCGTTATTTCGCTGTATTTAAAAAAAAACATGTAACTGCAGTTTGTTTTAAGCTGCATGTACGAGGTTTTTGTTGAAAACAGTAATTTCCTTTTCTCTCTATACCTCAGGCAAAGGTTTCATAACGTTAACGATTTCTCTCTGTAATTTGGAACTGCAATTGTTTGAAGCATATTTTCCCTTTCCTTACATAGGCTCATTTAAATTATGAAGGTAATTCATGAGCAACAAAAATGATTAATAGCATTTAAATCGAAACTGAACGAAATCGGATGAGTCGAACTCCGGATATGTCAACGTATTTAGACGGCCTCATTGAATTCCACACAACGAATGTCGACTATATGTCATTATATGTATGTAATGAAGCCGCATAAAAATATTTTTGTTACTCACTTGTAAGGAATAGGCGATTCGTTGACCAACAATGCTGTTACTTTCGTTACCACACCTGGTCGTAGATATGGTAACTCATTCTGAGCTAGGTATCTGTAAAAGAAACGAAGAAAAAATATGTGTATTCTATGTAACAAAGCTACAAATACTTTTATGTTGCTCACTTGTACGAAACATGTCGAGGGATATGCGTTCGCCAGCAAAATTGATACTTTCGTTACCATGTCCAATCGATATGGTAACTCATTCTGAGCTAGGTATCTGTAAAGAAACGAACAGAAAAGGGATACTCATTCGATGTAACAAAGCTACAAATACTTTTTTGCTCACATGTACGGAACAAGTCAATGGATACGTTGACGAACAATACTGTTACTTTCGTTACCACACCCGGCCTTAGAAACGATAACTCATCCTGAGGGTATCTGTTAATTAAGAAAAGAAGAGAACATGATGTACATTCTATGAATAGTAAAGCGACAAATCAATCTACATTGTAATCTACAAAATACTTTGTATGTTGATCACTTATGCGGTCCAAGTCAGCGGGTTGCTGTGACTAACAATTATATTCTTTTCGTTACCATACTGTGTCGAAGATAGAGAAACACGTTCTGTGTTATTTATCTGTTAAATACCGGTACGAAGGAGTGGAAAAGCTTCAGGCTGCAGTTACGAGATTTTTGTTGAAAAATATCGAATTTCATTTTTACCTGAAAATTTAAACTATAACAATTAAAACAAAACATTTTCACTTACGTATATTTAGAGAATATCGGCACAGTGCTAGCATTCAGCATAATATGAACATGGCCGCTCGCCTTCTCCCCAAACCGCCTGGACGCGGCGCTCCAGAAGCCATGTAGTGCACTGTTTGGACACTCTGGTGTTGGCAGCCATCCTGGACATAGAGTACCCGCGGCGGCCATTCCTGATGGTGTCCTCGGGTCGCTGCACCAATTCAGTCCGTTGCCAATATACCCTAAAATGGCGGGATTGATATTAAGATATCAATGCCTTTCAACAACAAAAAGCTTCTTAACTGCAGCTTTATTTATTGATAAGCGACGTTATGTTGATTGTAATAAACCTTACTTGAAAGTTGTATAATTATAAGCAAAGAAAGGTACGGCCTATATGCAGAGTTAATGATTAATCCGTTTCATTTATCTTAACTGATCACGAAATGCTTGACCTACTGTCCATGTTACATTTTTCACGGATCAGAACAGCATGTGGACAGTCAAACTTTGCATTGAAGTGTGGCACATTGCAAATTGTAAATATTTAGGGCCAAAAAGAAAATAATTTTAGTTTCCATGTTTTCCTATACCGGTATCTATCACGGTCCAGTTTTCAATAAATGTTACTATACATTGAAAGTGCGGGTAAATTGCATACCATCTATTTGGCACATTCATATGCGTATGATACCCCTGTATGAACGAGTAGAACCATCGTTGGGGACTACTGGGTGTACGAGATTCATTTGCAAAAGTAGCAATTTGCAAATCAAAGGACTAAAAGTCCTGAACATTTGACATGTCTATGGATGTACATATCGTCGGTAGGGAGTCAAAACCTCGTAACTCCAGCTTATTCAAGCTGTAGTTACGAGGTTTTGACTCCCCACCAGCGATATGTGTATACCTGTAAGCGTGTCTGACAGCGAATAATACTTGTTTCCATAGTAACTGTATCTATGTATGAACGGGTACACATTCTCCCAAAATATAGACTGAAATAGAACGTCAAAGAAAATTGTATATCGTGCGGAAAAATCGTCAACAATTATGTTCATGTGTTTGTGAATCGCCAATGCATCACAAATCCGAATTAATAATTTATTATCAAAATTACTAAACCAAGTACATGAAATGTTTTATCATAGATGATAGCGAAAGAGGTACAAGATAAATGTTTAGAGTTGTGAAATGTGTTTCTGTTTGTAAAACAATCCTCGTTTTTTTTACCACGAAAAAGTTATTAGAAATTCAACTTTCGGAGGTGCTTTGATTTTGCGCGTAAAGTTTACAAAACAAACATCCCAAGTATTCTAAAATGCACGAGTTTGTAGTAAAGATCTACTTATAGATGCGTTTCTTCCAAAACTTTGGAATTACAGCTTTTAGAAAAGGGTTTTTGGGAAGGCGATGTGAAACATAATGTACGTTCAATATACATTGATGCATGTGTATATGAAAAAAGGTTGAGCGTTAGCCTTAATTAACACATTCCCAAACAGTGATGCCTTGCAAAAATAAAAACTTTGGAAAACATTGTTGAAAATGAACAAATTGCTTGTGACAAGCAATTCCTTCATTTTCCACAATGTTTTCTACACACAAAAACAAAACACAAAACAACTATAAAATGTGACAAGTCTAAAATTTTGCCATCTGCTAATGGGATACCTTGTCCTTAGGTACCGGGTGATCTGTTAAATTGATATATCCAGAATATCTCGATTCCGGTACATCACATAGCGGTCTGTGGAGGAAGGCCTGTGATAATTCTTTCCAAATATCTTCACAATTTCTGAATCTGCAAACAAAAATGAATAAATGGCAGCAGTGGATCAAGGATTTCCATGACGGGGGTTCGTGTTTACAAAAGGGGATTCGTTTTACCAGTATTACACAATCTTGGCTGAATTTCTGCATAAACATGAATTAGTGTGGCTACATGGGGGTCGTTTGAACCCCACGAAACCCCCTGGATCCGCTACTGAAATGGGGTTACAAGACACATCTGGTATTGCTGCTTTTCAACAAAAACCTCGTAACTGCAGCTTATAGACTATTAAAACAAGCTGCAGTTACGATGCTTTTGTTGAAAAGCGACTATAATAATTATATACTGTGCAAAAAAGTTTAACACACTCGGAAAATGTTGGTTCCCAGTTAAAAACTATAGCGAAATCTTTAAAAGGAAAACAATAATTTGATTGTGCATTCATTTTGCTGACGTTTCCTGAAAATCTTGTGTCAAAACTTTTAAATGTTAACCCGATATCTTACGTTAAAGTGCATAGGGGTCAGACATCGAAAGTCAGGCAAATTTCAGTATAGGGTAAATTTACCATCAGTTTTGCTTTGATCGCCATAAAACGACTTTCAAGCTTTCTGACTAAACATAGTGGAAATCTGGGAAGTCTGTCTTATTCATATTGCAGAGGACGCTCAAAGCCAATGACGTTACAGACGCCATGACTTTCGCTAGCATGGCGTCTCAAATGACACGTACAAGGTGATACGTCTGCAAAAACTAAATAGGACATCACTCCAGTGTCTCCTGGTTCAATAGCAACGTGCCCATACATACTGATGCATTGCCTGTCGATGCCTCAACGTCATTGGCGTAAGGTCGGCAGGCTTTGGTGCAAGCTGTACAGAACCTATTCCGGACATTTTCGTCACTAGCTGTAGAACCTGTGACATTCCAAAGGAGTCAGGCTAACTTCCTACCAGACGGACGTTTAACGCGATCTGTAAGATTTGTGTCGATCATTCGCGACCAAACCTGCATCAATTCTGTATCGTAGGCGTCTGATTGTCGAATTCTGCATATTGAAATGCTTTAGCGACACCTCTAACGGATATGCCTCATTGGGGCATGCTAAGAGCTCTCTGACGTTGATTTAACGTCATTATTTTTCGCCTTCCAATTATCAATTTCACAAAAGTTGTAACAGTTAAATTAATTCTGCTAAAAGATCTGTGTAATCGTGTGTGTTTTTTGGACAAGCTAGACAATATCGATGACACTGCACACGTGACGCCCGTGACTTTTGCTTATCTGGGTTTTGTCCAATATCTTGACTGTTCATTCCACACACGCACTGTATGTGTGATGGTTGTCAATCGGGACAACTTTACAGCATAAAACAATAGCGAACAGTTTTCCCGCTTTCGTGTGCTAAAAATAGATTTCCGATGGGAATACCCCCAACAACGTTTGCCGGGTACCAGTCTAATATTTTGTTTATCGGTCATGAATCGGACAATTTTTCGTAACCGTGTTAGCAAAAAAACATTATTTTCAAGCGCGATATTAGTCGATCATAGATAATGCAGGCGGGAACTAAAACTACGAAACATTGCGCATACGCAACATGCAACATTGCTTCCAGATACGGAGACAGACCAGAAATGACAAACGTTTTTTCTTTAGATTCCTCAGCAGCCTAACCAGAAAAAACATCGAAAAGTCTGAGAGTAAAGTTGCTATGATCATGAAACTTCTCTGGTAGATAGATCTCACCAAGGAGAAGTGCAACGTACAAGGAACATAACTCTATCTCGCTTATTTTGTTAGTTATTGCCCATTGTTGTAGTGAAAGCCTATGGGGGTATCAAATCACATTCAGCGACAAATTCTAGTTTTTTCTATATTAACCCTTTCCCAAACAAGACCGGTTTTGACGTCCCCAACAGAAAATTCTTGGGAAAACATTGAGGCAAAAGAAGAAAATGATGATCGACAAAATCGAAAAGGCATGCACAGCAGACAAAATGGGTGTGAATAACTTCTTTGGATATTGATGATCATTCTTCTTTTGCCTCAATATTTTCTCCGAGATAAAACACTAAAAATATTCAAATCCGTTTTGTCGTCTGCAGACTTTTTTCAATTTGGCCCAACATGACATTATGTCGTTTTGGAAAGGGTAAGCGAGCACGCACGAGCGGCACGTTGAAGTCAGAACATGTCCGTATATGTAAACATTACCTGTCAACTGCTTATTTCATAGTTACCGATCTTAAAAAGTACACGACAGTGCAGCAACCTTCTCAACTCTGAATTAGAATGTTTCTCAACAAATGATTTTGTACAGCAATCAGGCTCTTAGAATGTTATCTTCGGCAAGTTTAACGTGAAAAAACTTCGCGAGATTCACAGCCATAATATTTGTACGATAAGGGATTCCCAATCTATTTTTAGACCAGTGAGGCGTGACGATGACGTATTTGTTTGCACGGAAAACCAACCCCTATTCTTGTGTATTAATCTGATACTGAAAAAATAATTTGTTTAAAAACGTGCTAAACTTTTTTTGTACAGTAGATAAGTTTCTTCGTGTTTTGAAAATGTGCACAAAGTCTAAACTTTATCTTTTATACATGCGTTTATAAGAGAGACTTTAAACAAAGAAAAGTGCACCTACCCATGTTCACAGAAGACGTCCTGGTTGATGGCATTCTGAAAGAACTCGCATTTTCCGATCACAAGCTCTCGTAGATTATCGTTGATTCGTTCAAATCTGCGGCACCGACGGCTTTCCACCACAGTCACTATGAGCACAACCAAAACCAAATATGATAGTGTCTGTAAAGGCATTGTTCTGTTGATGCTATACTGTATGAATAGTGTTTGTATTAATCCTTTTACAATTACTTACTCGACGAAGTATTGACTATTTCCCAAAACAAAACCTGATTTTGGTGCTCCCAATGGAGAATGCTTTGGAAAACATTGAAGGAAAAGAAGAAATTACTGATATTCAGCAATTTCTCCTTTTGCCTTAATACTACAAAGTAAGTAAGTAATATTTTCTGAACTCTGTTACTCACGAATCCTTTTTATCACAATCACCCTAGTTACCTGCAACTCTGGACCTAGATAACGTTATGGTTTGGTAAAGAGTTCCAACGTCACCAACTGATTGAACTTGGTGTTGTCAAAGTTCCCGAAGACAAACTTGCTAAATTTGCGGAATTTGCCTCTGCTTTTTTTACAATGATAATTAAAAACAGGATATTCCTAAACACCTATATATATAGATGTATTCCTTGAATCATAACAAAGCGGTCGAGACAATCAGAATTCGATTCGTTGCGTTGAAATAATTAACTAATAGCTTTAGAGATATGTATAGCCTATAAGTATAATGAAATTGATGAAAACTTCTAAGCTTATATCAGAGAAACTGAAAAGCTGGTAATCACCCGTTCCCCTTTCCCATTTTTTTGTATTTCAGAGCTAATAATATTACTTTTTTCAAGCTTTGAGATCGTTTGTTGTTCTATCCTGACTAAACTATAAATCGTCGGTGCTATTGCAAAACCTCGTATCTACAAGCTGTAGATACGATGTTTAGATACAGCATCGACGATTTATAGAAATTGAATAATTTGTGTGAAATCCTAAAACTTTAAACAAATTCCACCTTATCAAAATTCTGTTTACACGTAATGATGACCAACATCAAAATATCGTTATCTGCCACTCTTCTAGTCTCAAAGCTGCACTTGTAATAAACGCTTTCCCAAACAACGCCATGTACCCTAGCCTAAATGGCAATGAATTGTGTGCTAAAAATAGATTTGGTTCATAGTTATGTATTGATAAACCGTCGGTGTAAAATCTCGTAACTACGGCTTCAGTCAAGCCGTGGTTAAAAGATTTTATACCAACACCTACGAAATACGATTGTTTGTCCGAAATTACGTCACGATTAGTTGGATAAAATCATTCCCTATTGGAAAAAAACAAAAAGCGACACTATGAGTCCTGTACTTTACTAACAATATGTCTGGCTATTGTTTCAGAATAAAGAAGAAAAGGCTGGTCGTCTAAATTTTCTGTTTTTCTCTATTTTCCTAAGTTTGCCTCTAATCATGTCCGCAAAAACAATTTTTGATTATTCCGAAAAAAGGTAGGAATTCATCATGGAGAAAAAAACGCTTGTATTAGAAGTATCTTCATTTTCCATGATGTTTGAGTGAATTTCTCGACTCAAATTGTTGTTCAAATATGAATTTCAGCATTGTTGGTTCGAATTAACAAGCTTTTTGTTCGGGGACATTATGGGGGAAATGGAAAATGCTTCAATGAACGGTGTTTCCATTTTTTGTTTGAACATTAAAATGGTTTCTTCCCATTTTCAACCATTTCTGAAGTTTTAACCCTTTCTCAAACAAGACCTGGTTTTGACATCCCTATTAGAAAAGGCTTCGGAAAACATTGAAACAAAAGAATAAACTGCTGATGACCAGCAGATTCTCCTTTTGTCTCAATACTTTCTATGCCATGTTTTACACAAATACTATCTTGAATAACTTCCATTTTGTCATTTGTGGCAGTTTTTTAAGTGGATGACCCTAAAATTTTGCCGTTTGGGAAAGGGTTAATCAAATTGAGTCAGGATCTGGTGAAAGGGCTCTTATGGCATTTGAGATCAACATAGACCCAGATCAGCCTGTGTATACACATAGTCTAGTCTGGGTATATGTTTTTCTCTAACAGCTTCAACCTTATGCTATCGGTAGCAACTAGTTGCAATAATGTAACCGAGACCTTTTGAATTTAGATCAGGCCCCGGTTTCTCAAAAAAAAAGCTTACGTACTTTCTCAGACTCAAATCTGAGCATTGTGCTCAAATCACACGAAATCCATGTGAACTTCAATGAAACTAATCAACGTTGAAGAGTATTCCTTTGAAGTTGAGCATGTGCTCATGAGAATGTACTTAAGTTGTTTGTTTTTTTTTTTTTTTTTTTTTTTTTTTTTTTTCAAGAAACCAGGGCCTGGATCACAAACCAATACCTATCATCAAGTTTGTGGCTACGATATCGCAGCTAGTAGCAACTCTCGGATAACTTTGTGAATCTAGATCAGACTTAATTCAGGTACATACTGGTCTATTTCCATGATGATCTAATATGCTATAAGGGCCCATTTTCTAGATGCTGGGTCATTTACTCTGTCTTCAGTATCTCTTAATCTATGAGTAATAGTTTTGTAAGCATGGTACAAAAGGCATCTGATAAGCTTATCAGTAGTCGACGCGTGTCACCTTAACCCTTTCAATGACAACAAAATTTTAGGGTCGTCCAATTTGAATATTGATGCAAAGGACAAAACGGATGTTGGTAAACATAAGATTCAGAGTTTCCATTTACGACGTAAAAGTATCTGTATACGCATGAAAATCAGCTCGGACGCAAAATTTTTATACTCGTCGCGTCCATGGGACGCAAAATAAAGTGAGAAGCAAAAACAATGTATTTTCATAAATCTTGTACGAAGAAACATCAGAAAACTAGCGAAAACAATCCAAAATGTGAACAAAGTACGACAGATTTGAAGCGAAGTCACCGGATTTCCAAAGTTACTATAAATAGACTTCGCCAACGTCTAACCGAAAAGTTGCGATTGTTGGGATTCCCGCTTTTTCGTCTGGTACCTGAACTGTCTAAAATATTGATTTGTTGGCAATTTGATAGCCAGAAACCAACTGTTACTTTCGTTTTGTAAATAATAGGGTGAGTTCATGACGAACGCGAGTTCAACTCGGGAAAGCCTGTCTAAAAATAATTTCCGCATGCGCATAGAACAATCCATTTGAACGACTTTATCCACTGACGGATGTAAACAGATACACGTGTTTAGTAGATTTGAAATTTAGGCCACAAAATGCAATATATAAATCGAAATCGGTTAACATAAATGATAGTCCGTGTTAAAACACTCATACATGGCACAAAAAAGTATATTTTGAGTAAATGCACGAGTTTTTTATTCGGACTTGGCTTTTGTTGTTATTGTTCGCCTTTTTGGCGCCATCTAGGAACCCGAGTAACACCAGCCTTGGCCAGGGTTAGTGGAGTCGAGGTTAAAAGGTTGAAATGACGTCACTAGCGTCGAACCCGAGACTGTTCATATGGAACTCGAGTTACCCGGGTCGAACCCGCGTTGCCATATGAACTTACCCATAATGGCTTCTCCAGCCAAGAAAAAGAAACACTCATGGTCTTTTCAAGACCAGTGGCTTGCCGATCCGGCGTTCAAAGACTGGCTGATAAAAGCTGCTGCAGATCACAAAATTTGTGATAACTTGGGTATAAAACTTGAGAATACATCAGAAAACATTGAGGCAAATTGAAAAAATGCTTATTATTAGCAGTTTCTTCGTTTGCTTTAATGTTTCCCCAAGCCACTTTAACTGGGAATATCAAAACTAGGTCTTGTTTGGGAAAGGGCTATTAAGACCGTTCAAGTACAACAATTAATTTGAAGATGATTTGTGGAAGTCAAGATTGGACTCAACTGAAAGTGGTTGGGACTCAACTTTTTCTACTGCACTCGGTCCCAGGGACTCAATATTTTTTTATGTAAATGGAAACACTGAGATTGATTTTGTTCATTATACAGCTAAGAAAATATTGAGGCAAAAGGAGAAAATGCTGATCATCAGCATTTTCTTCTTTTGTCTGAATGTTTTCCCATTCTTTCGTCTTAATGTTTTCCCAAACCCTTTCAACATGGGACGTCAAAACCAGGTTTCTCGAAAGAACTTAAAGGCTACCAAGCTTGGCAGTTTATTGCACCGTATGTTGGAAGAAAATCATTAAATTAACGTGTTTTATAAAAGATCCGCCAAACTCGGTTGTTTTAAAAGTTTTATTTGCTTTTCTTTACATCGTTGAAAAACTGATTTTCGAGAAAATAAAGATCGACAATTTCCGTAAAATTGCCACGGATTGACGTCATCAATGGCTTGACTCCGCCCCCAATCTAGAGCATGAGGTGTCTGACAAAGATAATGTGTTCGACTTTTCTGTCATATAGCGAATTCTCAGTTTTTATCCATTTCTCGATCGTAAGAGTAATACAGACAAACTTAAACCGTTCTTTGGCACATTCCTTAATTCACTTACGACCTATTCTTTGACTGTTTTAACATTTTTTTCTAACATTTACTGAGGACGAATTCCGTGTTTTGAGTATCAATTGAGGAAGTAGCTTTATGACAGAAAAGTCGGACATTTAACTTTTTCAGAAATTTCAGACTTTCCGGGAAATGACCCATGACTGCCCGTTTTTCCCACCATGACGTCATTCAGTGGCCAGTATGACGTCATAATTTCAAGTCGGAAGTTTAGCGTATTTTCTTCGGCAAAGATCGGAAAAGACCAAAATATCCAATTTAAAAGACGAAATAAAAACACTTCTAATGTTGGAAAATTGCAGAAACTTTGATATTTGGTTAATAGTAAGGTGTTCTTTCGGCACAAGACTTTAATTTTGCCAATCATCGGACACTTTAAGTATATACCAGTGGCGTAGGAAGGTTTGTAATATTGGGGGGCCAAACGTTCTAGTAAATGGAAAAATGGTTGTTTTATGGGGGGGGCCATAGGGGGGGGGGGCAGACCCCTTTTTCAAATTATTGGGGGGGGGCAGGCCCCCCCCCCCTCTTCCTACGCCTATGTATACTCATGAGAACATGCTCAACTTCAAAAGAATACCCTCCAACGTTGAAGGGTATTCGATTGAAGTTCGCGATTTCGTGCGATTTGAGCATGGTGCTCAGATTTGAACTTGAGAACATACTTAAGTTTTTTTCGAGAAACCGGGGCCTGGTCTTGTTTGTGAAAGAGTTAACCCTTTCAATGACAACAAATTGTTGACTTGTCCGAATCGAAATGACTTGTAGCCAAGAGAATAGGCTTTATTTTGTATGTATAAAATTATAGATCTACATGTTTTGTCCGTAATAGCATGGGAAATACTGAAAGAGAAAGTTAGAAATTAATTGTCTTCTTTTCGTTGATCTCTCGGAGGTCCGTCCGTTTCATTATTGACTTCAAAACCTGGTAAAGGGTTAACCCTTTCTTAGAGTACAAAACCTTTTGCTATTCCAAATTCAAATCGACTGCTTACAAATTATCAAATGGAAGGAAGATAATACATTCAATAATGCAAAGACTTCTCAGTGGCAGTCGTAAAAAGGGACGTTCTTGGGGGGCAGGGGTTAACTATTTCCTGGACGGCAAATTCTTTACTACATGTAGTTCAAAATTGCTGCCATTTAAATCATGTAAGTTCAAAGGGTCGCATAAACTTTTGGAACACAAAGGGAGCTAAGTCATCTCACACATCATTTCGACTGTACGAGTTGCTTCCCTTGTATATAATATAGACAAGGCAATCTCGTTACATTTCAAAGTATGCTTGATTATCCTTACATAAAAATTATATATTTTGTTAATCATTGAGGGAAAAGAAGAAACATCGAATTCGCTAAAATGTTTTCGGTTTCACGCAATAGTTTCATCTACTAGTAGGCCTATACATTGTTTATCAAGTTACCAAAGTTGGTCTCTTTATATTTTACAACTTTTGTCAAGAATGTTTTCTCTATTTTTCAAAGGGTTCAAATATTGATTGTTTGGGTAACGGGTTATCAGGGTAGGAAATTGGTTTAGATAACTTGTTGACATTTGTATAATAAAATAATTTGAGATAAAACGGCCCCTGTCCCCGCGGGCCCTGAAAGTTTTCGGGGTAGATATCTGTCATAGATCACGTCAATATGTTAGATCTATTTAAGGTTTACGAACTGAGAATGAAAACACCACTTTCTAACTATACGAAATGCATCAAATTACACACACTTGTAAATACACTTCACATAAGTTGATTCACCGTGTCGGATTTCAAGATTATGCTTCAAGAAGAAAATAATTTACATTTAATATTATTTTACTCTATATTCATATGCAAGGGAGGTAATTTTGGACATTTTTGTCAAATATTTCCATAAGTATGCATGAATTCAAAATTCTAAACCATACAAAATGCTTATGTTTGTATTTGGAATGGAAATGTGACACAGTTTAGGAATTACTGGCACTTTTCAAATTTCGCCTCTGACTCTGCATTTCATTCTCAGTTCGTAAACCTTAAACAATATCTAGAAAATAATTATCTTTAACAACGGTAATAATTTTAAATCCTTAATTTTAAGACTGTTTATGTATCGCAAATAAGTAACCGGGGTCTGGAGAAGGGTCCTTAAAGTATTTGACAGTCACACCAACACCGATCTTGATCAGACTGCGTATACACGCAGTCTGATCAAGTATACGCAGTCTGATCAAAATCCATGCTGTTCTAGTTTATCCATTACATGTAGTAACTGAAAGTCACCAGCTTGGATCATTATTATAGCCCACTAACAGTGGCGGATCCAGAGGGGGTTCGGGGGGGTTCAAACGAACCCCCCTCGATAGCCTGATTATTCCATTTTCATGCAGAAATTCAGCCAAAATTGTTTGATACTTGTAAACGAACCCCCCTTTTTGTAAAAACGAACCCCCTTCACAGAAATCCTGGATCCGGTACTGACTAATGACCACATGCTGATCTGGAAACTTTTCCAAAATGCATTAGCCCTTTCCCAAACAAGAACAGGTTTTGACGTCCCTAACAGAAAAGGCTTCGAAAAGCATTGAGACAAAAGAAGAAAATACTGATAATCAGATTTTTCTCATTTAGCACCAATCTTTTCCGTGCTATATTGTGCACAACCTTTACTTTAAGTTACACTCATTTTGTCTTCTGCAGCAGCTTTGTGATTGGACCACCCTAAAATTTTGTCATTTAGGAAAGGGTAAATGGATCTTTTAACCCTTTCCCAAACGACAAAATTTTGGACTTTTCCAATATGAAAGCTATTGCAGATGACAGTTTCAAGTTCATGAAAATTTAAAAATCTTTCCATTGTGGGTTAGAAAACATTGTGGAAAATGAAGAAATTGCTTGTCACAAGCAATTTCTTCATTTTCCACAATGTTTTCCACAGCCTAAAATTTGTATGGCGTCGAAAGGCGTCACTGTTTGGGAATGGGTTCCCGGTCCATAATATACAGAAAATCAAACTGAAATTTGTTAGGAATATTCATGTAACATTTGATACCAACGTGGATCAGCTCACTCTTCTTAGTCTGATCAAGATCCAGGTTGTTCTTTAGTACTTGTAACAGATGTGCAATGTCCTCGTGATTCATGAGAAAATTGTCCTTGGGCTATTAAATGGTGATCTGATCTGGGTTCATGCTGATCTAGAATATCATAGGTGACCTTTTTCTGATCACAGTTCTTGAAAAATCCCAACGTCTGTTTGTTATACGATCAATGGTTTTTGAGTGTGAAATTCATGTGAATATATGGACCTAGTTCGTAAATTTGAGACTATAAACCACCTTTACTTTTCATGGTTTTCCAATATAAGTTTTGGGTGGACACATTGGTTTGGATCCAGACTAGGGTGGGGCCTACTGGCCAGGATCAGCCCGAAGGATCCAAAGGTTCTTCTATGATTACATTGTTATCTTGTGGATGAATCACACGGAACCTGATCAGTCAGCACGCATATAACTGTCATCTTTCTTATTTTCAACTCTTTCAGAATACCACTGCTTTTCAACGAAAACCTCGTAACTGCAGCTTAAGACAAGCTGCAGTTACGAGGTTTTCGTTAAAAAGCGACGATTTCTATACTAGTATATATGACTTTATGTCGTTTGTTTGTGTTGTTGTTTGTGGTGGTGGTGGCGGTGGTGTTATTGTTTTCAGCAGCTGTATTGGTTCTCTATTAGCAGCCGTTTAGCATGAGTTATCGATGCTGTAACACATCCTTCCAAACGTGGTGACGCGTCACGCAACATGTGACAACTATCGTTTACGTTACTTACGTTACAAAAACAGAAACAGGGAATCCATTGACCAACGTTACGCTGTTAACCCATTACCACACAATGACTCTTTTTGACTCCCTACAAGATCATCCCTTTGAAAAACATTGTGGAAAATGAAGAAATTGCTTGTTACAAGCAATTACTTCATTTCCCACATTTTTTTCTATCCAGAAAGATCAAAGAATGCGAAATTTCATTCAATTCATATTGTCGTCTGCAGCATCTTTGAATTTGGACAAATCCAAAATTTTTGTCGTTTGGTAATGAGTTAAAACGCCTTTCGAGATTCAAGAATCTTTTCTCTTTTAGGTTTGTAATGTTTCAACCCTTACTTCGATGACGAAGACATAATTCAAGACTTGTCTCCTTTGCAGATCCAAGATTTCTGTAAAGGGTGTACATTTTCCTAAATACTAAATAGTATTAGGCCTGCTGAATTTTGACTGAATTCAGCATGTAAATGAAATAATAAGGCTTCGGAGGGGGTCATTTGAACCCCTGAACCCCCGTCTGGATTCTCCACTGAGTCCAAATTTAAGATCATGTTAGACAAAAAAGTGCACACTGAAAAAAAAGTTGTCAGTGCTTGCTCTGTTACTTGGAATTATTAAGAGAAATGGTGAAAAGACTGGCCTTTTTTCCACTGCTCAATATATTTCCAAAATTGGCGTCAAACCTACGGATTGTTTGGGACAACTTTACACTTAGGAGCTCTCTATTACCGGGCTAAACCAATTTTCACTGAAGCCGCGTGCGATTTGGGCCAGAAGTGGTCTTCTGGAAGAGGTAGAGCTAGTCTGGATCTTTTCTACAATTAAATGTAGTGTATTAGAGGCGGGAACCAGACTCTTCCAGAAGAGCTCTACCGGCCTAAATCGCACACGGCTTGAGTTTTTATTGCGTTTTTTGGCGCGCGTCTGGGACATGTTTAATTTGCGGTTCCTTTCTTAAAGACGCGTGTCAATTTTCTGGCGCAGGTAAAAAAAATCGTGGTTCCGATCAATGATCTATCGATTTTCTATCAATAACACCTGCCTGCTGCCTCGGAATGCTGCAGAAAAATGAGCGGGAAAAGGTGATAATCACCAAACCATCTGTTAACTGTGTCAATTTTGTGACCTTACACGTGAAAAGGGGGCTTATTGGAAGAGCGAACGGTTTCGATCCTGGTCAGTCTGCGCTATTCGCGCAGGCTGACCAGGATCGAAACTGTTCGCCATGAGCTGAGTTTTCAACCGCATTACGGTCGTTCTACTAAGCTAAATGTTTTTGGTTTTGTACTTAGCACGTGAAAATTGAAAGATCTGATAGGCTTCCTATAACTTTTCAGGGAAATTCTAGAATTGTAACCTTTTCGGATGACGGGCTAGATATTTTTCTCGTATTGTCTTCGCAATTTACAAACTGTGCCTAAAGTCAATATCACGTTGACTTTTGGCATGTTGCACTCTAACAATCATGTAGGCCTACATCGTGTACTTAGAAGTGCAGTGGCGGATCCAGGGGGCTCGGGGGGGGGGTGCAAGGAAAATCCTCTGTATCCTAATTATTTCATTTTCATACAGAAATTCATTCAAAATATGTATACTAGAAAAACTACCCCCTCCCCCATTTGCATATATCCGAACCCCCTAACAGAAATCCTGTATCCGCCCCTGAAGTGCTATAGTCCGATCACGATGTTATGACCTATGATTACAAAATTCTTTTATGTAAACAACACAGTATCGAACTCCAAACTATGTTGCAGTTTTTTCATGTGATAGATCTAGTTCGGATCTTGCAGATTACTCACACCTGCAAGATTCGAACCAACGCGTGCAAAATTGTATTGGGACTAATTATGAACGTTTTTCCCATTGTTTACATAGATAACATTTGCAAACATTTACCATGACATCGTGACTCGACTATAAGCAAGATCATAAGCACTTTCTCTTGTACATGTAGTTGAAAATAAACTGTAAACTGAGATTTCAAGTGATGTCTAGCAAGGGTTAGTGACAGGTCGGAAAAAGGCGAGAAAAATAACTATGAAAATAGAAATTGTATAGAAAACGAATTCCGAGATAACTGAGAAGATACATGTCAAAGAATTTCACAGTTTAACATATTTGGAGAAAATCGCAGGAAAAAATGCTTAGTTGGTGCAGTGTAGATGTTGTGTATAGAGGACAATAATTGACCTGGCAGAGCAGCCCATGCTAATTGAATGGAATGCTCTGCCAGGTCAATTCTCGTCCGCTATAACAAACTTTCGACCATTTATAATTCTGTTTTTATTCGGGAGACAGGGCGGAGCTTAGTAAACGGTTCATTCCATTTAAGCTTGGGGAGAAACAGCCTTCTCGATTAGCGGCAATTCGTCAGTATTGTTGCAAAACATTATAACTACAGCGTGAATCAATCTGTAGCTACGAGGTTTTATGACAACACATTTTACAATCGCGCATTGTTTCAATTTGAAATATGCTCACGCTCGTGCCGCACGTTTTTTCTCTTCTATCAACCAAGGTATCGAGAAGTAAACTCGTCGAATAACCTCTTTACTTAGCCACACCCTGTCAGGTGAATAAAAACGGAATATAACCCTTGTTAACACAAAAAATCGACAAAAATTAAGGGCTATCCAATTTGAAAGTTGCTGCAGACGACAAAAAAGATGTTGAAAAAGAAAGGATTTGTGTAAAATATAGCTAAGAAAATATTGAGGCAAAAGGAGAAACTGCTGATTATCAGCAGTTTTTTTTCTTTTGTCTCAATCTTTTCCAAAGCCATTTCAATTAGAGACGTCAAAACCAGGTCTTGTTTGGGAAAGGGTTAAGGGTGAATGGGGGTGTTTTTCTTTTGGTCGATTTTCTGTGGATTCTACCATCGACAAACGAATTTTCAGATGAAGAATTTTAAAAATGCTATTTTGTCAACAATTTCTTTTGTTGATAAGGCTAGAATAATTTGAGGGATAAGGAGAAAATGCCGATTTACGCATTTCCTCCTTCAACATTTTCCAAAGCTTTCTTTGTTCGTTGGGTATCAACATTTTTAGCAGGTAAGCTGGCCTATTGGGTTCTCTCAAACATTTCAAAATCTGCTGCACACGACCAAATGGGTGTTGATAAAGACTGGATTTGCGTGCATAGAATTTTTTTAGCCAAATAAGAAAATTAGCATTTTCTTCTTTTGTCTAAGTGTTTTCCCACACATTTTCTATTAGGGACGTCAACCAGATTTCGTTTGGGAAAGGGTTAACCTATTATTCTTACCTTTTTTGTTTGACCCTAATTTGTACAAAAAGGGTCGCCAGGTCAGCAGATCAATAAGCCGAAAATCCTCACACCCTAGATTTTACGCTCGAGTAGCACAATTACAAAGACAACGCTCTTTATGTCCTTCGATCTCAAAACGACACTATTTTGGAGTGGTCATACCGACGACAAAACTGTTGCATGTGTAGGTCACCACATAGAAAACATTCAGGGAAAAGGACAATTAATAGATCTAATATCGTTTTTCATAAACTTATTACAGGCCCGTAGGAAGCAATTTCATATGGGGGGCTAAAGCCCTTGTCCTGGGGGGGGGGGGGGCTAATTTGGATTTGCCCAAAATTTTCAGCGTAAAATTAAGAAAATTTGGCATTTTTGGCCATTTTTGGGGGGGTGGCTTAGCCCCCTCCTCAGCCCCCCCCCCCCCCCTCCCCCTGTTCCTACAAAACCAGGTAGGTAAAAACAGTATTGCTAGGGGGAAGCATTTTCTTTATTAAAGACATTGTTTTGGTTTTCTATGGAAAAGGGAGAGGGAAAAGAATGTTTCAAGACGAATTCGATGAGTTAAAAAAGTGATAAATTACTATCAATCTCTATTTATCAAGATCCGTATCCAGATCTGTTTCAATATTTATTGCAAAGAGTAGGTCTACCTTTTTATTGGACTGATTTTTTTTTATCTGATTCGCGTTACGGTCAGCCCTTTCCCGAAGTTTTGAGACGACCGTTTGAGAACTGAATGTGGTTTTGGATAGATCGGGAACACGAAAATAATTAATTTCTAAGAGAATAGTAGATGCATTTCTCCTTTCCCCTATATTTTTTTTTTCTATAATGTGTCATACGAACTGTTTTGTCGTTGACCTGTCCTCATAGGCTTCAGTTTTGAGGCTTTCCCACACATAATCTTTTTTGACTCTCCAACAGATGAAGGCTTCGGAAAACAGTGTTGAAAATGAAGAAATTGCTTGTCACAAGCAATTTCTTCGTTTCCCACAGTGTTTTTTGTTCTAAAATACCAAAATAATTTAAATTCAATTCACATGACATTGTCGTCTGCAGCATCTTTGAATATGAGCCAGTCTAAAATTTTCCCGTCTGGTAATGGATTAATTTTTTGTCGTCAGTTTCATTTGGTTTGAATTTCTCCCAGTCTAAGATTTTATAATGGGAAAAGGGTTGAAAAATATTGACGATAAGTGCCTTTTATCGGAAAAAAAATATATCGTTAAGATCTGTAAAAATCGTGTAAAGGGTTAAAGCTACTTGCGACAGCCAATAACAATCGAGCCGACATTCAGTTTACGGTATTCGAATGGAGACGGTGGTTTTGTGTTTATCGCCCAAACTCAGGTGTCACAGAATTTTAATGGATGTTAAAAAAGTTTTTGGAGTTTTAAAAAGTGGTTGATCATGCCGATCGGGTGTCGGAATATTGAGCCAGTGCATCTGGGGGCTCATTCCATAAGTTCGGAAGAGGAATTAAGTTCAGTTTCGCTCACAGTTTCAAATAATACGATCGTCGGGGCTTTACTTCAACTTTCTAGTTTGGTACGTCATGCAGACGACCTTTTTTGTGACATTTCTGACGAATGTCAGCTGGTGGTCGAACGGACGGACAAACTCTGTAAAAAGATCGCGCAGATTAATGCTGCGGCGGCGAAGTTAGATGCCAAACGGGTTCAAGTTCGTAAGTATTTTTTTTTCTGTTCCATAATAGGCCTATAGGTTATATAGAAATATATTCCTTCTTTTCTGCCAACGTTTTTATTCTTGCCGTTGATTGTGTTAAGTGACAATGTTCAGAATACAACAAGGAGAAAGTACTAAAGAAAAGAGGGGAAAGGGAACAAACGCGCTGATTACCAACATTTTCACCTTTTCCCTCAATATTCTATATTAGCAATGGCGGATCCAGGATTTTTTCCAAGGGGGGGGGGGTGTCAAAGCCCAAATGATGGCATTTAATAAGAAGTTATATAGTCAAATTTCAATTTTCGACCAATTCCAGGGGGGGGGGGTATGACCCCCTGACCCCACCCCTAGATCTGCCCTTGATTAATATTAATCTTTTCAAAGATAATACCATTTACTCAATGAAATGAAATTGACTGAGAAAAGTGTATACTTCTATTTTGCTATACATAACTGCCGGATCAAGGATTTTTGCGAGGGGGGTTCAAATATACAGCTGGGGGGGGGGGGGTTCGTTTTCCTGTGTTTACACAAATTTGACTGAATTTCTGCGTGAAAATGAAATAATCAGGCCACAGAGGGGGGTCAGGGTTCAACATTAACCTGTGCCCGACAGACATTAACTGCCTGCTGCTTGGTCGGGGCTAGTTAGATCCATAAGATGCAAGACCGACTGGTCAGCCTCATTTTAAATCTCAGTCACTATTATCATAATGAAAACACCAGATATGTGACACAACAAGAACATGGACCCTTCAAATTTTCTTTCATTTGTGATTCAAAACTTGTCTTTTAACTTATGAAAGGATTATTGTGGTTTACACCTTTTCCCAATTATCCAAATATTTGGTCAGGACCAGTACATATTTGGTCAGGGCTAGCAGCATCTGGGAGCAACAAGCCCGACTGTCTGGTAACCAAAAATGCTAATGTTGGACCCTGGGGGGTTCGTTCGAACCTCCAGAACCCCCTTTGGATCTGCCACTGCATAAGCATGATAGTGTTACCTATAAATAAACTCTTATCATATGGATTAAAAAAAAAGTATTTTTCTTGGATGAAGTTCTGTGGCAGATCCAGGATTTCTGTGAGTAGGGGGTTTGAATACATGTACAATTAGGGGGTTCTACAAATAGGGGAGTTTGTTTTCCTAGTGTTACACAATTTTGACTGAATTTCTTAATTCTTACCTATATGAAAATGAAATATCGTCGTTGTAAATGCAAAACCTCATATCTCGTTTTTGGAAAATTTCAAAGAGGATGGTAAAAAGTGTAATAACTTTTCTAAAACTGAAAGGATTTAGTTGAAACTTGGACATAGAGTTCACAAATAATGCGTCATTAATACTGATCAGTAAAAATTACTGAAAACTTGCAAGAATTGTCTTAACTGGGCCGCACGCAAGATTTTACAGTGAAAATCTCAAAGATCGACATACAAGTAACAAGGTTTTGCATTTACACCGACAATATACTATAATCAGGTTACATGGAGATCAGGCTACAGGGAGGGGGGGGGGGGGGGGGGGGGGGCACTGGATTGGCCACTGAAGTTCCTATGCTCATTTAAATATGCTCAAAAAAGGCAATATTGGGTAATTTAAGTGTGAGGGAGTCGCAACTTTGAACAGCATAGCAACAGTTTTTAAGTAGAGCATGACAGAATATCGGAATGTGTGTGTTTCTAGGGACTGTCACAGTTAATTTTATATTTCAAGTCATTTATTAGGCTTAGTCCATTCCCGAATGACAAAACTTTATAGTACAACTACACAGTAACATACACTGTATCTAGTGTGAATGAAAGACACTTGCAGATTGGAAAATAAAGCTTTTGGAAAACGTTGTGGAAAATGTTCTCACAATGTTTTCTATCAGGAATACAAATGACCACAAAATTAATATACCATAAATGATTTCATTCACTTGAAATTGTTGTCTGTTACGGTATATATCTTTGAATATGGACCAGTCTAAAATTTTGCCATCTGGTAATGGGTTTACTGATAACCGTTGGTGAGTACAATATCAACTAAAATTCAAAATATAACAAAAAACATGAGACTGCTCGAAAGCAGACTTACAAGTCAATAAAAGGGTTGTAACTTGTGAATCGAAGCATAACGGACCATTAAGCGTAGACACTGCCGTTTTGTCAATCTCAAAATATATCACCTTTCATTATCATAGATGTAGCTCAACAGCACCTTCAGCTGTGGAAAGCATTTAGAGGAAAGGAGAAAATGCTGATCATCAGCATTTTCTTCTTTCCCCTAAATGCTTTCCAAAGTCTTCTCTATTTGAGATATTAAAACCAATACTTGTTTGTCAAAGGGTTGTAACTTGTGAATCGAAGCATAACAGACCATTAAGCGTAGACACTGTTGTTTTGTCAATCTCAAAATATATCACCTTTCATTATCATAGATGTAGCTCAACAGCACCTTCAGCTGTGGAAAGCATTTAGGGACCGGATAAGGAGAAAATGCTGATCATCAGCATTTTATTCTTTTCCCTAAATGCTTTCCAAAGTCTTCTCTATTTGAGATACTAAAACCAATACTTGTTTGTCAAAGGGTTGTAACTTGTGAATCGAAGCATAACAGACCATTAAGCGTAGACACTGTCGTTTTGTCAGTCTGTCAAAATAGGCTCAGACCTTTCATAGATGTTGAGGAAACTGATTAAAGTCAACTTCCAACTGTCAATTTAAAGAAAGGTTCATGCATTAATGGCAATTAACCATTTCTTTCCCTGAATACAAAATCAACAATGGTGTTACACAGTGGAAGGATTCAGATGGAGTACAGGGGGGGGGGGGGGGGGGGGGGGAATGTTATCAATCTTTTGCTATAAGTTTTCTGGAGCATTTTCTATTTAGAAACATCAAAAGCAGGGGCCTGCATTATCACCAATATTAGACCAAGATGGACACAATGGATCATACTCATGCACATTGGAAGCAGTTCTATATTGAGGTGACTAAAGCCTAAAGCCCCAGTGTCTGAAAGGGGGGGGACTAAATTGGATTTTCCCTAAATTTTCAGTGTTAAATCAGGAACACCAACCCCCCACCCCACCCCCTGTTCCTACGGGCCTGATACTGACTGATTGGTCACAGATCTGATTGGTCATAGTATCGTTGATAATACAGGCCCCATGTCTTGCTACGGAAATGGTAAAGCCGCATCATTTGCCACTAAAAATGTGACTGCTGAAAATGTGACTGGTGGTTGTAAGTTTAATAGGCCATAAAGTTCAGAGTCACTTGTCATTGTTGTCAGTCTGTCAAAATATGGTACTGTTTCAAATTTGACACATCTGTGGGTATAGTAAATCATATCTGCACTGTATCAGATTTAAGAAACTGATCAAAGTCACCTTGTCAGACAAGTAGAGTTGTCTTGTGATCATTGACATGAAGCAGTGCCAGCTGCAATTGAAATTGGTTCATCTTGGAGATATCAAATCTTCGTATTTTAAGAACAAATTCAAGCTGTGATTCCATTTTCATTTTACATTATAGAATAGACTAGAAACAATTTTGGAAAAAAAGACACTTCTTCCTGCACCCGCATGCCTTCAAAATATATTTTCTCAAAAGCTTTGACTTTTTTATTGTTGGGGGAAATTACGGTTCTAATAGTCTACGGACTATAGTTCGTACGAGCTCTAGAAAATGGTTTTGATGGCATTAATTAATTCTTTATTAATGCTCGGCCATCCATGCTAATAATATTCTTTGGGGTATGACAAAACCTCCTAGGGTGGATGCCAGTCTGAAACTTCGAATTAAGGTCACAGCAAGGTCAAAGGTCAAATGGGTGCAATTTCATGTTTGAATAGTCATTGAGACATTTTAAACTGCTTTACATGTTTGATTATTACTTCTAATTGTGCAACATTTGCTGAAAACTGCATCAGATACATTACTTTATTGAAAAGATGACTTTTGTGAATATTTTGACTATTATGGGATGGAAATGTACTTTTCAAAGCTAAAAACGGTATATCTACGAATATTTTTGACGTTTTCAGTCTTTTTTTCAACTGTATTTGCCACGATGCCTCAGTCATAAGCATTTCTTAATTTGTAATTGTGTCCTCTACATTATGTAAGGTCCTGTGTACACTTGTATTATATATCTAAGGAATAGTCCGAGTTCTACCGTGGTGTATCTCTATTTAACCACGGTTCTGAGTAATGCAGCGAAATCTACCACAGGGTCCGTTGTCGGTGTTGTCGGTGTAACAAAATTCCATCCAATTTAGAAGATATGTAATTGTCCCAAATGCTATCTAGTGAGTCCAATACTCATGACATGCTATGCTTATCCTACTTCATAACGTCTGCACCTGAAGTGGCAATATTTTCCCGTTCAGGAATGGCCGCAGAAGTTGCATCTCGTTCAAAACTTTTGTTATATCGTTGAATTTTGCCCTAATTAACATATCTTTGCTAAAATGGTTCAATGGCAGTGGTCAGAATAGAACGTCGAATTCAATTTTGTTGTTATCTTTTGTAGTCTTCCTATTGAAATGGTTGCTCTGGAGTCTATTGGTACTCAATTACATTCTAGTAGTTGTAGCAGTGCTATTGTAGAGGCTGATAGGCGTATAGCTGTTAAGGTATCCAGCCTCTCATTAGCACCAAAGAGCCAGATGCGAAATTTTAAAAGTGCCAGTAATTTCTAAACTGTGTAACATTTCCATTCCGAAAACAAATATAAGCATTTTTTGCGGTTTCGAATTTCGAGCTAATGCATACTTATGGAAATATTTGACAAAAAAAATGTTAAACATTATCTCCCTTGTATATGAATATAGTGTAAAATAATATTTGTAAATTATTTTCTTCTAGAAGCATAATCTTGAAACAAGACCAGTCCAGATATCTGATTGTCTGTACAAGTACATAAACTCTTTTCCAAACGAGACCTGGTTTTGATGTCCCTTGTAAAAAGAGCTTGGGAAAACATAAAGACAAAAGAAGAAAATGCTGGCTGTATGATACACAAACACATTCCAGTATTCATAAAGATTCGTTTTGTCGCAAATGGAAGCACCATAATATTTTGTTGTTTAGGAAAGAGTTAAAGGTACATATAACTACAGGGGTCTCGTTTGCCAAAATTTGGGGCCGTTATTCGGCCCCATTCCCAATGGCAAAAAGTATCTTTTTTTCCCCATTTTCTGGTGAAAATTCCCAATGAGGACCCAGAATACCCCATGTTAAGACCTCATCTTCATTTACAAACATTTTGAAAACAGTTTTAGAGTTGATTCTTAAACAAAAGTATGTACAAATGCATTTTACATCACTACAGTCTAATTTGCAGCAGAAACTGAGTGACAGTATGAATACAAACTTGTTTTAGTTTTTCCCAATTTAGGTAAAAGCGTCGCTATTTTTCCCAATTTCACTGGCCCCTGGCCCCAAACAAAAATTGGTAGCTAGACCCCTGAACTATTACGACAATACATTCAATGAAAAATGATGACACATATCTTTCTATTTAGCCCTGGTACCACAGGCGCCTCAAGATAAGACTCAACAATTTCATCTGAATACACCCAAATGGTCGAATAATGTCATAGAATTAGTCGTCTGTCCGTCTGTCTACTCCTCCATCTGTATGTTCTTTTGTCCGTTAGCAATTTCTTGGGTGCTCAACTCATCTTACAGTTTCTTTTGGAAGATAATCAAACTAGGATATCTGTTCATCTCAGAGGCATTTTATCTTTAGAACACTCAAAGTACTCAGCTGTCTTTCAGTTCTTTCAATCTGAGCAAATCGATTTCACTGTGACCAGCCTTAAATGGAAATTTTAGATACCATGAACACATATTTTGTGGTAAACAGCAACTCTTCAGTAATTTTGGAAAGGTTTACGCTGACGATGTCATGAAATGATATGGAGAATCTTTTTTAAGAAGAACATCCTGATTTGTTTACTATTTACCTGAAGATAATATATATTAGTCACTACTTGACTTCTTTTGAGTAATGCAAACCAGAATTAACTCCCTGTGGTCAAAAGCAATTTAGGATTTTAAAGTTAAATTGTAAGTCTTTCTTGAACATGTTTATAGCTTGCAAATCATGAGGAAGCTATTTCTTCGAATTCCCCGGCTGTGCTTGGTTGAAACTAAATACTTCACAGCAGTACTAAGTTCCAGCTTGACTCAGTTCTTGGAATCAAAATTACAGCTGCATATACAAAACCAAAAGTCTATGCTATTAAAATTGATGGATCAGCTGTGATAAACACATAGTCGCTTTGTACCTCCAAATGCTTTAGGAACATGCAGCTGAATGTGCCAAACCTTCATGGGCCTTTACAGGCTAACCGATTAGGTTTGTCGATGTACACTGTGATACACCAGTCTAAATGCTGAAACAAAGGTTAAAGCATGAAGATTGTTCAGATGTGTCAGCAAAATATTGTCATTGCAAAAGGGGAAGAAAGGGTTATAGGTAGCCAGTCTTGGGGAAATTGCGCCTTGTAATCATGAGCAAATACATGTTTGATGACCAGTCAGCAGCACAGATGTCCTTATAATGATAACCAATTCATTTCAAAGACTAAATGATATTGGTATTGGGAAGCTTTTGTTTAAGGTTATAAACTTATACTTAACGCCCCTACATACAACGCACTAGGTTTTTTGGGGGGAAGGAAGAGTGAGTCTTTCATGCTTTCACTGGCTGTGATATTGTTTCAGCTTTACAGTTATAGGACAAGGGACCTGGTTCTTCTCTTTTTATCATGTCTGCCAGCAAAGCTAAAATTTTATGATGCGTAATTCCCAACTAGCGCAGCTTTGGAAAGGTCTACTTTTTACCAAGCAGAATACACCTGCGGTCAAATAACTTTCCCCAAAATGGAAGTAATGAGCCTTCCTAAATAGGAATGGAAGCAATGAAGAGTCACATAGCGTATTGTCTGGATTTGAATCAACTTCCGTCAATTGTTGTTGGTACAAGAAGTCATGCAAAGATTGGTGCTATAGGTTTAGCCTACACTGCACTGGACTATGCAGATGTAAATGCTGACGCTCCAAAAAATCAGAGTGGTTAGCTATGCACGCTACCATTTAAAGAGACCAATGTTAGGTAATGTACGCATCAGGCTTACATCACATCATTTCTGACCAAAATGGAAGGAAACATAGAACTGGTATCAAGTATAACACTTCCCATTGAGAAATATTTCACCATAACCATTTCTAGAAATTAAAAGGGTCTTAGTTTTAAATATTGCATTTTGTCTGCACGAATTTTATTACTGCCTCCGGGTTGATAAATTTTCTATTTTTTGCCAAAAAGTATTGTTCAAAATATAAGAAATAGTAATTTTATGCACAAAACATTTTAAAATTATGATATCTTGTGTTTAAAAACATACATTTGCTATAAAAAAGCGGCCAATCATATCAAGTTTTATAGTAAAAACCGTATTTTCCACCCGTCAATGGCTGCCATCTTAGAAAATTTAGCGGCCATCTTGTAATTTTTAGGCACAAAACATGATAAAAATTCTGTTTTCTCATGTTTAAAAACATTTTGTTGTGAAAAGGACAAAAATTGGCCAATTATATTAGCTTTTATGGTAATTTAAGCGGAATCTTTCATACGTCAATGGCGGCCATCTTGAAAAATGGCGGCCATCTTTACTTTTTGAATGGCTAATTGGTTTTTATTTAGCTACATGGTTTTATAGAAGCGTGTGCCAAGTTGGATGCTTGCATCATCAAGTGCATGATTTTTGCATTTATCTGCTTAGCTATTTGCCAGTTTCGCACGTTTGAACGTAATTTACCTGTGACCTCATTCCGACCTGGAATTAGAAAGAGACACTAAGCATGCTTCCGAACATTGTTTGAAGTAGTCTAGAACATTTCTAGCATTGCTAGATCTACCTTTGGTTACAAGAATGTCTTGGATTATTTAATTGTGTGTAATAAAAGAACTAACGCTTTTATTCAAGTTCAATAAGAATTTCATTAAGTATCTTGCTTTATTTTGTTATTGACCTGAGCGTTTTTTAGCATAAATATGGTAAAATAATGTTTGAAAATGACAATATAGGCCCTGGGTGAGCCTCAGTCCATTCCTGATTCAATTTATTTGATTTCGTTTAAATTGCTTTCATTTTGTGAGGACGCAAATAAATCTGCTTTATCTATAAGCCATTTTTAGCTCACCTGAGCACGAAGTGCTCAAGGTGAGCTATTGTGGTCACTTTTTGTCCGTCGTCCGTCTGTCCGTCTGTCCGTCTGTCCGTCCGTCCGTCCACAATTTCGTGTTAACACTCTAGCATCTACAAATACAAGCCAATCTTGACCAATCTTGGCCAAAACATGTATGGCCATAAGATCTTGGATGAGTTCGATTATGGGTCAGATCGAACCAGAAAGTCAGGAGTTATCTGCCCTTGAATGCGAAAAATACTTAGTTTTGACATTGTTTACACTCTAGCATCTACAATTATGGATCAATCAAGACAAATCTTGGACATAACATTGTAGACCATAAGATCTCGAATGAGTACGATTTTCAGTCTGATCTGACCAGAAAGACGAGAGTTATGTGCCCTTGAATTTGACAAAATTGCCATTTTCGGCTGTTTTTGACCTTGTTTACACTCTAGAATCTACAATTATTCATCAATCAAGACAAAACTTTGACACAATGTTTGAGACCATGAGATCTCGGATGAGTATGATTTTCAGTCTGATCTGATCAGAAAGTCGAGAGTTACTTGCCCTTGAATTTGACAAAATTGTCATTTTTGGCTGTTTTCGACGATGTTTACACTCTAGAATGTACAATTATTGATCAATCAATCCAAATCTTGGACACAATATTGGGGATCATAAGATCTGGGATGAGTTTGATTTTCAGTCTTATCTGATCAGAAAGTTGAGAGTTATGAGCCCTTGATTTGACAAAATTGCCGTTTTTGACTGTTTTCGACCTTATTTACACTCTAGAATCTACAATTTTTGACCAATCAAGACAAATCTTGGACACAAGGTTGGAGACCACAAGATCTCAGATGTGTTTGATTTTCAGTATGATTTGACCAGAAAGATGAGAGTTATGTGCCCTTGAATTTGATAAAATTGCCGATTTTGGCTGTTTTTGACATTGTTTACACTCTTTAATCTACTATTATTTATCAATTAAGACAAAACTTGAACACAATGTTTGAGACCATAAGATCTTGGATAAGATTGATTTTCAGTCCGATCTGATCAAAAAGTGGAGAGTAATGTGCCCTTGAATTTGATCAAATTGCCGTTTTCGACTGCTTTAGACCTTGTTTATACTCTAAAATCTACAATTTTTATTGACCAATCAAGACAAATCTTGGACACAATGTTGGATATCATAAGATCTCGGATGAGTTTGATTTTCAGCCTGATCTGACTAGAAAGTCGAGAGTTATGTGCCCTTGAATTTGACAAAAGTGTTGTTTTCGGCTGTTTTCGACCTTGTTTATACTCCAGAATCTACAATTATTTATCAAACAAGACAAATCTTGGACACAATGTTGGGCACAATGCAGTCTTGGATGAGTTCGATTTTCACAATGTTATTGACCATAATGTCGTTTTCAGTCTTAAAGTCATAAATATTTTTTGAATTGAAGAAAAGTGTTGCTTATATCATTTTGGTTCAGGTGAGCGATATAGGACCATCATGGTCCTCTTGTTCTTGATTTTTGCACTCATTGACCTTTGACCTCACTGTGACCTTAAATCGAAAAATCACGCTGGGCATCCACCCCTATCTTGTTTGTAATAGTCTAAGGAACAATTCTAGCATGGATGCCGAGCATTAACGATCTGGAACCATAATAGACACTTTTGAAAATACAAAAAGTATTGTTATATATTATTTCTATGATATAAGACGGAGGTAAAATGAAACTTAAAACAATTTTTACCGATATGTTGGAATTTTATATATTTTTTAAGTTATTGACCCCCCTTTTACAAAAATGGCGGGAAAATGGGAAGCACCAGCTCTGAAAATCTCATATTTTTTTCCATAAGATGATAATATCTGACATTTTTCAGCTTGTATGCTACAACAGATATGTATGTAACATAAATAAGCTAAATACAAAACCATGAAAAACAAAATTGAGAAAAAAACACTTGATTATACATAAGGTTTATGATTTTTCGACTGTATTTTTCCATGTTGAAGAAAAATGATCATTTTTATTTGATCTGTATTTTTTGTAATATTGACTGGCAGGGTATGAGACCTACATCAAAATTATCTCTAATCTATACTTGTGCAAATAAAACAAGAATGGGAAAAAGTTACCGTTACAATTTGGTTTTTTATGAACTCAAACTTAGTATGGGTGCATAAAACAAGGACAAAGTTATCCAAAATAGGTCATTCAGTTCCATCAAATATAGTAAGGTCAATTGTAACAACACCTTATTTTTTATAGTAACTTACATAAAGAACTTATTTTATCAATTATTCATTGTCACATTTCCCTGTAGTTACTACATAAATTATTGTGAACAAAACAAGGACATCATATACATGGGTGGGGAATCATGTGACACTAAATTCAGAAAATCGTCAATAATTTGAAAATCGTCAATAATTTTGTTAATACTTGACCAATCTGAAATCGGTTTGAAACAGAAAAAAAGTAAAACGCTCGATATCAGATGTGTGGTAACTCTTTCAAAAATCAACTGATAAAAACGTTATTGACGACCAAATTAAGTTTTGGTTGGTCGTCTTTAACTTTCATATCAGCTGATTTTCAAAGATTATCCTTGGCATTCAACAAAGTCATGGAGTGTTCCTGCTTTCTCTGTTTAAATTCTTCTTTTCAAATCAGTCATCTTTAGACAGAATTGTTGGATAATATCGAAAATATTATGTCAGGTGATTCCCCGCCATGATATAAGATTCGTGGGGTGGAAGAGGGTTGAAATTGGTGTCATGTACTACAGTAAAAGAACGCATAATTTATCAATCAAATTAAGCTTATCTTACATGAACATTTATGTTTGATGATTGGCATAACTACTTTAAATTTGCATGTGATGGTTCGAATCTTGCAGGTCACTTACACCTTCAAGATTTGAACCAAGGCATGCAACGTTGAACTGAAAATTAACAAGGATTACCTTTTAGTTATAACTGTAAGATTTGTAAACATGTGTGACTGGACTATAATCGAAAAAAAAATCAAGACAGAAGACGCAATATTGATACTATATCAAATCCTGGTCTTCAGTATTTATTCGTATAGATCTTGAATCAATCAATTGTATTGGTGCATATATAACCCATCCCCCATAAAAAACCTGTATACCAGTCCAAAAGAACAGAAAACACTGAGTAAAATGGACACATTGATGATAACACATTGATGATAATCAACAACCTCTTCTTTTCTCTCAATGTTTTCTCAAATTATTTCTACAATGGACGTCGAAACCAGGTCTTGTTAAGAAAAGGTTATATTAGTGCTTTGCTCTTTATAACCAAATCAGTAAATTAATAACAATTGTTGGTCTATTGAAACAGTTATTCCTTCATTTCTCTTAGTGTTTTTCTGTTATTTCTACCGGTGATCTGGGCCCGTTTTATCAACGAAATCACGCACATTAGTTCAAATTTTTTGCGTAAGTGCGTTTTACAAAATATGTTCGCAGCTAAGATTAGAATTTCCTAATTTTTCCCCGTAACTTAACGATAAAAAATAGTTGACGTAAATCTGTTCGTCACCACTGCCGATGCCTAAATTTACCGTTTAAAGCCTTGATAACCCCAAACTTACTGAAAATATCAAACTATCTATGAAAGGAAATGTTGAAATTGAACAACCACGGAAAATTTATGTGAATGGCAATGGATTTTGTTTTAACAATAGATTGGGTTTAAATTTGTGTTTTGATAAACCGTCAGTGTTGTCATAAAATATCCTAACTACGGCCTGATTTAAGCCGTAGTTACGAGATTTTATAATAGCTCCAACGAATTACTATTGTATGTCCGAAGTAACGTCAATATTAACTGGATAAAGTCGTTCCCTATTTCGCTGTAATTTTGTTACTATTTATAGAATACAACATGAATAAGTATTTTTCATGTATTTCCGATTCTAATGGATGAATTTACGTTTAATATACGTTTAAACGCAAGAGTGTTTAAAACGATAACATTAAAGCATTTTTCATGCTACTAACAACGAGAAATACGAGAATTATCTCTAGCTATGCAGAAAAATACACTTTAAATAGCTTACACGGCCGATATATAATAATATTTACCAGAAACTAAACCGAGGTGAGAACAAAAGCGAATCTTTCCGAAGTGCGTTTCACGGAAATAACCGAGTGCCGTAAATACCCGATCATCGGCGATAATAACCGAAACCCATTATGGTTCCAGATCGTTAACAAAGAATGCCATCAGGAGTCATCGCAGGATTTATAGTCCGTAGACTATAAAGGAGACGGACAAACTGTTTTTCAGTTGATTGTATCATTATGTGGCTAAACCATGCCTGTGTGAAAACCTTAATAGTTGGCCAATTACCTGCTTATTCAATATTGCTTATGATGAATAAAATATATTTTTCAAGATAAACATTGAACTTTGTCATTGATAGGGAAATGGGTTAAAAAGGAGCCTTCTGTTTTTGTGGTAGATTGTATCATATGTGGCTAAACAGGGTTCTCCTCAGAATATTTTGAAGCCGTAGTGGCAGATTATAAGTATTGGTAAACCTTGAAAATCATTCTGTTCATGAATAAAAACATAATGGGAAAAGAAGAAATTGCTCAATTTGAGCAATTTCTTCTTTTTTCATAATGTTTTTTATAAAGAATTATTATATTTTGATTGATTATAATGCATTATTTATAAGTTTTTGACACGAAGTACCTCTTAATGTCTCTATTTGGTGACCATTTGAAGAAATTAAGCTGTAGGGGTAATTATGAAGCTGTAGGGGCAATACATTGATTTACATGAAGCTGTAGTGGGGCCGATACAGCTTATTAGGCTGGGGAGAACACTGCTAAACCATGCTTGCTTCATTAAGCGATCAGGTACCGTAAATCATTTACTTGGCCGCTTAATGCAGGTTGAAAAGAATAAAATATATTTTTCATGAAAAACATTGACATATCATTGTTAGGGAAAGAGTTAAAAAGGAGCCTTCTGTTTTGTGGTAGATAATGTATCATATGTGGCTAAACCATACTTGTGTGAAAACCAATTTAGTTGGCCATTTACTCGTTTAACAGGCCTTGTAATGAATTCCCATTTCCCATTTTAGAGTAATTATGGAAACGTGGAATTACCTACATGGTCCTTGTAAATTAAATAATGGAGACATGTGCTTTGTTAACCCTTAACTAAACAATAAAAATTCCAATCATGAATGTGATACTACAGCAGATGATAATAGGATGTTGATAGAGAAATATTTGTTTGCTATAACATTGCCTAGAAAATATTAGGGCAAAAACTGCTTATCAGCATTTCCTTCTTTTGCCTCAATGTTTTCCTAAATAAATTTAGTGTAACGTTATATATAAATTTACTTCTTTTAAAGCTACTATTTTCCAGATTTGGACCCAAAAATTGTCAAATACAAACGAAATGTACACTTTTTAAGCTTTATATGACCTGATTAAATGATTACGAGAAACTATTGAAGCAACGACTCATTTTTTCGCAATTTGATACCAAATTCATGAAGCGATGTCGAAAGTAGGTCAAAACAGTAGGACATGCGACTTTCTTAAATGACGTCACAACATACATGATGACGTCATATTGAAATTTAAGTATGAATCTCGTTTGAATCATGGTCCGCGCTGTATTCGCATGCGCAACAATTCAAAAAATAATTCTAACCCCATCAGTGATGGGGTTGAATTTAGGCTTGGATTCTCCCTAAATTCAGCTATCTGTCTTGTAATTTCGGCCCATTCTCTGTCTGAATCGCATATTATTAACCATCCCGATGTGGTCAACACAAAAGTTTTGCATATTTTTTCAAAAAAATTCATTTTTTGCAATTAGACCATCTGTTACCATCGCCCTTTAAAGCCATAATTTGGGCTTGGACACACACACAACCCCCCCCCCCCCCCCCCCCCCCAGCCCCCTGGAAAAAATTTTGGGCTTGCTTCCTGGATTGTCATTAATTTTGCAAACATTTTCAATGTGGTAAAATTTACTGAAAATGTGTGAAAATATGCATGTTTCCTGTTTATAAATCAAGATTGTTACCTAGTGTATGCTTGAAATAGCAAACTAAGGCAACTTTTCAAGTTTGAGAGAAGGATAACTAAACTAGAGCCTTTTCGAAAACGAAAATAAAAAAAAGAATCAAATACATTTTTGTTTGGCAAAGGTTGTTTAGTGTATATCAATCAAGTATGTAACTTAAATCTGAATTTCGGACTAAAAATATACATTATGTCAAAAAACTCTGAAAATCGATCTGTTAAGTTGACCTGAGACGGCTTAATCTGAACACTTGTATTTACTTTTGTCAAATATTAGTTAACGACATTCTTAACTTTGGTTGAATTTGTTTTAGCAGAATACATAATTGATTCACCCATTACAAAACTATACCCAAATTTTTAAATCCAGTAGTTTTTGAGATTTTAGAAAAAAAAAATCAATAGAGAAAAGAACATAAACTTCAAAGAATTGTACATCTAAGTTTGCATGAATTATTAAAGTATGTAGTTTTATCACATAAAAGCAAGATAATATACTATTTTGAAATATATGGAAACCCATGATACAGTTAATGAGTTATAGAAAATATGTCAATAAACAATTTTAAATATTAATTGGGGAACTAACTGATAACATGTCATTGCAAAGATATGGTTTAGCAAATCTGTATAGATCTCTCGATGTCCTTTGTTTGTTGTTTTTGATAGAGAAAGCCAAAAAAATCCATTTGACCTGCATTTTCACCTTTTCTCTCAATTTAGTTGCATCTTTTTGTCTCTTAGGACTCTAGCTAAGGACTCTTAAATTAAGGTGGGATTTAGTTCCTTTTCCATAAAAATCATTTCTTAGAAACATTAAAAAACAACATGGTATTCCTTTTTCATTATGAGAAAAAGCAATGGTGGTCATTATGCTAATGAAGCATATTTTACAACTAAAAAGGAAAGATAAGGTCTACATTGGTATACTTTTCGTTCGATAAAAAATGGTTTTGAAATTAAAACTCAGACTGCATGGGGCCAAACAGGTCTCATTTAAATGATTGGTTTCGCAAATCAATTGACCTCTTGAAAGAATTAAACGTAAATTTATTTTTTATGGTAAAAGTTCCTTATACATTAATTGAAATTCTTTTTTCTTTCTTAAAATTTGTTGTCAAATGATCAGAAGTGCAGTTGAAGATATTTATGGCACATGTTTTCAAAACTAACCTATAGAAACAACACTATCAAACTCCAAACTATTGTAATTTTGCATGCAAATTGTGTGACTTTGGCACCTGCAAGATTCAAACCAATACATGCAAAATTTTATTGAGATTTTGAAAGCTTTTTCCGGTGTTAAAATTTGTAAACATGTGCTAAGTTTTGATAGAAGTCTGTAAAAAAATCAAAGTACTGAAAGTACCGAAAGTCAGGCCTGCAGCAGCACTCTAGCTGTGTAAAATAGGGAACAATTTTATCAAGTAAACAGTGACATAATTTCGGACAAACAATAGTTTCTCGTTGATGTTGTTATAAAATCTCGTAACTATGGCTTGATTCAAGCCGTAGTTACAATATTTTATAACAACACCGATGGTTTATCAAAACAAAAGGTAAACCCTAGATATTTTTAGCACAAAGTTCATTGCCATTAATGCCACATTTTAATCTATTTTTTGTATGTAATCTGTAAGTTTTAGGAAAGCATCATCAAACTTGGGATTGTTACTGCTGCAGATGTCTGAGGATGTTTCAGAGTAGAGCAAAAACTGCTATTGACAGTTTATTTTTAGGAGGAAATGGGTCACTTGATATCACATGTGCTTCAATATAGAGTTCAAAATGATATTGTTTGGGAACTTTTTTCTTTGTCAAAGAGGGTCCGGACATTAATATGAATTGAAATGGTAACTCTAGACCACTCCATTCAAAATTATTTCTATTGAATATCAGTTAGGCAAATAATGAGAAGTAATGTCACATAATTTCATTGGTATTGATCCCCAATATTGACAATATTAAGTATTTACCTTCAAAATGACAGGGTCAAATAGATATGGCCAAGCATGAAATCTGAATTTAAAATGTCCAAGGTCCTCTTTCTAATCTACAGAAATTTTAATGGAGATAAAACTTATGAAAACTGAATCATCGCTTATCCAACAAAGTGATATCAAGTTTTAGAGTAAATAATAATTTCAAACATTAACCCTTTCACTGCCATAGGCGACTTTTGTCGAATATAGGGGGTCCCTGCCATAGGTGACTTAAGTCGACAAATTTATGGGGGCGAAATATATGAGTGCCCACAACATAAAAAATATTGTCATATCATAAATTACCTTTAAATTTTGGTCACATATAGGTGCTTAATTTGTCTGTATGTGCTGAAAATTTGAAAGGAATCCGGCCATCAAATGAGTTAAAAGTTATGCATGTTTTTGTGTACAGGGTATTGATTCTTGGAAATTTCTTCGAATTAATTCAGCAGTGAGAAATGCGTCCGAAAAAATATTTGGCAGTGAAAGGGTTAATTTTCCATAACGTAATTTAAATAATTCAATGATCAATTGCAATGAAAAAGAATCACAGTAAGAAAATATTTTATACAGACATGAAGTTTGTAGTACTGGAACCCCTGCTGGTACCCATAAAAACTTGGCATGCTGTGTATGATTTCAGAAGCACAAGAGTTTTGACACTTTGATTCTTTCAAATACAAAATCAGCATCTCCTAAATGGTTTCAGTTTTCTTGAGGGGGTGCTATTATTACCCATTGTACATGTATTTAACTTTCACTTTGAATTTTCAAACACAATTTTGGGAAAGTAAACAAAGTAGGCCAGGTGTGCAAACAATGACTTAGGTCTGATCTATTCACTGTCAATGTAATCCCCTGCGAAAAAAGTTCATGAAGTTCATGAACTTTGATGAACTTTTAATGAAATTCATGAAATTGCATGAACTAGCATTAAAAATTCATGAACATCCAGTTTTATTAATTCAAAGTTGGTGAACTTTTTACGAAGTTGATGAACTTTGTTGAACATTTTATGAACTTCATGAACAAATAAACACATTCATGAACTTTGAATTTCCTAAATTCATAGTTCATGAACTTTTTACAAACATTTTGAAAGTTGTTGAACTTATTATGTTTAGTTCATGAACCTCCATTTAAAGAAACAAAATAGGTCTGCATTTTAATTCCAAAGTTCCTGAAGTAGTCAACCATTTCATCGATAGATAACATATGTTGGCTATTAAAATCAACAATTATAAAAAGTACCAATTCACAAACTATATGCCAGGCTGTTTCAACCCTGACAAAGCAGTTTTGCATATATTTAAATTTCAATGATTTTGAAAATGGATGGAGAAATCATTAAGCTGTAGAAAGAACAGTTTAGCTGCTGACTAAATTATCTAAATAATTGCTTAACGACTGATTAAGGTCTATTTCTAGCTAACCTTCTGCTAGCTACTTTTGTGATCATCCAGAGTCTATTAACCAGTGTTTGTGACAAGGAATCTCTGAACCTAAACAGAATTATAAATTGGCTTTGTAATGAATTTCTTCTATCGAATTAATGAAAAGCTTAAAAAGTTCTAGAACTACTGTGAATGTTCATGAACTAGTTCATGAACTAGTTCATGAACTTATCTATAAAGTACATTTAGGTTAAACTTCAAAGTCAAGGTCACAAGGTCAAAGGTCATGGTCTTAAATGAAAAGTCTTAGCATAATATATCCATGTGTGAAATGGTACATCTGTTTTTCATATAGTTCACAAGATACAGAATTAACTGGGTGAAATCAGACCTCCCAGTCTAATTTTATTCAAATTTCCAGTCTATTACATGACATCACTTCCTGTTTATCAGAGAATTGGAGGGAATTTGCTTGTCTGACTTTTTTTTCAAAAAAATTGTTTATTGTCATAATTTACATTCATATTTAAGAATAATCAGGAGATAAAGAAGCTCACTGAACAGTTAAACCAAGTAAAGCAACATTGGTAAGTGGTCTTTTGACTAAATTTAACAAATTTGAATGTTCAGTTTTACAATTCCCCACCCACATATTGTGTAGTAAATAACTTAGTTCATGAAATTATGATGAAAGTTCATGAAACGCAAAATTTGCCTTTAATGAACTTGCAAGAAGTTCTTGAACTTCAGAAGTTCATGAACTTCAGAAGTTCATGAACTTTTGTTGGTGAACTTCAGTGGTTCATGAACTTGCTGTTTCATGAACTTGGCTGACTTCTAAAGTTCAAGAACAAAAGTTCAAGAACTTCTTGAAATTCATGAAAGGCAAATTTTGCATTTCATGAACGTTCATCATAATTTCATGAACTTTTTCGCAGGGGATGTTATGCAGATCTGAACCTTTTCCTAAACAGCGTAATTTTAGATTGCTCCAACTTGAAAGAAGTTGCAGATGACAAAGTTGGTGTTGTTAAAAGTAGAAAATGTGTTTGTTATTCCATAGAATGTTATTGCATAGAAAATATTGGAGTACATGTATTTGCCTCAGTATTTTCTGTGCTGATTTTGCACACATTCTAACCAATTTTGTTCTCTTTTTTTGTCTGCAGTGGTTTCAATTTGTAATGAAATAGAATTTTACTGTTTGTGAAAGGGTTAACTTTTATCTGCTGGACATAGGGTCAATAAATTTGTCTGGGCAAGCTACTGTGTGACACCATTGTGCTACATTGTATTAATATTTTTATGGGCTTTCATTGACAAAAAGTAGTCCCAAGCCATGAATGAAGTTATGACCTTTGAACTGTGTTCTGGTGGGCATACTCTGCCATTAGTCACTGGAACAAAAAATAGAAAAAAGTGTCTCTGTTTTGGCTCTTTCAAGAACTTTTTCAGTTTGGGGGAATATACCTATATAGGTATTGTCCTGGCTGTTTGTATGCAGTCTCCAACAAAATGGACTTTGATGAAAGTACATGAACAATCTACATGACATGGAAATAGGCATGAATCAATTTCTTTGCTTTCCAAGGTCAACCAAGAGAGGTATTTCGACTTTAAATTTGTGACCCACACAATTGGAGGGTACCGGTATTTGTCCACTAGGCGACAGTTCTTGTTGCACCAGTTTTCAAGAATGATCTTCGCAATATCATAGTAAAATTTATGGGAAAGGGATACCTAAGGAACAGATTGCAAGTTATACCAGGTAACTGACTATTACTGGCCGGGTTTATCAACCTTTCCCGGGTTTATCAACCTTTCCCGTAACTTGAGCAAGTATCACTGATAACAGCTGATGGCGACTTTTATCTCCTATCATTTTGTCAACACCCAGTATTGTTATCAGTCTGCTTCAAAAATCTGTAAAAACCCTTGTGAAACGCTGGTCCACTTCACTTCAGAAGACAGCTCTGATTAACAAAAAGTGGTCTTATATCATTTAACTCTTACCTAGACAACAAAGATTTAGACAATTTTGGAGGAGTTGCAGTCATAAAAAAGTATAATATCTTCGGCAATGTAGTACATGTATTACCATTATGTTGTTCAAATTTAACTGACATAGTTTTGCTGTTATATTTTTGAGTGACTCACTCAGATTTATGTCTCCCAATTTAGTAATAAAATTGTCAACAAAAAAAGTTGTCAGTGTACCAGATGACAAAAACTAGGAAATTAAGAAGATTCAAATGATTTTAAATTTAAAAGAGGTATATTTGAAAAATTGCCTCATTTCAAAAATCGGACATTCACAATGAAATCAAAGCTTTGGAAATCAAATTATGCTGGTTAGTTTACTCTTGACTTGAATGGAAAGACCATTGGATCTTGCCATACTAACATGTATAGTCCAGCAAGATTAATCTGGAACAACTTAATTTTCGCCCATTAAGTCCGTTCGTTGAGCGGCTTAGGAAAACATTGCCGAAGCGGGGTAATTACATAATTATGCAGATGTCCCGGGTCAATCTTGCTGGACTATACCTTGGAAACTGTTACATCTACTCATGAATAGCACTAATGCTACAGTCACAATGTGAAACTGCCACCGCGCTATTTTTTGACATCGGCGAATTCCTAAACTCGAATGCCACCGGGCGATTTTTTACGAAGCGCTGCGAGTGGTCACAAAAACAGCCAGTAAAATGCCGCATGACAGGGCCCGGGCGGTGGCAGGCGGTTTCAAAGGTCCGAGTCGCGCGTGTCATCATCAGGATGTCGGCAGGTGGCAGGCCTGCCACCGTCAGCTTTAAATTGCTACTGCCTGGTGACCTGCAATATTTCACCTGCCACCAGCCAGCAATCGGGCGTTCTAACTGCCACTGCCCGGCGCCCGCCCGCCTGATAATCTGACGGCGGCAGGCTTGTTTCCGAGGAATTTAATATCTATCTATCTATCTATCTGCTCTCAAAAGTTAGCATTGTTCTCAAAATATCTAAAGCTTACAGTAGGTTGAATTGTGAATATGCCCCCTAAATGCAACGAAAAGGGTAAAAGCAAGGCGCCAGCCCAAAAGCGCCTTAGACAAGAACCCGATCCCCAGGAACTTCTACAATCGCCATGACTATAATATTGTATAGAGGATGAATGTTTACTGATTTATATTCAGTGCCCCAGTCTGCACTCGGTAGATCGCCGTCCTGCCACCTACCAACACCAAAGGCCGCCACCCTGGTGCCTTTCGATCTCCGCCCTGCCACTGGCAGATGTTTTGAAATCAGACGATGGCATGTCAATGGCATAACGGCGGCAGGTCGGGTGAAAGAAAATGGCTGTTACGATTTTCGAAAGCCTACAAGCACCAAAACCGAGTAAAAATTGCGCTGCAGCCCGCCTGCCACTTGACAGCCACCGGGCGACTTCGAAATGCACCCGGCTGGTGGCAGGGCGACTTGCAAAATTGGAAAAAATCGGCCGATGGCAGTTAGAATTTTAACTTTTTCTTTAAATTCTAACTGCCACCTAGCGCCGTCCTAAATGCCAACTGCCACCTGCCGATGTTGCCTGCCGCAGGGCCGCCACCGGCCAAATTTACACAAAAACTGGCAGTTATCACGCCTGGCAGTGGCATTTAGTGATTTTTGACTGTAGCATAAGTCTTGTTATTTTGCTTTCTTTCATGAATTTAGAAATTTTAGATAAACTTTGTTGGTGAAACAATACAAACCTATTCAGAATATTTTGGTTTGTATAAGGCATAAAGGGATGAAAGAATAAATGTATTTGTGGGGGAAAATTTAAGATGAAAAGAGCCGACTTTTTAACGAGATTTTTACGACTAGTCTGATCTGTGGTTATTAAAGTTTATTAAAGTATTATGATTTATTTTCTTTCGAACGCCTCATCTTTTTTGGGCGATATCCATTGTACTCGACTTTTGCTTTACAATTATTTTTTTGTGGTAAATATTATACTGAGCATGTGGGAATCCAGGGGCCGACTTAACTAAAGGATTTCTTTCCAATACCTCATCTTATTTGGGTGATATTCATTGTACTCAACTTTTGCTTTACAATTATTTTTTTGCGGTAAACTGAGCATGCATGGATCCTGAGGCCCTGATCCCCCCCCCTCGAGTTAATGTAAAAAAAAGTTCCAGGGGGATTTTTTAGGAACTTTTATGTGCCAATAAAGTTGGGACCTCCAGGAAAATACAGGCTCTCTGGGAAAAATGTTTAGATCTGCGCATGCTGATCTAATGATGGAAAAAATATTTGATATCATTCACTCAAGGCAATCTATTTACATGTTTATCTGGCAAGCTTTTCAAATGGTATATAGATTACGGAGTTAATTTACAAAAGTAATTTAGGCGAAAAAAGGAAGAAAAAAGGCAGGTAGATGTTCACAAAATATTCATGGATGGTTGATAGTATCTCACATCAATCAAGACACCTGTAATTTGATGAGCGTCAATTTTGAAGCCCCTTTTGTGGCCGTCTTGTTAAATGATCCTGGGTCTAGAGTCTTTATGTATTGTCAAATGTATCACCTTTTTTGTGAAAAATACTTTAGCTTCTGTATTTTGCTTTACTGGCTTTTCCATGAAATATCATTGTCTCCCTTATCGTTTTGCAAACACTTATCTAGGTTTTTCGTTGTTCATCATTGCCTGTACAATATAGTTGCTGTGAATTTTAACCATTCTCAAACTTGTGTATGCAAAGCCAAATTCATGAAATGTGCTCTGTTGATTGATATTATTGAAGTGCCATTCATTTCTTAATCAGTATACATAAATGTTGCAAAAAAGAAGGGATTTTTGTTATTACAAAGAATTTATTTTCGTGAAAATGATTCCATTGTTTATGCATATTTGCTGTTTACAAGCAATCAGGCAATTGTTATTGTCCGAATTGCAATTTTACTCTGTATGCACTTAAAATAATCTTGCTTAATAGCTTAAAAGGATTATAGAATTATTCATTATGTCATTTAGTGAAAATTAATTCTTGTCATGGTCTTTTGGATTATATCTTGTTGTTAATCCTTTTCCAAACAATACCTTATTGATTATCCCTGACTGGAAAAAATTAGGAGCAAAAGCAGGTAATGCTGCCAATCAGCATTATTTTTTCTCCTTTCTCCTCATTTTTTTATGCAATAAATCATACAAAATGCACATTTGTTTACACCCATATTTTCATCTGCAATAGCTTTCAGTTTGGACTCAAAGGCGGATCCAGGATTTTTTGGGGGTGGGGGTGGGTGGGGGGGGTGTTAGGGGGGATGTCCAAGCCCAAGATTTTTTTCCAAGGGGGGGGGGGGGGGTCCAAGCCCAAATTATGGCTTAAAATGTAATAAATATACTAACCCAAACTGTCAACGCAACAAGATATTTTGTTGTAACTTTTTAATGAAATATGATAGAACAACGAAACTTCAAATTTCATTATTCTATATAGTGATTTTATTGTCCACATAAAAAGAAAGTAAGAATTGTTATGCTTCGCTGAACACAGAGTCCGTGGTTCAAAACCCTATATCCGAGCTGCACGTGCAACAGTGCGTGTAATAAACCGGTGCACGTGCATTTTTGGAAAGTCGCAAGATAGCCCAATAAGATTAAGTAAAAAAATCTGTCTTGTGATAGACAAAAATGCCGCAATTTAGAATTGCCCCGAAAGGCGCAGGTGATTGGATTGCTCCTGGCGGACTGTGGTTACCCGGTTATTGGCATTTGCGTGGTCTACCGTAGCATGACTATAGCGGAAGTTTCAGGAAACCAGTATGTTCAATTAATCTTACTCATTAACCATGTCTGAATGTGTTAGAAGTTCCATTTGGATTAAAAAAAAATCCTTTTTAGTTGTTATTTTCAAGGTCATTTATTTTCTTGCTTACGTTTGTTTTGACGTTTCCGGTAATGTTTATGACATGCCAAGAGCCTTCAGAAGTCGTGTAACTACCAAGGTACAGGACAACAGGCTGAGAAACCAAATTCTCAGAGACCGGTTTCGGCTAGCAACAACAAGGCTGCTGCAACTGCCGGGAACCACGGTCGCCGTATAAGTGCACAGACACGTAACATGTTACGTAAATATGGGTTTCGTTCTCGACGTCCTTATGTGGTTCCCAGTTTACTACCTATGCACACACGAGTCTGTCTCCGGTGGTGCAACGCCCAAAAGTGGTAATCTGACCTCCTGAGCAAATATGGAACCTGCTTGACATACGTTTACGTCAACGCCCAGTCTAACCACAGACCTTGCGTGAAATGGGACAAACATTAATTCAAGAGTGACAAAACATTCCTATAAACGTTTGTCGACGTAAGTTACGTTCGATGTCACACAAAGGTTGTGCTGTGTTCAATGCTACAGGAGGACATACGAGATACTGATCTTGGTTTCATTTTTTAAACACACACCGGCATTACGTTTGTAACGTTATTTGCGTTACGGAATCGATTTAGACCCATTTGTTTTTCCTGGTGATATCATAATGGTCAGCGGTCAAAATGAAGTCAAAATCAACAAATTCACATTTTCAATAATCAAAATATTGTAATTTAAAGTTCGTGTTGCGTTGGCTCTTTGGGTTAGTATATGTAACATTACACTAAATTCATATAGTCAAAATTTAATTTTCTCGGTCAATGCCAGGGGGGGACCCATCCCCCCCCCCCCCCAACCCGACCCCCCACTAGATCTGCCCATGGGACTGTTCTGAAATTTAACTGTTTGTCATCGGTGGAAGGTCAAAATCTCGTAACTACAGCTAGAAAAAGCTGAAGTTACAAGGTTTTGACCTGCATGCCACTGACTTTGTGATTCTAGGGATAATTCAGAATTTACCAAAAATCTGACATCATAATTTCTGTAGTACTATATGAAGAGAAACTATGTTATTAATATTGTTTCACCTAGTCAGAAATGTGACTCGACATGTTTTTTTGACAATCCCGAAACTTAGTTTAATTACATTAAACCCTTCTCCAGGATGTGATTTAGTTTCAAACTGATATTTTAGACGGTTTTTCTGTCAATTTTGACAGGGGAGAAAATTATTCCAACATAACCCAGCTTTACTAGTCCATTTAGATTTACTCGTAATGAAGTCAGAAGGCATGAATGATGTGTGATGTTGTTTGTATGAGTAGGAATCCCATGTCTTCAAACATCACTTGCAAAAACTTGTATAGTTTCACAAACAGTCCCTGGATTTGACATCCTTGATAAAGCCTCTCTTACAACAGGTCGTACGTGGTCCTGCGTGCAGTCTGCATCTAAAACGTACGTTTAGTCGTGCGATGCACGCACATACAACGTACGATTTTGGTAGATGCAACCACGACGCAGACTGCAGGCAGCAAAGAATTGACCGAACAATTCTTTGCTACGACCATTCTGCGTCTTTTAGAACGCCAGGAGCACGCAAGACAGAAGTATGACAGGCGTGCGTGTGACGCTGGGAACGATATACTGAAAATCCAGAAAATTCACAAAGAATGCGCACTTTTCTCTAAAGAGATTCATACTTTTGACCTGCTTTGAATGTACATATTTTTAGGCACTTTTACAACCCGTCGTGCGTCTTTATAAATCGTGCGATTTTGCAGAATTATAAAACGTACAATTTAAAAAGACGCACGGCAGGTTGAAAGAGAGGCTTAAGGAAAGACGTCTGAAACAATGGATAGCTAGAGGATAAAAACGCTGGAAATCTCAATATGAAGTGGTGTTCAATTCAAGTTCAATCATAAATTAAATTTAGACATGACTATGTGTAAGCTAGGAACTTAAATTTTGTTATCTTGGGTTTTGTTATCAGTTTGTTTGATTTGTATGTGACAGGACTGTTTGGAGTTTTACCATTAATCCATAACCTTTTTCAAGTTGCTTAGTTGAGCCACACTGAAACTATGAGCCATTTTCTCTAAATTTTGAGAAAGTAAATGACATGATAAGGATTAAATCACAGCATGGAATCATGTGACACCACATTTTCAATATTTTACAATTTAAGAAACCTATTTTAAATTGATCTAGTATTTAAAAAAAATTATTGAAGATTTCCTGCAAATGTTTAAAGTAACCTCTATCACTGGGCGTCCAAATGGACATAATTCACACCTTTACTATGACCTTTTGAATGCATTGAGAAAGTAAATGAGACAAGTGGACTATACTTACCAAAAGTGGACTAGACTTAGCTAAAGTGGACCACTTAAATATTCAGACCCATACTCCATTTAACCCTTTCCCAAACAAGACCTGAGCGTTTGACGTGGGGTGGGGGGGGATAAGATAATGTGTAAGAAAACATTGAGGCAAAAGAAGAAAGTGCTGATTCTTTTGCCTCAATATTTTCTATTCTATTTAATGTACACAAATCCAACCTTTATCAATAACTTTTTGTCATTTTTGACAGCTTTTGAGTTTGACCTCTCCATTAAATTTGGTGTTTTTGAATTAGGGTTAAATGGGGCTATTATGTACAAGAAGTAATTAAACTTTTTTATGGCTTGTTTTATAGTCTCTTTGACTGTGACAGGGGCAATTATGTACATGATAACGTTGGCAAAAGTTGAGGGAAAAGGAGAAAATGCTGATTATCAGCAGTTTCTTCTTTTCCCTCAATCTTTTCCAAAGCTCTCGGTGGTAAAAAGATCAAAGCCGGTTCGTGTGTGTTTGTGTGTGTGTGAGTGTGTGTGTGTGTGGGGGGGGGGGTTTCACTTGTTAAAAAGGTTGAAGGGGGCCAACTATTATGTTGAAGAAGTAATTAAACTTTTTTTATGGTTAATTTTATAGTCTCAATGGCTGTGACAGTGATGTAGTGTTTTATCTTAAACAATAAAATCAAACTGGGTTGGAGACTTTTTTGGTTTGATTACATTAAAACCCTATATTATGTAGGTCATGTAATGCTTATGAAAGACATTTTGCAACATCAAATTTTGCATGTAATACAGGTCAAGATCATTCTAAGCAGATGTTAAGCATGATTTTTGTTTGCTAAGGTTGTTGCAAATGAGTTAGAATTAGACGTGAAACTGAAATTAGCCCTTTCACAAACTATTGCAGTTATTCTTCATAAATATTGACCTGAACCTGTTGAATATGAAATGAGTAATTGTAATGCAAAATAATCACTTTCCAACAAATATTGACACAAGAAGCATGGGCACAATACAAAGTCATAATGCTAACGTGAATTTTCGACTCTGCTCGACAGTGAGGATTGCTGGCGAGCATTGATTATTCCGTGTCACAATTACTCATTGCATATTGATCATCAGGTTCAGGTCAATATTTACAGACTATACAGCTAGATCTATCACTAATTTCGGCTTTTAAGATTATCATATCTCTTCTATTTCTGCAATGCTTGTTTCTCATTATCAATTCAAGCACAATATGGCTTAAGAAAAAAAAAGTTTGATAAATGTGAACTCCTTTACAAAAAATTTGAAAACTGTCAAACTAGACTTGGTACCAAACTAGAAGTATGGTAGCCTCCAAATTAGGACTAGAATTATTGTCATGGGTTATGATATGGACAAATAAATTAAAAGCAAAGAGGGAAAAGGAGAAAATGCTGATCATCAGCATTTTCTTCTTTTCTCTCAATGCTTTTCAAAGCTATCTTACAACGCTGTAGCCCCACAGTAGGAATGTCGTAACCTGCTGTCAACTATTATTCTGGAAAGGGAAAGAAGGAAAAAAATGTGACTTTTCCTCATGAATTTGAGACCTATTGATTTTGATTGAGCACCGAAACAGAAGTATGTTATAAAAGAATGGTAGCCTCCAAAATAGGGCAGGAATGATCGTCATGGGACTCGTAACGACTTTGTGCAGCAGACATGTGCATGTGGTATAATGTTTCTAGATCTGATAATGCTTGATTGACATGCAGACTTCTTTGTAATCATTCTCCTGGAGAGGTAATGCTTAAATTGATGCACTTTTGTGTATGGTTTGAAACAATTTGTTTTGGGCAAAAAGACTTGCGGTCACGACAATGTGGTCAAAACTCAAATGGTTACAAGCAGGCGCGTATCCAGGCATACTCCCATACTCCCGGGAGTACCTCGAATTTGAAAAATGTTGTGTTTTTTTGTGGCCTAAAAAGGTGTTAAATACTAGTCTAACATGTTAATTTTAAGTCGTTCTTACCAAAGTAACATATACTTCAGTAACCCTGTGCTCACAGGAATGTTGATAATTCATGGAAAAATGTTAAAAGTCTTACTTTGAAATGCTCCCTGATGTGGTCTATGATTCTCTTGTATTCCAATTTTCGTCGGGGATCCCAAATCCCCTAGAGGGGCTCTGCCCCTTCACCCCGCTTGGAGTCTGCGCCCCCAGACCCCCGCTTCTTTTTGGTAAGGGAGTACTTCAATTTTGGCTCCAGGTACGCCCCTGACAAGCAAAGGAAATGTTAAATGTTCTTTCTTATAAAGTAAAACAGAAAAAAGTCTATATGGTATAGAAACATTTGGAGAAAATATGGATAAGATCTTGTTGCAAACAGGGAATGGATATGCTTTTTGGCACAGAAGAACTTTGAGAGAGAAGATGAAAATGCCAATTCTTTCACCATAATAGAAACTGTGAATACCTGAGGGGCTTTTTGGCAAAGGGTTAAGTGCAACAAAGAGCTATGCCATTACTGGCAGCCCCTATTGTATGTGGGGTTACTGGAATAGGGTATGTCAGCCCCTATTGTATGTGGGGTTACTGGAATAGGGTATGTCAGCCCCTATTGTATGTGGGGTTACTGGGATAGGGTCCGTGACACAGCTTGGACAGTAGGAAACCTGATAATACAATCACAAATCAATAACTGACCACCTGTCTGGCTTAATAATGTTATTAATATTTCTTCATTAACTGACCCTGGGCTGCCATGCCTTAATAACCAGATAAGGTGAAATGAATTTTCTACAACCTTGAACCCTTTACGAAAGCCTCTACCCTTAGAAATATATAAATATTTAAAGGCAGAAAAAAGTTTGGAACTTTAAAGTTCTCACATTGTCCACAGTCCTTCAAAGCTTTGATGCGCTTTACTTCAACAAAATAATGTGCCCTTTAATGTTCTCCACCCCCAATACTCCAGTCTTTGGAAAGTCTGCCTTATTTGGTAATACTTAGGCTCTATACAATAACTCAGCTTTGATGTTATTATTAATAATCTAATTTGAGAAGAAATAATGTTTAGAGCGTGCTTCGGTTGGAGTTGTAGTGTCAAAAACATGGCATGTGCAAAATATGATTAATTAATCATGTTTTGATACAGGATTTGACTAATATAACTCTAGTGTCGAAGTGCACATAATCCTGTGCTCAATAAGATTTGGGGATTAGCTTTGGACTCTGGGGTTTAGTGCAAAACCATTTTAAATGCCTATGACATATATTGCATTTATGTTAGTTTTGCACAAACCCATTATACTGGACTACAAAACCATGTTGATTTTTGTAACACTGTGCAAAATGCTGCTTTTATTCAAAAATCTTGTAACTACAGCTTGAAACAAGCTGTAGTTACAAGGTTTTTGAATAAAAGCAACAAAAAAAACCTGTTAGATGCTAGTCTACCGTGTAATGAAATCAAATATGATTATGTCCTTTTGTCACAAGTTTTCAATCAAATTTTGTCACCTTTCGACCAGATTAACTTTTATCAGATGATGTTTTAATTAATCCTAAGATTATTAGATTTCTGATCGATCAAAGTCTGAATTCATGTAAATTCAGTCAGAAAGCGGACTTTGACAATCAAATGTGTGGGTAGATCCAATATACAAAGATCAGCCTGTACGTGGTATGATTTCAGAAAGGCAGCTCTTCTTTTATGTTAAAGATTTTATTTTACTTTTCTGAGGCATTATAAATGTCTGATGGAATCGAAAGCTTTTGCAGACATAATGTACAAGTTTCTCTTCAAACCAAAACTTGTCCATTAACCCTTTTCCGAACAAGACCTGCTTTTGATGTACACAATAGAAATTGCATGGGAAAACGTAGAGACAAAAGAAGAAACTGCTGAAAACCAACAGTTTCTCCTTTTGTCTCAATATTTTCCATGCTATATTGTATACCGATTCTATATTTATCAACACCCATGTTGTCGTCTGTTGCGGTTTTCCAATTGGAACACCCTAAAATTTTGTCGTTTGGGAAAGGGTTAAAGGAAAAATGATATTAGGACTGACAACATAGTTGTTGTATATCTCTGTCTATATGCTGCTTTTGGGAAATTTTGGATGCCTCTGTTAGCTCTTGTGATTCAAGTCTCAGAAGTCACAGGCCAATAAAGAACCATTTTGTAGACTGTAATTACCAACACCAAGTTGTCCTTAATATATTAGATCAAACTGTGTTTGTCAGGGAGAAAATTGATTTCTTCCCAATTTTACAAGATCTAGTAAGTCTTATAGCCCTTTCCCAAACAAGACCTGGTTTTGACGTACCTAATAGAAAAGACTTCGGAAAACATTGAGACAAAAGAAGAAACTGCTGATAACCAGCAGTTTCTCCTTTTGTCTCAATATTTTCTATGACATATTTTGCACAAATTCTACCTTAAGGACATCCATTTTGTCATTTGAAGCAGTTTTTGATGTGGATGACCCTAAAATTTTGCCGTTTTGGAAAGGGATAGTTAAGACTTTACAAAATGGCAAACATTCAGATTGTTCCAATTTAAAAGCTGCTGCAGAGGACAAAATAGATAAAATCCTTTACATTTTATAGATGACATATAAAACATTAAGGCAAATGGAGATTATAATGATGCTAGGTGGTTATCAGCATTTTCTTCTGTTGCCTCAATGTTTTCTTAAATGTTCCTCCTATGCAGTTACAAGAAGGATTTGTTTGGGAATGGGTTAAGCCTTCCTTATTTTCCTAGAACTATGACATTTCTAGAAAAATTATATAGGGGGCAAATATATCTTCTAAATTCTAGAATATGTAGATATGTGACACCAGCATAACTTTATTTGCTTTCACAAATTTACTATCATGCCTCAAAGTTATATATTCTGATTTTTTTCGGGAGAAAGGGCGGAGCCTAGTAAACGGTTATTACATTGAAGATGGAGGAGAAACAGCGTTTTCAATTAGCGGTAAATCGTCGGTGTTATTGCAAATTATTGTAACTGCAGCTTGAATAAAGCTGTATTTACGAGGTTTTTTAATAACACGTTTTACAATCGCACAGTCTTTCAATTTCGAAATGTTTTCATGCTCGTGCCGCACGTTTTTCCCTTATGTTAACGAAGGTATCGAGAAGTAAACTCGTCGAATAACCTTTTGGCTTAGCCACACCCTTTCAGGTGAATAAAAACGCAATATATGCACATCATAATTATGTTTTGAAACCAAATACTGAAATTTAAACAAGCATGTAGATTCTATATATATTTTGTGACAAATAACAATTAGGAATTTAGGTAAAATAAAATTGACTATTTTACAGCAAAGATAGTTCACTGTCAGATCCACAAGACCTCTTCGAGTCCTTTCACTTGGTTATTGTATTATAATGTAAAAGAGGATTGTTAATTGGTGACAAAAGCATGGTTTCTGAAGCAGTTACTTTAATTGTGGCCACCAACAATCAAATGTAGTGAAGGAATTGAGAATCTTTAATCCTGACAGAAGAATCTTGTCACATTTTATCCAAGAAAGGCCAATAAAATCTTGTGAGATCAGATTAAGTGAGATTGGGACATTGGTGTAATGACAGTTTTAGCACCAATGACAGATAGGTTCTGGATCCTTTACCAAGATGTCAAAAATTGGTCTGGTTGATTAAGATTCCTAATTGTAATTAAGAAAATTGTTCTAGATGGCAAACAGGTTTCCTAAGTATTATATTGTTAGCAACCATTTGGAAAAAAAAAGAAAATGTTTATTGTTCAAGTGATACTTGATTGGCTGGTATGTGTCTGTCATCATCTGGTGTTCCTTCAACTTCGTTGTCTGTCTGCAAAGATTTAGTATTACTAATGATCATGTGATTTATTTGTCTCAAGCTTAATGTCAAACTTGCTTTAAATTTGTTTCTTTGGAATTAGGACATTCCTGGTTATTTTTGCATTATTTGGTTTTGTAGCAGCAAGTCAAATGACAGACAGTGAGTGTACATCTACATTCTGAGTCCTAATATGTTCAAGCTGTTTGTTAAAATCATAATTACAGATTTCTGCTTTGCAGTGTCATTTATGTTGATATCTAAATCAAATCAAATAAAAAACGTAGACAGGATGTCATAATTGTTCATGGATCATTTAATTGCACCCACATTTATATTCATAAGCACTCTAAAGCCCAGGATATCCTCTATTAAAGATCCCATAACACCTTGCCGTTAACGGCTATGATTTAATCTTTAAATTTTACAACTTTGTACCCCATGTAACATTCTCATTTGGAGAATTTGACATAAAATGAAATAACTTGTAAGTTGGTTTTCATCAGAGCCATTGTTAGTCCATAGTAGTTTGTAACAAGATGATGTTAAGTTGATTTGAAATACAACCAGCTGGCTTTGATATCTGTAAAGAAAAGAAAATATGTGTTGTGAAGTTCCAAATTGCAAGTTCCAAATTGTTTTCCTGTACCATGGCATTATGGTCTCCATCATGAAGTTTACATATTTAGTACAATCATGTCTTTCCTTCTTTTCTACATGACAAACTGTCTCTCAAATGACCAGGTACATTGGCCTCTTTTGAATTTTCTGTCTGAACACCAAATCATTTGAAAATCTGAAGATGCTATCATATACATGAACATTTTCTGGGATAATTACTAAAATGAAAATCATGACAAATTCTCATTCTGATTTTATATAGTGATTGAAAGTAGCAGTTAAAGGATGTGCTGTGTGGTTATAACCGGATGTGAATGGTAATTTGTTTAAAGAAGCCATGGATAAAGAACTTCCCCTGCAGGTTAATTGGATTACCTAACCCCACACCTGTCACAGGTAATTTTGTGGAAATTTATCCAATGTATACCGGTAACTTTTGAGAGATATAATTGGAAGACTTGAATCGGACAACACAATGCATACATTCAGGCTTGTCTTTGTCTATGCTCTCTACAAAAACAGAACATTCAGGTGATAAAAAGGCTGTTGAAAAAAATCCAGAGCGATTATGACAAGGGTTAAAGAAGCTGTTGAATAAAGAAGTTCTCTTGCAGGTTAATTGGATTATTTAACCTAGTACCTGTCACAGGTAATTTTGTTATAACAGAGTGGTTAAGCTTTAATGTTATCAAAGAATTCATTGTTCCTTGTGAAGAAAATTGTAAATACTGATTTCCTGTTACTGATTGATTATTTTTTATCCTGTCAATAAACATGAATTGGAAATTATCCCTCACTTTTTTTAGTGTCAATAAACCTTTTTTTGATAGCCGGAGTGGCGCAGTGGTTAGCACACTCGACTTGTAGCTCGGTGGTTACGAGTTTGAGCCCCACTCGCGTAAGGTGTGTCTGGGCAAGACACTTAATTGTCAGCCCCCAATCTACCCAGCTGTATGGAGTTGGTAGCAGTTAGGTAAAATTTACTGTTTCTATCTCAGAAAAGAAGAATAGGGCTTTTAGAAGCTTTAAGTAGCTTATGTACATAGTACATCTGACCTCGAAAACTTTTTGACATACATCGTCGTTGTAAATGCAAAACCTCGTATCTCGATTTTGGGAAATTTTAAAGGGGAGTGAAGAAAGTTTAATAACTTTTCCCAAACTGAAATGTTTAACTTGAAACTTTAACATATTGTTCACAAATAATGTGTCATAAATACTAATTAGTAAAATTATCTCAAAACCTGCAAGAATTGTCTTAACTAGGCACACAAGAGTGTACTTTGAAAATAGCACGAATCGACATACGAGGTTTTGCATTTACACTGACGACATGTACCTTTATAATTGAAATATCAAAAGATTTCTTGGAAGAAATTAAGAAAAAGCACATGTGTGCATGTACGATCGGATTGCATCAAGCACCCCCTCCTCCCCCTCCCCCATCCCCTAATAGATATTGCTGCTTTTCAACAAAAACTGGTAACTGCAGCTTGCTGCATGTTACAATGTTTTGGTTGAAAAGTAGCAATATCCTGCATGATTCAGTCAGTGACATAGCAGAAATGATCAGAATATTCAAATTATTCTGTCTATATTCTCCCATTGGAAAACACTGAAGTGTTACCTTAGTTTAACAATTTTAATATCTTCTTCGATGGGCTGTTATTGTTTATTTAGAGGTTTTCACAGGAAGTTAAAGATTCGTCAATATTGATCCTAAGTTCAGGGCATGTTTGCACATCATTAAATATTATTTGATAATAGAAAACTAGGTCACAATAGTTATCCTCAGATTGATGAAAATTAGTTACAATTTTCTCACTTTTAATGATTGAGTATAAAATTTATTTGTGTAAGGAATTTATATCTTGAAACAGGAATTTATGATTGAAAAATGATTGAAATCGGTCAAGTTAACTTGATTTGGCATATCACCACCCTCTGCGAAAATAATCAAACTTGATTGACCAATATCAAAACACAAAGTTAGTGCTCTGGTATAATTCCACCAGAATTAACTCAGGACATTTCCGAAAATGGTTCATTACAGTCATATGCAGATCTATGTTCCTGGTAAATGTTGATTCACTATATACAGAAAATAATGTGGATAAGTCAAGATTTTTGAGACTTAAATGGTAATTTGCTGAAAGAGACATAAAATTTATACAAACCAAGGGCGTAACGCCCATTACGCACACTACGCACGTGCGTAATGTAAAAAAGCAATGTCATTGTCAAATAACTATAATTCCTTAAAAAATGACTTCGAATGAAGCTCAAATTCTGTCTCAAAGAAGGCTCAGAATCGTTCTGCTGCCATCCTGAATATCAAAATTTTCTCGGGGGAGACCCCCCGAACCCCCCTAATGAAAGGGGGAGACCCCCTCTCGTGCTCTCCCCCCCCTCACTCGCGCCTACGGCGCTCGAGAACGCCGTCGGCGTGCGTATAATTTAAAATTTCCTGGTTACGCCCCTGCAAACATTTGATCGGTGCTGAAGCTAGTTAGAGACTGTATAACTCTAGAAGTATTTTCCTCATGAATATTGATGATGGACTGTCAAAAGTTCAGGTTTTCTGGTACCTTCTGCTTTCACTTTTAATAATTGATGAGTTGAAAAAACATGCAGCTCACGCAAACACAGGGCCTGTTTTATCTGCCCTATGTCTGATCCTATTTTTGCTTCCAAATTGGTAACTAAATTGGTTGTGTTCATTGAGTACACTACCCAGCTAGGAATTTGATTGATAGATTGATTGATATGGAGTTTAATGTCCAACTCAGAAGCTAAGGTTATAATGGAGACAAAACCTTGATTTAGCTAGTCTTAAAGACTGGGGTGAAAGGGTCTCAAACTGGTAACACGCAGACGCTGTGTCTGTATGTTCCATCCACGAGTCATGAAACTACACAACGCTTAGCTTTGACGGAAAGATGTTATTTAAGGACCCCTCAAGAATTTGGTGTTTCTAAAATGGTTGAAAATGTTTCATAATGTCAATGGAAAAAAATCAGAAGATCTGAAAAGTTTCATAATATTTTCTTGGTGGAAAAAATATAAACAAGAAGCAAAAAACATCCAAATAAGACCACTTACTTTCATTTTGTAGGCACAACAGACAGAAAAATCAATTTGTCAGAACTCATTAGCATTATTGTCAAATTTTCCTTCCTAAACCTGAAGCTAGTTAGGAGATAGAGGGGATCAAACTGTCTAGATATGCTCTTCACTAGACAGCATAATTTCAGACTGGTCTGAATTCAAATATGCTTGGGATCAAGCGCGGATCCAGGTATTTTTCCCGGGGGGGGGGGGGGGGGGGGTCATCCAATCTTCACCCCCTTTTTTGCCAAATTCCAGGGGGGGGGGGGGGGGGGGGGGGGTCAGGGGGTCCCTCTGGATCCGCGTGTGCAGATACATGGCATACCATAAAGGACTAAGTATAACAACAGTTTGTCGAGGCACACAGGGAAAATGATGCAGCTTTTTTGGGACATAACCAGTAATCTTTTTGATAACCCCTTTTTTCGCCAAATTCCAGGGGGGGTCATGACCCCCTGACCCCCCTCTGTATCCGCCCATGGGGATGACTAAAGCATTTCGTTGGTCACATTCGAAAATGTCGTAACTACAGCTTAAATAAGCTGTAGTTAAGACATTTTCGAACATGACTAGCGATTTGATAAATGTTACGAAGAAAATATTGAAGAAAGAGCAGAATACTGGTCAGCAGAATTTTCTTCTTTCCTTTTCCTTTTTCCAGAGCTGTACCTCTATGTAGGCCCACAAAAAATCGATTTTGTTGGAAACAAATTTTGAATTGTACATGATTATGGTAAATAAGACATGTAGCCACCACAATTCATTAATATGTCTGCTTCTCTGAACTGATCCTGACCTGTCTATGTATGTATGGTATATTTGTAAACAGAATTCAGAATACCCAATTATTGCTCCTCCCAATGAGGATTTATCTTATTGTAATTATTCACGTCTAAAGGTCAAGGTCACTTATATTTAGGTCAATTCTTTATATAGCTTGCAAGATCTGCAAATATTTGACGGTTGTTCCATCGCGCCATCGCATGAACATGATTGTAATTGACCAATTATTTCTGTAGGTCGAAAGGTCAAGGTCACAGATGAAGGTCAAACATGCCCTAAGCTTTAACAAATAAAGCTTGCACTGAAAGAATCCCCTCCCTCCAATGCATGAGAAAGTGAGTTAGATTCTGTCTGTTTTTCCCCAGAAAGAAGTTTCAGCCTGTCATCATTATTTATTATGCTCCCCGAAGGGAGAGCATATAGTCGCCGCTTCGTCTGTCCGTCCGTCCGTCCGTCCGTCCGTCCGTCCGTCATTCCGTCCGTCCGTCCGTCCGTCCGTCCGTCCGTCCGTCCGTCCGAAGCGATTTCTCTATAACCCTTGGGCCAAATCAAATGAAACTTACCATGTGAACTCCCTATGACATAATGCTGATGTACTTTTCCCAGTTTTTGGATTTGAGGCCTCGTCATGGGAAAAGGGGACTTAAGGTCAAATACACTTTTTCTCTGATTTCTCATAGTCTAATGGTCAGAATTTGATGAAATTTCATATTTGAGTAGCAAATCAGATGCCCTTGACAATAAACTACTTGAAATTTGTGTATAAAAAGTATGTCATGGAAAAAGGGGGCTTAACGTTTGTTAGCTTAATCTTAGCTCTGCATGGCATACATTTATTGTGACAATGCCTTAATCGGGGAGCATTGTCCGTCTCTGACGGCTCTTGTCATAAACTGAGGAACAATTTTAGATATTTATAATAACCTTGTGACATTGATGGGTGATATATTGGCAGGCTGTCCAGCGTCCCTAAAATTCCTAAAAAATCCTAATTTTTTTGGACTTGGCTAAAATTCCTAATAAAAGGTTGAAAACAAGGGGAATTCCTAAAAAGGCCCTTATTTTTTCTTGCAATTCCTAATTTCTTACCTAGCCTGAGCACGACATGCTCAAAGGTGATCATTTGTGATGGCCCACCTTCTGTATCGCTGAATGTCAGAATAGTTGTGCACAATGACTTAAATATCTCCTGACCTCCCAAACCATTTGCCTTAGAGTTTCACCAATTTACCTCAAGTTATTTTTGTGCAATGAAAATTATCTGCATACTTTTGGGATATCAGATTTCAAATAAAGATAAAGCTTTTCCTGAAACCATGTGGCAATTTGTAGATGGCATCATCTGGGGGATCTCTTTCAAACTTCTTCAGATGATTAAGTATGGATTGAAAATAAGTAATATGCAATATTTTCATGATATTTTTCTCTCAATGGATAAGGCCTAGGGCTTCTTATTTTCATGTATAGCGTCTTCAAATTATCACTATGCATTGAAAATTAGCACTTTCGGATATGCTGTAGGTTAACACATTTCAACAAGACATGGATCAACATCACCCTATGCCTGAAAGACATTACCTGCATGCTGCTTGGTCAGGGCTTATTAGATCCCTAAGATGCTGGACAGACTGGTCAGCTTCAGTTACAATTGTCATAATGAAAGCACAGGATAAGTGACACAACAAGAACAATTATAGGTCCTTAAAAATTTCATTCATTTGTTATTCAAAACTGGCCTTTAAGGTAATGAAAGAATTGCTGTTGTTTACACATTTTCCACATTATCCCTGTGATACAAATATTTGGTCAAGACCACCACATGTTTGTTCAGGGCCAGCAGCATCTGCAAGTAAGAAGCCTGACTGTCTGGTAATCAAAACTATTACTGTTGTACCCTGCAAGACAAACAGGGAAGTCTTTGACAACCTTCTCCTCCGAAACTGTTTGACCTGGAGTTTTGACAATTTTGCGTAGTTTCACATCAATTTATATCAGAATTCCTCAAATATGAATATGTATATTGAATATAAACTCTTATGTTTTTAGTTCCTTGGTTTTACATAGAGATACAGAGGGATGTCTTTGACCATCGTTCCTTTCAGACTGTTACTCCTAAAGCTTTGAAGTATTTGTATCGTCTCATCATCTCTCCCAAAATAGTATAATTATTGGCTGCTGCGCATTGGAAGCATGCCTTATGTTGATGAAGAGAAGGGAATTGATTTGTTCTAGAAAGGTCCTTGCAAAAAACATTAGGTCTAGAGATTTTAAATTGTGTATCTTCAATCTCCACAGGAATGCTTCAAATTATCAATATGCAATGAAATTTCAGCATTATGTTGTGGATCCTTAGATTTTGATACAGAGAAATCTTCTCCCAAACTAAGGTTTGGAATTTAATGTGTACCATTGCCTTATGACTCCTTTCCCGGATGCTTTGTCATTCAAATTATGCATGGAACACCTTTAGGTGTCTTGAGGCTTTCTCATGTGAGTGATTTAGGCTCATTTAGACCTCTTGTGTAGTCATTAGGTAGGTATCTGGTCATTTTTATGCTCTCCGAAGGGAGAGCATATAGTCGCCGCTTTGTCTGTCTGTCCGTCCATCCTGTCTGTCCATCATTCCGTCCGTCCATCCGTCCGAAGTGATTTCTCCCTAACCCTTGGGCCAAATCAAATGAAACTTACCATGTGAACTCCCTATGACAAAATGCTGATGTACTTTTCCCGGTTTTTGGATTTGAGGCCTCGTCATGGGAAAAGGGGACTTAAGGTAAAATACAGTTTTTCTCTAATTTCTCCTAGTCTAATGGTCAGAACTTGATGAAATTTCATGTTTGAGTAGCAAATCAGTTGCCCTTGACAATAAATTGCTCTCCATGGCATACATTTATTGTGACAATGCCTTATTCGGGGAGCATTGTCCGTCTCTGACGGCCCTTGTTCTGTGTATTATTCATATATGGCAGTTCAAGGTGACTCGAAAGAAGTCCAAATGCTCAGCTAAGTGTTGAGTCTGACTTGTATATTACAGTATGGACAAATCACACTCAACAAATGGCTGAGACTATGAGACTGTAAGATGCTTTAACTGCTATGAAGAGAAACAGAGTGATCTTTTTGTTATCAATAATAAAATAGTCATTCTATCTTGATACATTTACCACCCTACTTTAGCACTAAATTCCTTATTTTAGCCCTAAAATTGCCCTAATTTTTTCGATTTTTGTCCCTAAAATATGCCCTAATTTTTGTACTGAGGGTGCTGGACAGCCTGTATTGGCTCTCCGACCAGACAGGAATATCTTCCTTTCTGGGTCGTCAGACTCGGTTACCATGGCAATGATATAAGTAAACTAACTCTCATATTGCCTCATCTGGACAAATTTTCTCCTGAAAGATGTTTCAGCCTGTCAGAGTGATTATTTATCATAAACAGAGGAACAATTTTAGATATTTGTAATAACCTTGTGACATTGATGGGTGATATATTGGCTCTCCGACCAGACAAGAATATCTTCCTTTCTGGGTTGCCAGACTCCGTTACCGTGGCAACCAAATAAGTAACAAACAATACAGTACACCTAGCAAAACCAAAAGGAAAGAAGTACAATCTTGTGTTGCCTTATCCGATTACCAGACTGCTCCAATTTGGAAGGTGTTGCAGAAGACAATATCAGGTTTGGGAAATCTTGAAAATCTTTGCATTTTGGGTTAGAAAACAATGTTGAAAATGAAGAAATTGCTTGTCATTTAAGCAATTTCTTCATTTTCCACATTGTTTTCCAAAGCTTTTGTCTTGTAGTACGTCAATTGCGTCAATATGTGGCAATGGGTTATCTGGCCAATTTTCCCCAGAAAGAAGTTTCAGCCTGTCAGAGTGATTATTTATCATAAACTGAGGAACAATTTTAGATATTTGTAATATTCAGTTACCTTGTGACATTGATGGGTGATATATTGGCTCTCCGACCAGACAAGAATATCTTCCTTTCTGGGTCGTCAGACTCGGTTACCATGGCAATGATATAAGTAAACTAACTCTCATATTGCCTCATCTGGACAAATTTTCTCCAGAAAGAAGTTTCAGCCTGTCAGAGTCATTATTTATCATAAACTGAAGAACAATTTTAGATATTTGTAATAACCTTGTGACATTGATGGGTGATATATTGGCTCTCCGACCAGACAAGAATATCTTCCTTTCTGGGTCGCCAGACTCCGTTACCATGGCAACCAAATAAGTAACATAAGAATAAGATAACAAACAGCTTGTGTCATTGTTATCAAACATGAGACATTTTCTTAACCCTTTTCCAACAAGATTTGAAGTATCAGGAAATAAAAGCTTGGGAAAACATTGTGACAAAAGAAGAAAATGCTGATAATCAGCATTTTCTTCTTTTGTCTCAATATTTTCTTTGCTATATTATACACAAATCCTACTTTCATTAATTAGCTTACAATTTGTCATCTGCAGCATAAAACAAACAACTTGTATCATTGTGATCAAACATTGGACATTACTCAAGGATGATAAATACAGCCATTAATCAAATGCTAGTGTCATCATTAGGTTTAACCCTTTCCTATTGATGACTGTCACAGAAAATATTACGGAGAATTTTGAGGATGCTGATAATGGACCAGTCTTAGATTTTTTCAGCCTTGAAATTGTCAAGTTTAAGTCTTCAGAATTTAGAACGGTCCAGGCTAAAGGCAGCACCATGTATAGATTTGAGTGGGAGTAAAATTTCATTCCATGTGTTGAAAGCTGCTGCAAAATTTCTGCTTCTGGGCTAAATTAACCCTTTCCCAAACAACAAAATTTTAGGCTGGTCCGATTTGAAAACCGCTACAGGCATCTAAACTGATGCAGATTGAGACAGCATTTGTGTAGAAAAAAGTACAGAAAATGTTGAGGCAAAAGGAGAAACTGCTGGTTATCAGCAGTTTCTTCTTTTGTCTCAATGTTTTCTCAAGCCCTTTCTGTTAAGGACGTCAAAACCAGGTCTTGTTTGTGAAAAAGGTTAATTGCAGCAACTACTTTAAAAATAAGCACAAAACTGTTGCTGTAAGTACAATATTACATACTGGTATTTTTTTGCACTTTAAAGTATTGTCTTATTTTCCATGTTGCAATTGTTACAGCTCTCCAGAAGGAAAAAAGTTGCCATCAATAGCAATAGAAGTTTTCCCGATCCATTTAGAGCCAGATGCAAAACATATCATTGACAGTTTTTGGTATCAGATTTCAAAGGTTTTCCTGTTTGAAAGGTCCTATCTTCCAGTGTATTTAATTCTATTGTTCTAGACTCATTACATATTGAACATTGGCAAAATTAACAATGTTACAGAGAATGGCTGCGGTCCCTTGACTCAACTTATACATTGGAACTCGTCAGAGGTATCGATAGAAAAAATGAAATAGCTGCAAGAAAAGTTGTTTTGCAAGTGTAAGCAGACTGATGCTGTCAGCATCAAGTTGAATTTGTATGAGCTATGCCATCTAAATATACAATACAGGGTTCTCCGCAGAATATTTTGAAGCTGCAGTGGCATTGGTAAACCTTGAAACGCATTGTGTTCATGCAAATAATTGTGAATAAAAACATAATGGGAAAAGAAGAAATTGCTCAATTTGAGCAATTTCTTCTTTTCCCATAATGTTTTTATACAGAATTAGTACATTTTAGTATATAAGAATGCACCATTTATCAGTTTTTGACATGAAGCACCTCTAAATTTCTCTCTTTGGTGACCATTTTGAAGAAATTGAGCTGTGGGGTACTTATGAAGCTGTAGTGGAATTTACACTAATTTACATGAAGCTGTAGTGGGCCCGATACAGCTTATTGGGCTGGGGAGGACACTGCAATATGACAATGTATTGCTTATGATTTCAAACTTTACACAAATCATGGTTAAACTTTTGTCACTGAAATATTTTTTCCTCTCTTTTGGCATTTTCAGGCATGTTTTATGACTTTTAATGCAAGTAAGACCGTCATTTCAAGCACCAAATGACAATTGTATTTAGTACAAATAGTTAGAATTTTTAGCTCCACTGGCCGAAGGCCAGCGGGGCTTATGTCATGGCCCTGTGTCCGTCGTGCGTGCGTGCGTGCGTGCGTGCGTCCGTCCGTGCGTAAACAATTTTCAAACATCTTCTTCTCCAAAACTATTGGACCAATTTCAACCAAACTTCACCAAAATCATCCTTGCATGAATCTCTACCGAATTTCTTCAAAGAAGTAAAATCCGTGCAGAACTTGAATTTTAATTAATTTAAGTTTAAATTTTCAAAAAATCTTTAAAAATTCTTCTTCTCCAAAACTACTGGACCAATTTCAACCAAACTTCACAGAAATCTTCCTTGCATGAATCTCTACCAAATTCCTTCAAAAGATTAAAATCCGCGCAGAACTTGAATTTTAATTAATTTAATTGATTTAAATTTTCGAAAAATCTTTAAAGATTCTTCTTCTCCAAAACAACTGGACCAATTTCAACCAAACTTCACAGAAATCTTCCTTGCATGAATCTCTACCAAATTCCTTCAAAAGATTAAAATCCGCGCAGAACTTGAATTTTAATTAATTTAATTGAATTGAATTTTCAAAAAATCTTTAAAAATTCTTCTTCTCCAAAACTACTGGACCAATTTCGACCAAACTTCACAGAAATCTTCCTTGCATGAATGTCTACTAAATTCCTTTAAAAGAATAAAATTCGTGGAGAACCTGAATTTTAAATAATTTAATTGATTTAAATTTTCGAAAAATCTTTGAAAAAAATTCTTCTCCAAAACAACTGGACCAATTTCAACCAAACTTTACAGAAATGTTCCTTGCATTAATCTCTTCATAATTCCTTCAAAAAAATAAATTCTATGTAGAATTTAAATCTTAATTTTATTTAATTAAATTAAATTTTCGAAAAATCTTTAAAAATTCTTCTTCTCCAAAACTAATGGACCAATTTCAACCAAACTTTACAGAAATGATCCTTGCATTAATCTCTTCTTAGTTACTTCAAAAAAAAAAAAAAAATGAAATCTATTAAGAACTTAAATTTTGATTAATTAAATTAAATTAAATTTTTGAAAAATCTTTTTTCCAAAACTACTGGACCAATTTTAACCAAACTTCACAGAAATCTTCCTTGCATGAATCTCTTCCAAATTCCTTCACGATCGGACGAAAAGCTTGGCCGTTGTGGGCTAGGCTTTTTTATGCTATATGAAACAGTGTAATTTTAAGAAAATTTTAAAAACATTTCTGCTCCTTAATCACATATTGGATTTCATTCTGGTGTAGCATGAATCTTCTTTGAATAGACCTCTATTGTATTCCTTCAAGAAGTTCGTAGTCTAAATGTCTAAAAGCCAGTGGAGCGATACAGGGCCATCTTGGCCCTCTTGTTTAGTAGGTTCCCCAGCACAAAACATGACTGTATAACCTTTTGCAAGAAACATTCCAATTGTGTCTTTTGGGAAATGAGCTGTTCGGTTTTAATTACATTTGTTTGTACGAGCAGAAAAATATCCTTTGAAGCTCTGGTATTTTCAATTGTATTAAAAGAAAAAAAAAATGTGATGGAATCCTAAGATAATGAATTAACTCCCATTTATGGCTGCTTGCTCTTTTGTATATGTTGGTCTCTTTCAGGTCGGAGCCATAGTTAATTTTGTTTGAAGTAGAGAAAATATTTTAACCACTTTTATAGGGATTCTACACATACAACCACACCATTCAATTGGCATTATGCAGGGTAGAATTGTCATACTGTATCTAAAGTCCAAATTGTTTCTTTTGGCAATATCGAAATCTTTTTTGCTCAAGACTTCATAATGGGACATTAACAGTACCATACATGTACATTGAAAGTATGGATGCATAATATTCTAAACCAAGTTATGCAGTCAACACAGACAAACTAAAAGGCTCTGAATTGATTTCCATAGCTCTAGACAGACGCTATGTCACATGTAGGAAATGGAATATGACAGCTCCTTTTACCTGAGTGCCGAGCCCTGATAGCTCAGTCGGTTACGTCGGAGTCTGTCAATCCAGGGGTCTCGAGTTTGAACCCCGGCTCGGCCAGTATCCATTCTGACATTTGACAAGTCATTTGTCTCTCACCAATGGATGTGAATCATCTATGTGAGAGAGCAGCTGGAGGCTCGATTTGGATATTGTGGTTGTACTGGTGCGAGAAATACCAGGAACCCACGGTTAGGTGCTCCAGCCACTGCGATATGACCCTGGTAGTTGAAAACGGCGTAAAACCAATAAACTCAAACTCCTTTTACCTGAGTAATGATTTACAAACATTGTAGTCCTTGATAACTATGGTATTGTTGCTGGAAGTACCTTTCATTCCATATCGCTTTCATTGTGGTGATTAATATAAATGAACAACATTGGTATACATGTATTAGCCATCTATTACCAAACAACAAAGCTTTGGGCTTATCAAAATTCAAAGATTGTGCAGACAACAATTACAAATTGATGATATATATTAAAACATTTTGGGTTAGAAAACATTGTTAAGCCTTTATCTTGAAGGGATTCAAAAGGCATCAATGTGTAGAGGGAAAAACCCAAAACATAATGAAGAGTTTCTATCCTGGCTTTCCAGGATTGATAAATTTAATAATTTCATTGTATGATTGAAAGAACACACATATTAATTTGATATTTTCAGCATGATGATGTCTTGAATGCCCCAAAATCTTGAATCAAAGAATTATTGCAACTGACAGGTAATCAATGAAGGATAATCAGTAATCTTTATTAATGGGACAAAAAATTATTAATTAACACACCTGAATGTAATTAACTTGACAGTTATCTTGACTTTAAACGGGTATTCAGGTGTATAGAAATGTATACTATATTGAGATGGTGACATTTCAAATAGGGAACGATAATTATCAAGCTAATGGTGACATAATTTCGGACAAACAATAGTATTTCCTTAGGTGTTGTTATAAAATCGGGTAACTACGGCTTGATTGCGAAACTTTATGACACTGACAGTTTATCAATACATAACGGTAAACCAAGTTTATTTTTTGCACAAATTTCATTTCAAATTGAGAAACACGATGGAAAGCTAAAGCTCAATGTTGTACAGACTTATTTGTATCTTCTTAAGAATGATTCCATTCATCATTAAGATACCAAACAATTGGTGCAACTTTGAGCCTCATCCGTGTCAATGGAAATGGACAATGGTATATCCTTGTCAATTTCTGGGCTTCATCTGTGACAACGGGAATTGACAAGGGATACCCCTCGCCAATTTCCGTTGCCACAGATGATGCATGGAGATGCACAAAGTGTTTTATATGTAATGACAGGTGGATACATTAATAATATGATTCCTTTGTCAGCATCAACAGTTCATACTCAAATCTTTAAGTAAGGTCTTAAAACTTGCCATGGTTTTAAACTTATATCTTTAGACTTAACTATTTTATAATAAAGTTGGAAATAGAATTGATTTCTTGAACATGTTGGTTTTGTTATAATTGTTCATAGCAAAAGCTCAAGAAGTCATGATGTCTTGACAAAATTATGCATTGTAATAATATTGACAAATACCAAAACAAAAGATTAGCGGCATGCTGCTAAAAAGACCTCGACTTCTTCTACAAACTGTAAAATGTAACCTATACAATCAACTGTACTGTTCATGAATTCAATGACGGGCCCCCACGTTTCAAAGGGTGAAGATCAAATCAAATGATAAGTCCATAGGTCTTTTGAAATATCCTATCTATCTAAAATCATTATTGCCCACTCGTGAAGGTTGCTTAAACTTCATGAAAAGAAATGACAAAGGTTTTTTTGTCGCAAACCCACGGTAATTATACAGATTTTGTAATGTTCGATTTTTTCAGGTAATTAAGACTAGGATAGAATATCATCGCTTTTGAACAAAAACCTCGTAACTGCAGCTTGTTTTATGCTGCAGTTATGAGGTTTTTGTTGAAAAGCAGTGATAGAGCAACATAGTGGTTAGTGCAAAACCATTGTAAGTGTAATCAAAATTTAATGTACGTATACTTGAGCTTTGTATTGCACTTTGAAAATATCTTTTGAAACTATTACCATAGGACTTGCATGTATAGATATAAGCCAGAATTGGAAGCTGCAGTAAATGGCAAACAAGCCAATGCTATAATGCTGAATTTGGAACTGTTTGCAGTTCAGTCCTGTTTACTTAGTTGGTAGGTTTGAATCTTAAAAGCAAAAACGTTGCTAATGGTCAATAATCCTGTCTTATGTTTGCCTTTTCGATAAATTACTTCATTAAATTTAAGTCTTGCAAAACTCAGGCAATTTGGATCAGCACGTGGTAAAATATCTGTCAATTGTCACATTGCTTATTTCCATAGATAAATGTCTTATTGTTTACTCCCTAATGTTTGTTTTTCTCTTGTTGTTTGGTAAATATCAATGTTTGTAATGTGTCATTATTCTATTTTATCAACCAACTCTACTATAATGTTTGTTTATAATATACCCTTAGACCCTATATATTCTGATTCTGTGTATTGTTATTCAGGTATTGGCTGTCAGTGTAGAGAAGGATCAGCCTGTACATATAGCCAGTCTGATCTTATTCAACACTAACTGCTTGTAACGCTATACCCTATTAGTATGTAAAGCATTGTGTTATAGGAAGAGGGTAAAAACAGACATGGGTGAATGACCATTTTATGACTAGTCTAAAATATTGCCTCTTAACAAACTGTTTCTCAATAATATCATTGATTGTTTATGTTTGTACATTGATTGATATGCTTTGTAAATATTTATTGATGATAGAGGCCCACATGGAAGATTGGGAAACCAAATGTGTGGCCTCTTTAAATAAAGTCGTTATTATTATTATTATTATTATTATTAAGTCTTTCAAAGGACTGGTAGACAATTTGTACATGTGAAATGAACAGCCGATGGATAAAACTGGATGGCTTACTGGTTTACTCTAAGAAGTTCCAGGAATGCATGGTTAGTTCTACCATATTCATAAAACTTTAATTTTACATCTTTTATATATACAGTTTGTCAATATAACCTTGTCAATTTTGATGTAAGAATTGATGAAATGAGATCTTTTTGTAAACAAACCACAAATAGGCCACATACCAAAAATGGTCTCGTGTGGGCAATCCCAATATTGGTGTGTCAAATTTCGCTCTATTAGAGACTCAAATTTGTGAACACTATTGAAATATCTTGTCAAATTAAAATTCTTTGAATAGCTTTGTTTAAATATGGGGTCAGTATGACCCAATTGGATCCAATGAAACCGTTATAGAGCTAATTAAGGCTAATTAAACCTTAAACCAAAAATATGTGGGAGATAAACATTAGGCTTTACTCTTGAACTAATCCACGGTGGATAATCACGTGATACAATATTTTCAGAAAAATCTTCAATAATTTTGTCAATATGCGACCAATTTGAATTCAGTTTGAAGCAGAGAATGTGCGTCGCACGTTAGATTGGCGTGGTTGATTTTCTAAAAATCAACTGATAAAAAAGTTATTGAAGATAAACCAAAATTTTGGTTTATCTTCAATAACTTTTTTATCAGTTTATTTTTCAAAAATCCAACACATCCAGCTTATTCTGCATTTACCCACCTTCTGCTTCAAACCGAATTCAAATTGGTCAAGTATTAAAAAAGATATTGAAGATTATCAGAAATTCTGAGTCACATGATTATACGTCATGTAATCAGTCTGTAATTGAGGCAGTTATTCATGGCCAGTCTGACCAAAGAATCATTCAGAGGACAAATAAGTAGATCTATTTATGTTAAACTTATTACTTTTTCTCAGAGATATATCTCACTGCTTTAAAACAAAAACCTTGTAACTTGCAAATAGTAAGGCAGAAAAACTGCCATGAAAATCAAATAATGAAACAAAAATAAGGATGTTTTCTTCAAGTTATTTCATCACCCATATAGGTAATTATCATCATAAGTTGACAAAAGGAAAGCCAAGGTACAGTCTGAAGTGGTATTAAATCTTCTGTGGTCATCTTAACCCTTTCTCAAACGACAAAATTTTAGGGTGATCCACTTCTAAAACTGCCACAAATGACAAAATGGAAGTTATTAAAGATAGAGTTTGTGTAAAATATGACATAGAAAATATTGAGACAAAAGAAGAAACTGCTGGTTATCAGCAGTTTCTTCTTTTGTTTCAATGTTTTCCCAAGCCTTTTCTGTTTGGGACGCCAAAACCAGGTCTTGTTTGGGAAAGGGTTAAGCTTTACAAAAATGATTGAATACCTTTATAGAAAAGATAATCTTTTTGGAGTGGGTGTTACATTTCACAACATACAATTAGATTTGTCAGGTTTCTTTTATGGTCATCTTAGCCATAATCAATGATTACCCCATGTCGTGCTGATCCCAGATTTTCCTTGCTATTCCAGGCAGCATATACTAAGATCAGCCTGCATATATATGCAGTCTGATCTCAGCATACACTGCCTGAGTTATTATACTTGGTTATCTTAGCCCTACAAAAACTGATTGAATGCCTTTGTTGAAAAGATAATTTTTTTGGAGTGGGTGTTACATTTCACAACATACATTTAGATCTATCTGATTCTAAATCCTTTACGGTCATCTTAGCCTTAACCCATTACCAGACGACGAAATTTCAAACTAGTCCAAATTCAAAGATGTTGCAGACCACAAATTCAAGTGAATAAAATTTTACATTTTTGATCACCCCTGCGAAAAAGTTCATGAAATTATGATGAACGTTCATGAAATGCAAAATTTGCCTTTCATGAATTTCAAGAAGTTCTTGAACTTTTGTTCTTGAACTTCAGAAGTCAGCCAAGTTCATGAAACAGCAAGTTCATGAACCACTGAAGTTCACCAACAAAAGTTCAAGAACTTTTGAAGTTCATGAACTTCTGAAGTTCAAGAACTTCTTGCAAGTTCATTAAAGGCAAATTTTGCGTTTCATGAACGTTCATCATAATTTCATGAACTAAGTTATTTACTACACAATATGTGGGTGGGGAATTGTAAAACTGAACATTTAAATTTGTTAAATTTAGTCAAAAGAACACTCACCAATGTTGCTTTACTTCATTTAACTGTTCAGTGAGCTTCTTTATCTCCTGATTATTCTTAAATATGAAAGTAAATTATGACAATAAACATTTTTTTTGAAAAAAAAGTCAGACAAGCAAATTCCCTCCAATTCTCTGATAAACAGGAAGTGATGTCATGTAATAGACTGGAAACTTGAATAAAATTAGACTGGGAGGTCTGATTTCACCCAGTTAATTCTGTATCTTGTGAACTATGTGAAAAACAGATGTACCATTTCACACATGATATATTATGCTAAGACTTTTCATTTAAGACCATGACCTTTGACCTTGTGACCTTGACTTTGAAGTTTAACCTAAATGTACTTTATAGATAAGTTCATGAACTAGTTCATGAACATTCGCAGTTGTTCTATAACTTTTGAAGCTTTTCTTGAATTTGATAGAAGAAATTCATTACAAAGCCAATTTATAATTCTGTTTAGGTTCAAAGATTCCTTGTCACAAACACTGGTTAATAGACACTGGATTATAGATCACAAAAGTAGCTAGCAGAAGGTTTGCTAGAAATTGACCTTAGTCAGTCGTTTAGCAATTATTTAGATAATTTAGTCAGCAGCTAAACTGTTCTTTCTACAGCTTATTGATTTCTCCATCCATTTTCAAAATAATTGAAATTTAAATATATGCAAAACTGCTTTGTCAGGGTTGAAACAGCCTGGCTATTAGTTTGTGAATTGGTACTTTTTATAATTGTTGATTTTAGTAGCCAACATATGTTATCTATCGATGAAATGGTTGACTCCTTCAGGAACTTTGGAATTAAAATGCAGACCTATTTTGTTTCTTTAAATGGAGGTTCATGAACTAAACATAATAAGTTCAACAACTTTCAAAATGTTTGTAAAAAGTTCATGAACTATGAATTTAGGAAATTCAAAGTTCATGAACATGTTTATTTGTTCATGAAGTTCATAAAATGCTCAACAAAGTTCATCAACTTCGTAAAAAGTTCACGAACTTTAAATTAATGAAACTGGATGTTCATGAATTTTTAATGTTAGTTCATGCAATTTCATGAATTTCATAAAAAGTTCATCAAAGTTCATGAACTTCGTGAACTTTTTTCGCAGGGGCATTTTGTATAGAAAACATTGTGGGAAATGAAGAAATTGCTTGTCACAAGCAATTTCTTCATTTTCCACAATGCTCTCTAAAGCCTTTATCTCACGGGGAGTCAAAAGGCGTCACCGTGTGGTAATGGGTTAACCAATGATTGCCTCATGTCCTGTTGATCGGAGATTTTGTCTTGTGATTCCACAGGCAGCATATACTAAGACCAGCCAGCACTATGGTACATACAGTCTGATCTTAGTATACACTGTTCTGTGGCAATCATTGCCTTACACAAATTGATAAAAGCACAGAAAAATGAACATTTTATATATTTGTAAAACTATTTATTTAGAGTGGGTGTTACATTTTACGAAATACCTTAGATGTTGTAAAATTTTTATCTTTTATCTTTCTGGTACGCAGGATCATATCAATCATCTTTTAAATATTGAAAGAATATTTTTGAAATTCATAGACAGTCAATACGAACAGATGGACAGTCATAACCAAACGATGGTGCTCTTAGTTGAGAGCATTGGCTTCCTGGTCAGCCTTTTCCTATATAAATGACCTAAAAAAACTGTGGAAAACATTGTGGAAAATGAAGAAATTGCTTGTAACAGAAAGACCAATATATTCCATTCACTTAAAATTGTCATTTGAAACGTAATAATAAATTATTTGAATTTTGATATCTCAGGTAATGGTTTGTAAGGCTGGCCATCTGGTTTAGTGTAAAAACAGATGACAAAACATTTCGTTAAAATGATATTATCATGACCATCTCTCACCATGCTTATCAATAGGTAAATATTTGTACATTTGCCAAAATAGTATGACATAACGCAAAAACTATGTTGATGAAACATTAGTATACGAAAATATGAAAATACAACCTCCTTTCATTGATAAAATTTCTTTTGATCTCCTCTCCCCCCTGAGCTTTTTCCCATATAAATATCACATTCGGCAAGTATTTTGATACCTGTTAACCCATTACCAAACAACAAAATTTTAAGCTTGTCCAAATTGAAAGAAGTTGCAGATGACAATTTCGATGTGATCAAATTTAAAAATTTTACGACTTTTGGGGTAGAAAACATAGTGGGAAATTAAGAAATTGCTTGTTACAAGCAATTTCTTCATTTTCCACAATGTTTTCCAAAGCCTTTATCTTGTTGGGTGTCAAAAGGCGTCACTGTGAGGTAATGGGTTAAACAGTATAGTTTTATCCGATTGCCTTATAAGAAAGAAAAAAGTGAGCAGTTTTGCTTTAGCAAGATACTTTTCAGTCCCACAAAGTCTTATTCTGCAAAAAATCACTCTTATGAATCCAATCTAGTGCTTTGCATGATTTAAAAGCGCTTACATGGCAATGGCTGAAATTGTGGAAGCGAATTATGTTTGTGGACATTGCTATTATAATGACTAAATCTTCTTTGAATATTAACATAAAAACAAAATAAAACAACATAATGCACAAATGAAGAATAATTGTAAGCTAATCACTGACCAATTTTGGTCTATAAGTTTTCTGCAAGAGTAGTGACTGTTATTGAGAGGTATACTAAGAGCGTTGGCATTCAATGCAACTAAGAGTTTACGAGGTATAATTCTTGGACTTTTCATCACGGTCAGACGTCAAGGGGATAGAACCGGCATCGATTTTATGCGTGAGGGAAGCATTTATATAGAGGCAGATAATGGCAAATCCCGGTCATGTCTCTACAGTGATCACCCAACACATTTTTTGCAGGTACTGGTGTGGTTTCCAAGATGCAGAATCATGTACGGTGTATAATCATGTGACTCAGAATTTCCGATAATCTTCAATAACGTTGTCAATACTTGACCAATTTGAATTCGGTTTGAAGCAGAGAAGGCGGAAAAATGTCAGGAATAACCTGGATGAAGTAGATTTTTGAAAAATCAACTGATAAAAAAGTTTTGGTTTATCTTCAATAACTTTTTTATCAGTTGATTTTTCAAAAATCCAGCACGTTCATCGAATGTGTTACGTCTGTCCACCTTCTCTGCTTCAAACCGAATTCAAATCGATCCCGTATTAACAAAATTATTGAAGAATTTCTGAAATTAATGTATCACGTGATTTCTTATACACCGTGTCATTAGGGGTTGATAATTGATTGAAATTGTAAAAACTTCTTCCCAATCGATCAAAAATATTATAAATATGCTCAAAGTATAGTCTGAAGAAGAGTTATGTAAAGTCAACAAAAATGGATGTAAAAGAATAATAAAACGCTCTGTAAACATTCTTGAGATTAAAAAGTAAAGAGCCTGGGAGTCTTTTGTTTGTAACCAATATCGATTCCCTGGAATAAGTTGTCTAATTTCTCTTGAAGTCTTACAAATTTTTCAAAGATTCCATTGTCAATTTTCCAATTTTCACACCTCCCTTCTCATTTAGTGTTTCATTACCAAACCCTTCACAAGACGACAGAATTTTAGACTTGTTCCATTTGAAAGATTAAAGTTATTGTATGGAGTGTTATGTCCTGCAGGGACAGGGGATTGAACAAGGGACCCCAGACATTTACAAGAAATGGAAATGTCCTAGTATTTTAGGCTACCTGTATCATTCTGTATTTTCTGTAAGGGAGTTTGTCGTAGTGCTGGACATTATGGTAATAAAACAATATACATGTAGTAACAAAATTGGAAAGAATGACAAAATGCACACATTATCTTATGCTAGGTGGCTTTTCAAAAACAGTCTTATCTGCATCATAATATAGGCTTTATGGGTCAGAATTTCTCCAAACTTTATCAATGCCGTATTTCACCTTATAGACGCGCCCTCCCTAATAGACGCGCCCCCACTATATTTAACAATCTCAGAAGCCATGGGACACCCCTCCCACCTTCACCCGACCTTACCTTGACTGTAGAGTAGACAGTAATGACAAATTCCAAACTCAAACTTCCAGTGAAGAAGAAGAAGAAATCAAAACATTCCGAAAACGAAAGTAGAACACACCCGCCTTTTTGAGACAAAGGACCATAATGCAATGCAGGGTAGAGAAGAATAGTGTTGATCTGATAGTGCTTTGAGTATCTTAAAATACATATCGTAACACACACCGGGTACATGTATAAATCAGCGGAGACGAAGCGATATAGACTATAGACTGGCAGATAACTGTAGACTGGATGACCTTACGCGACAGGATATCGCTTCGTCTCCGCTGATTTATACGTGTACCCGGTGTGTGTTACGATATGTATTTTAAGATACTCAAAGCACTTTCAGATCAACACTAATCTTCTCTACCCTACATTGCATTATGGGATTGTATTGTTGATTTTTCCCTTTCTTATCTACATTCAGCGAAGCAATTTAATATTCAGGAAAAGTGGTACGAAATAAGCGCGCCCCCACGGTGTTTTGCATCGCGCCGGGGCGCGTCTATTAGGTGAAATACGGTATGTAAGATCCTATGAAATGTATAGTAATATCATCCTACTCGTAATTGAGTGATATTGTGATGATACAATTGGACGGGCCAATCTTATGTAGAATGTGGCATATGCAGGCAACGAAAATGCACAAAATAAATATGAAGGGTTCAAGTATCTTTATTTTCCTGCCTTCCTGTCTAAATCAAATAAAATCCATGGGAAAACCAGTCTAATAATTAGCCATTGAGAACCAATCTGGGATTACAAAAATATCAAACCACTTCTTTCCTTGTTCAAATATCTTCAATCCTTTCCCAAACAATAGAATTTTAGACTGCTCCAATTTGAAAGATGCTACAAAGGACAAAATGGGTGTTGATAAAAAGGGAATATGTGTACTTGATGGTTCAGAAGATATTGAGGCAAAAGAAGAAAATGCTTATCATCAGCATTTTCTTCTTTTGCTTCAATGTTTTCCCAAGCGTTTTCCTTTAACCACATGAAACATAGGGCTTGTTTGGAAAAGGGTTAAGTCTTGAACTGATCATTATTACACAAACTGAAACAGTTTTTGACCTGAGCAAACATTAGGTTAAAATTGATGGCGCCACTATGCTTTGCCGATGAATTTCACCAAATTAGAAAATTATTAATGCAAATAACAAGTTATAAGACACAGAATGATAGTGCATAGTCCATGATCGCTTCTTTTAATCCTGCTTATAAGGGCAACAGTATGTTTGTGAAGCATGATCTAGATGTGAACACAACATACATATCTGCAACACAAATGTTAGGCATTATTTTTCATTGATAAAGGTGAAGGTCATTGATCAAACCCAAATGGTTGTTCCCAATTTATATTTATCTTTTGATTTCGATGCATTTCAACAAAAACCTCGTAACTGCAACTTGTTTAAAGCTACTTCTACGAGATTTTGTTGAAAAGTGACGATAAAGTTAAAGAAAAACAAAGTTTTTTCACAGATCGGAGACTCTTCTGTTGTCGTCAAACATTTTGTCATCAAAACTTTACGAAAGCTCTTTTATAAAGTTCTTTTTTCTTGCGACTCTCAAAAATTATGCCGGTATTTAAATGACAACTGTTTAGCTGTGAACATTTTCCCACAGTAGTGGTAGAAGTATTACTCAGATTGTATGAAGATAACTACCTGTAATTAATAGGTTTTATGATGTTACCTGTTACCTTTATTACCCACAGTGTCAGCAACCATGAATAATTGAGGTGACATTCCGACAAATTATTACAGTGTTCTGAATCTTTGTTTAAATGGTCATTCTGATTTATTGGTAGCTTTAAAGTTAAACAAAATAGGTCATTGTTTGTGGTTAAACAAGAAATCAGCATCAGTCTTAAAATGAACCTTTTAAGTTTTTGACATACCCTTATAAAAACTTTGCATGGCTCTCATTGTTTGGGGCTTAATTTCCATGCCAAACTATCTTCTTTTGCAATGCACAAGTAATTGATCTATTGAATGAAGATTTACACCTGACTCAACAGAGGACTCAACAGTGAAGTTCCTATGGAAATGGGACTTGACTGTTTGAAGGCTGGTCTGATACATACTAGAGAGGTGGGGAATCCAACAAGTGACCCCTGTGGTAACTGCTGCACCAAAGCTGCCTTATATACAAGTAAAGCCTCTCTTACAACCGGTCGTACGTGCTCCTGCGTGCAGTCTGCGTCTTATACATACGTTTAGTCGTGCGATGCATGCATGTGCAACATACAATTTTTGTGGACGCAACCACGACGCAGACTGCACGCAGCAAAGAATTGACCGGACAATTCCTATGAGGCGCTCTTACAACCCGCCGTGCGTCTTTATAAATCGTGCGATTTGGCAGCGTTTAAAAACATACAATTTAGAAAGACGCACGACAGGTTGTAAGAGAGGCTTAAAGCATTGTGGTATAATTACCGGTATTGTATCTAATACTGATGATTATTAGAATTGTTTAATTGATAAGATGCTAAAATGGTGGTAATATCAACTGATATAAATTCTATAAATTGATACATTTAGAAAATTAATGCTGTTTTCATATGATCTTGGAGCTCTCAGAGGCATCAGCTTAAGATTTTCTTGAGATAATTCTCTATGGGGATAAATTATAGTATTCTGGTCACATACTGCCATTTATACTGGATAATTTACTTGTCTGAAACTGTCAGCATTTCAAATCACCCTATTGACCAGTGTCCAGCCACATTGGTAACTTTTCAACAAAAACCTAGTAACTGCAGCTTAAAACAAGCCGCAGTTACAAGGTTTTTGTTGAAAAGTAGCGATTTGTAACAAGGGTATTAGTTCTCCATACATTTTTTACATTGAAGCCTAACCGGTATAGCACAAGTCGGCAATATCGAAGTCTCAATGTAGGGGTTGCGAGTTTGAACGATGGCTGGGCTAGTATCCTGTCTGGCATTTTACAGAAGTCTTTTTTTTCTCATCAGTGGATTAACCCTTTCCCAAACGACAAATTTTTAGGGTGATCCACTTCAAAAACTGCCACAAATGACAAAATGGATGTTATTAAAGATATGATTTGTGTAAAATATGGCACAGAAAATATTGATACAAAAGGAGAAACTGCTGGTTATCAGCAGTTTCTTCTTTTGTTTCAATGTTTTCCCAAGCCTTTTCTATTAGGGACGTCAAAACCAGGTCTTGTTTGGGAAAGTGTTAAAGAGAGTAGGCTGAGGCTCAAATTGACATTGTGCTTGTATACAACTGGTGGGAGAAATTTCAGGAGTCCATAGTTAGGTCCTCTAGATGCTATTGACCAAATGTAATTAAAAGTGGCGTAAATTCTCAATTTTTTTCACTGCAGTATTGTTATTGTTAGAATGAAAGTGTTTGTTTCAGAAAACAAATCACCTATTATCAAACCTCTTTCTTTCTTGTTTGGTAAAGAGTTGATATTGATAATAAGAGTTTGAAAAAAAATCTAAAAACTTATTAAAGCTTTATGTGCATTCATATTTTGCAATAAAAGTACAGTCATATTGCAACCATTCAATATACATTAAAAGACGGTAAAAGCCCCCGAAGACATCAAGAAAAATCGATGGTTATAAAAAAATGTAATTATGCAAATAGCGGACACGTAGAGATGTGAATGCTCGACATTAGGTCATAATTATTATCCTGTCTGAGAAGACTCGGAGAAAACATCTTATTTTGGTTGTCACGGGGAAAAAAGTTAATGCTCAAGGAATAAAATGGCTCTTAGTAGCTTTAAATCTTTCCAAAAGATGTTGAGAATGCTTTTGAAAATATCGAGACAAAAGAAGAAAATGCTGATAACCAGCATTTTCTCCTTTTGCCTCAATTTTTTTCCATAGCTAAATTGAGAAAACATTTAATTTTGGTTGTCATATTGAAAAAAAGATGTACAGGGAATCACTGCTAATAGCACTATAATTTCTGACTTTCTTCAAATAAAATGGCTCATGATATAACTTAAATATTTCCTAAGCACAGAAAGCTTTGAAAACATTAAGGCAAAAGCAGAAAATGTAATTATGCAAATAGCGGACACGTAGAGATGTGAATGCTCGACATTAGGTCATAATTATTATCCTGTCTGAGACAACTCGGAGAAAACATCTTATTTTGGTCGTCACGGGGAAAAAAGTTGATGCTCAAGGAATAAAATGGCTCTTAGTAGCTTTAAATCTTTCCTAAAGATGTCGAGAATGCTTTTGAAAATATTGAGACAAAAGAAGAAAATGCTGTTAACCAGCATTTTCTTCTTTTGCCTCAATTTTTTTTCCATAGCTAAATTGAGAAAACATTTAATTTTGGTTATCATATTGAAAAAAAGATGTAGGGGAATCACTTGCTAATTATAGCACTATGTTTTCCGACTTTCTTCAAATAAAATGGCTCATGATATAACTTAAATATTTCCTTAGCACAGAAAGCTTTGAAAACATTAAGGCAAAAGCAGAAAATGTAATTATGCAAATAGCGGACACGTAGAGATGTGAATGCTCGACATTAGGTCATAATTATTATCCTGTCTGAGACAACTCGGAGAAAACATCTTATTTTGGTTGTCATGGTGAGAAAAGATTTTTTAGGATTCAGTGCCAATAATGCTAAAAGTGATTTTCCCGAGTCTCTCCATAATTTGTCCCTGACTTTGTAGTCTTCAATAACTACTGGTATAGAGAATAGTCTGGAAAATATCGAGAGAAAAGACAAAAATAGTGATAAGTAGTATGCTGCTGTTCTGCCTCATTATTTTCCATAATTTGACTTTACACACTTTTTGACTTTTAAAACATATTGATTGGGTCATTTGCTGATTAGGTCTGGTACATTTGCTTTTGATGATAATTATATTATGATAAATCTGATCAACTTGTATGAAAGTACATGAATTTTGTTGATATGTATACTTGACAAATATACCTGTTAATTGTCTTTGTTTAGTCATGTTGTGAACAACGATCTATAAATTGTTAGCCCTTACGCAGGTGACAGGTCTTTATTTCCAATTTATTTCTCATAAAACATGAATAGTGATAGATTGTTGGGAAGTAATTGACACCTGGTAATTGTCATGTATAATGTATCGCCATGCATCAATGTAGTAGTAATGTATGTCTGTCATAGGTTGTAAAAATATTCCAAATTTGTTTATCGCATATCTGTATATGATAATGCGAGACGGTTGTTATGTTGTCAATCTGGAAATCTGTAAGAAATTTTGTGTCTATAGATTTAAATGTCTACCGAGTTTGATCGAGTTTGATCGGACTAAATATGACATCATCAATTATTACTCCTGTATTTCAAAAATTATTCTGCATTATGGTTTGTTTCCCACATACAGTAGATAAGTCAATGGGGCTAATTGTTACTGTAAATAAAAGGTCCAGGTCACACTTCCAAGGTCTACATTCTTGGCATAGGGAAAACATTTTTGTGGTCATGGCATAAATAGTGCTGAATGACAACCTGCCAGTTTTATTATATTCAGACCACCATGCATGACATTTTTCTCAGAAAAAAAAAAAAACAGTAGATCTATATTGAACATTGTCATGAAAGATGTTATCTTTGAGATGAAGTTGAAAAATGCAAAGAACACATTGTTAGATGCACCTGCCCCCAAATTGATGTGCATGGAGATACACACCAATGACCATGAAGCCCATTTTTCAAAGAAGAAAACAACAAAGACAATAAATCACATCTTATTCAGCTGATGTTACTCATTTTCTGTCAGTTTTACTATGTACATGTAATTAGCTCACCTGAGCACGAAGTGCTCGAGGTGAGTTATTGTGGTCACTTTTTGTCCGGCGTCCGTCCGTCCGTCCGTCCGTCCGTCAACATTTGGGGTGTTTACACTCTAGCATCCACAAAAGTTACTCAATCTTGATCAAACTTGGCCAAAACAAGTACGATCATAAGTTCTCGGACAAGTTCGATTATGGGCCTGATCGGACCAGAAAGTGCGGAGTTATCTGCCCTTGAATGTCAAAAAATGCTGTTTTTAAGTTTGTTTACACTCTAGCATCTACAATTATTGATCAATCAAGACAAAACTTAATGTTGGATACCATAAGATCTTGGATGAGGTCAATTTTCAATCTGATCTGACCAGAAAGATGAGAGTTATGTGCCCTTGAATTGGGCAAAATTGCCACTTTTTTGCTGTATTCAAAAAAGAGTTAATCTAAGGGAAGGAACTCTGACACTACTTTACTTCAGTGTAAGAAGGGTTATCTAGTTTGATAGAGGATATAAATAGATTTACACTCTTATTAACACATTACCAAACAACAAAATTTAAGCCTAGTCCAAAATCATAGGTGTTGCAGACGACAAGTTCCATTGAACAAAATTTAACATTTTTTGGTCTTTCTTGGTAGAAAACATTGTGGGTAATGAAGAAATTGTTTGTCACAATGTTTTCCAAAGCCTTTATTTTGTGGGGCATCCAAAAGCGTCAATGTGTGGGAAATGGTCAATCAAGACAAAACTTGGACACAATGTTGGGGACTTTAAGATCTCAGATGAGTTTGATTTTCAGTCTGATCTGATCTGAAAGTCAAGAGTTACGTGCCCGTGAATTTGACAAAATAGCCATTTTCGGCTGTTTTCAACCTTTTTTACGCTCTAGAATCTACAATTATTATTCAATCAAGACAAAACTTGGACACAATGTTTTGGACCATAAGATCTGGGATTACTTTGATTTTCAGTCTGATCTAATCAGAAAGTCAGGAGTTATGTGCCCTTGAATTTGACAAAATTGCTGTTTTTTACTGTTTTCGACTTTGTTTACACACTAGAATCTACAATTATTGACCAATCAAGACAAATCTTGGACACAATGTTGGAGACTATAAGATCTCAGGTAACTTCGATTTTCAGTTTGATCTGATTAGAAAGTCAAGAGTAATGTGCCCTTGAATTTGATAAAATTGCTATTTTTGGCTGTTTTCGACCTTGTTTATACTCTAGAATCTACAATTATTTATCAATCAAGACAAAACTTGAACACAATGTTGGGGACTATAAGATCTTGGATGAGTTTGATTTTCAGTCTGATTTGACGAGAATGTTGAGAGTTATGTGCCCTTGAATTTGACAAAATTGCCATTTTTCGGCTGGTTTCGACCTTGTTTACATTCTAGAATCTACAATTATTGATCAATCTATACAAAACTTGGACACAATGTTGGGAACCATAAGATCTCATTTGAGATTGATTTTCAGTCTGATCTGATCAGAAAGTCGAGCGTTTTGTGCCCTTGAAAATGACAAAATTGTTGTTTTCGGCTGTTTTCGACCTTGTTTATACTCTAGAATCTACAATTATTTATCAATCAAGACAAAACTTGGATACAATCAGGGCTACAGATAAGTGGAGGTGAAGACATACTAACATTGTTTTTTCGAATTCAAATCCTCTGTTGTGGGTACTCATTTGAATGGTCTCGACGAAACGATACAAATGAGTACCTACAACATAGGGTTGGATGATCACTGACAGCATTATTGCAGTTTGAAAAGTCACCACCCCCTCTTATCTGGAGCCCTGTACAATGTTTGGCACCATAATTTAGATCTTGGATGAGTTAGATTTTCACAACCTTATTGACCATAAGTTCTTTTTCAGTCTTAAAGTAATAAATATTAATTGAATTGAACAAAAGTGTTGCTCATATCATTTAGGTTCAGGTGAGCGATATAGGACCATCATGGTCCTCTTGTTAATTTATCCATGATGCAGAAACATAATAATGAGTATTCTGTCACTTTATTGTGATGCATCGTCTTTAATTTGCATAATGTTACTGCACCTTTTTCATGTACAACAAATCTTAATTACCTACAAAATTTGTCGCCTCACATAAAAATAGGACTGCTTAAAACTTGAAAAATTATAACTTTCCTTATAAATACATAACTAGTTGTTACAGGCCCGTAGGAAGCAATTTCATGGGAGGGGGGGGGTCTAAAAGCCTTGTCCTGAATATTGGGGGGGGGGGGGGGGGCTAATTTGGATTTTCCCAAAATTTTCAGTGTAAAACTAAGGAAATTCGGCATATTTTGCCAACTTCGGGGGGGGGGGGGGGGGGGGGGGGGCTTAGCCCCTCCTAGCCCCCCTGTTCCTACGGGCCTGTGTTATATTGTAAACTTGCGCATTTTAAGGTGCATCTTTCTTAAATTTGGGGCAAAACCAAAAAATTATTAGAATTTGCAGCTTCATGCAAGAATCGGAAACATAATGTACTTTCACCTTACTCAGCTTTTAATACGGCAGGTTTTTGTCACTGGAAGTTAGTATATGTTATTAATTTTGTCAAAATGCAATGATGCAATAAACATGATAATGAGCAATCTGTCACTTTATTGAGATACATTGTTGCTGATTTACATATTGCATGCTGGATCTTTTTTCTTGCATTACCAATCTTAACTACTTAGTGCCATGTCTCATTATGTCACATAGGAAGCCAATTGACTTAGTAATGGAGGAATTCGGACCTATTTTTAATTTTGACAAAGATAAGTAGGCCGTTTCAAGGGACTCAAAATGTTTAGAAAAATAAGAATATGCAAGCAAAATCATTATAAGTGGATACAAAATATGTGGACATTTCAGTAGTTTTGCTCTAATTCTTTTTACCTATTATTTTTGTAATTTATTATTTTGACCATCCTATAAGATACAATACATCTATTATGATCCTTTCCAAAACAAACTCTAGTTTTGAGGACCCTAGCAGATTTATAAGCTTTGGAAAACACTGGGGAAAAAAAGGAAAATGCCAGTTGTCAGCACTTTATAATTTTATGTCACCATTTCGTACTATATGATTATCCTATCTTTATCAACATCTATTTTGTCATCTACAGCATCCTTTGTAAATGGAATGGTCCAATTTTTTTACCACTTGGAAAAGTGTTAACATATAACTGCATATTGACACCTGTTGACTTCCCCTACAAGAAAACCCTTGGGAAAACATTGTTGGAAATGAAGAAATTGCTTTTGACAAGCAATTTCTTCATTTCCCACAATATTTTTGACAGAAAATGACAAAAAAAAATTAAATTGTCATCTGCAACAATTCTTCCAAATTGGAAAAGTGTTAAGGTACATCTGTCTTAATGGTCTCACCTTTTATTGGTTGACTGTGTCAACTATTCACTTAATTGTTTTTCTGCTTCAGGGTAAAAAACTTATTTATTTTCAACAGATTTAGTTTGTTAAATAAAACAACCTCTAAGATATTTGTTTAGAATTTTTTGTTGACATCATGGTGTCAAGTTTCATCATAGTATGCCAAGTTTCACTTGCAACAAGTCAACATTTTGTCTTCAATATCCGCATTATGCATGAATTTATGGCACCTTTTTTTCTCTGCCAATTTTGATATGATCTATCTATCTGGTTACAGGTATGAATCCCTTCAAAAATGACAAAATATCAGACTGGCCAAAACTTCAACCAAAGGTTCCCTCTTGTTTTGGCTGTAGGTAATGTTAAGCACAACACAACAATTATGCAAACTTTGACTGCACCCATGCTGTATTGATGCATGCAAAATATCTAGCATGGGTGTCTAATTAACTGCCACGGGTCCACAATTTCTGTTGGAAGGGGTTCAAGAATATAAACAGGGGGTGGGGGGGGTCGTATTCCTAGTATTACACAACTTTGACTGAATTTTGGTATAAAATGAAACAATCAAGCTACAGAAGGGGGTCCGTTTGAAATGCCAAACCCCCATCTGGATCCACTACTGGTTAAAATACTCTGCCTGGACCTTTTTGTCATACCATCCCAAATTTTGAAAGGCGTTCTCATGTGACTGAATGTCAAATTTAAATTTTTTATTCAATTGATGTATTGACAGTCATGGAGTTGATGTTGCGCAGGATTTAAAATGTTTTTAAATGGGGGTTGTTCATCTCATTTAAATATCCACAAAATACTTTCAATTACTCTTACCTAGGGAAAAAGAGATTATGTGTCGTTCCACATGAAAATAGGGCATTTCGAAACTTGGAAACGTCTAATTTACCCTGACTTCAATTTTGACCAGCTTTTAATAGAGATTGATTTTATCAAGTAAAACATAACTTAATGTCAGACAATTAATAGTATTTCGTTGGAGTAATTCTTAAACCTATCATAATCCGAAAACGCTGACAATTTATCAATCTATATAGTGGTGATGTCAGTCCGTCAAATATCTATTTACTTGGATGTTTGGCAATGCCTTCCTAAATAAATAACCAACTCTCTTTAAACTTTGTTGTAAACCAATTATCATTTGAATTTGAACATCTTTTGTTCAGATGATCAAATAAGTTATGTAAATAGAAACAGCAGGTTGCAGTAAAGCTTTGAAGTTCCCTTTAATTTTCTCTTTTATCTTATGTCATAAAGTATTGTCAGGGGCAAACAATTTACAAAGATTTCATTGGTCATTGCCCCTTTCTAATCCTTTATTAGTCCACCGTTTGATTTTATCCCTTTCTCAAATCATTATGTTCGATTTAGTGAAAGAATATGTACCGATTTCGAGGGAAATAAACAAGCTTGTCTCTTGGCAGCATAATTCGAGGGGTCAATGCAACACTATTGTAAGTGCCTATATAAATATAGGCACTTACAATAGTGTTGCACTGACCCCTCGAATTATTACCTATATCGCTTATATTTTCAATCAAAACATAATATATTCTACATTGATTGGGATGAAACTTAGAAGCATTATTATTCCCTCTCGATTCTGTTTCCTGCATGGGAAATATACCAGTATACCGCCACCTAATATGTTGGTCAATAAGAAGCCAAGATCAATGTACGCTACTTTTGGATGGAACTCTGAAGCTCTTGACCATGAAGCTTACGCTCTAAGTCTTGTATAATTGCAATTGAAAAGAAATGGAATCAATAACTTCAAATATATGCACTTGTCCAAATATTATCATGTTAATACTTTTCAGAGCTTTTTGATGATTATATTGTCGCTTTTCATAAAAAACCTTGTAACTACAGCTTGTTTAAAGCTGTAGTTGCAAGGTTTTTGAAGAAAAACGACAATATAAGAATGCCATAAACAACTCGGTGTGGGGTTGCTATAATTCTACAATAATATCTGGGAACAATAAAAAACGTAATATTGACACACTACGGTCTCATTATTCTGGCCATTGAAGGGAAACAAAATAATCATATAAATGTATATCTTATCATAAACGCAAATGTTTCTTAGACATTATTTGTTTCTTAGACATTATTTATTACCCTTCGGATGACCTTGGTCTAATCTAGGTCAATTCATATCCTAAGAAATAAGTAGTGGTCATCAATGCTTATTAGCTAAAGGTCAAGGTCACACATGTACTGAAATGAAAGGTCAACTAATTGGTCATAAAAATTTTGTCAAATTATTTTCTGGACTTAACATAAATGTTCCATTGACAGCCTTAAGCCTCTCTTACAACCGGTCTTACATGCTCCTGCGTGCTGTCCGCGTCTAAAACGTACGTTCACTCGTGTGATTCAAGCACATGCAACGTACGATTTTGGTGGACGCAACCACGACGCAGAGTGCATGCAGCAAAGAAATGAGCTGACAATTCTTTGAGGCGGTCTTACAACCTGTCGTGCATCTTTATGAATTGTGCAATTTTGTAGAGTTTTAAAATGTATGATTTAAAAGACGCACGACGGGTTGTAAGAGAGGCTTAGCAATTTAGATCTAGCAATTTGTTGGTGTTATTGCAAAACCTGGTAACTCTGGCTTGATTAAAGCTGGAGTTACAAGGTTTTGCAATAATACCAACAAATTTCTCTCACAGAGCTGAAGAATCTGCCAAATATTTTGTTCTTCACTTTAAATTTCATTTATTGAATATTATGACAGATCAAAGATTATGCTCTGAAAGCGGTTCAAGCCAAATATGGACTATAGAAGCTCTATTATAGAATTAACCCATTCCCAAACAAGACCTGGTTTTGACGTGCCTGATAGAATTGGCTTGTGAAAACATTGAAACAAAAGAAGAAACTGCTGATAACCAGCAGTTTCTCCTTTTGTCTCAATATTTTCCATGCTATATTAAATACTAATTCTATCTTTATCAACATCCATTTTATTGTCAGATGCAGATTTCAAAGTGGAACACCCTAAAATTTTGTCGTTTGGGAGAGGGTTAAGCCAAATATGGACTATAAAAGCTCTATTATAGAATTAATAAGGATTTTGGGAGCTATTCTTTTTTGATGTATAAGTCAATGAAAGATTGTTTTCAGACAAATAGGAGCCAGTTTTTGTTGATTTTCTCCCTCAAATGTAGATCTGTTTTCTCTGAAAACCTTCTATCTATAGATTACAACATTGACCTGTTTTGTTTCTGAACCAATTCTTCCATTTCTTATTTGTTATTGCTTTTCAACAAAAACCATGTAACTGCAGCTTGTTACAAGGCTTTCATTAACCCATTACCTCACAATGACTCTTTTTGACTCCCTACAGTGCAATGGCTTTGGAAAACATGGTGGAAAATGAAGAAATTGCTTGTGACAAGCAATTTCTACATTTTCCACAATGTTTTTTACCTCAAAATACCAAAATTTTCTAATTTTGTTCACTTTAAATTGTCGTCTGCAACATCTTTGTATTTGGAACAGTCCAAAATTTTGCCAATTGGTAATGGGTTAAAAAGTGACAATAAACATCACATTAAATGAAGCTAGTGTTGGACATTAGGTTTTGCAGAAGACACAAATTAAATATTCTTAACCTTTTAGGCTTTTAGCAAATGGCAAAAACTTGGACTGTTCTAATTTGAAAGCTGCTACATATGACAAAATGAATGTTGGTAAAAAATCTGGATTAATGTACACAATTTAGCTCAGAACATTTTGAGACAAATGGAGAAAATGCTGAGAAGAAAATGTCTGAAATCAGCATATTATTTTAAGATGCAATCTGCACGCTGACTTTCAGTGTGGATCTGTCCAGTATTTGTCCCCCAATATGGGCTGATGCTCTAATGGCCTATTTGGCACCCTCTCAGACAGGAGATCTCGGCAGTCTAAGCCTATTATATCACATCCAAATACTAATAAATTGGGGGTGTCTTTCTATATCTTTTCATCTAGTTGATTACATTGACCTACAAAAACATGATGACCAGAACAAATTAGCATCTGATCAGCCTAATTAATATGTAACCTATATCTAGACAAATTACTGAAGTCGTACAAAATGACAAGGTCACGTAAATCACTCAAGAGAGAGTCCAATATGAAGAAAGTCTTACCCAGACTCATACTACACAATCATAGAAAGATCTTTATCGCAGTGTTGCAGATGCCATTAGTATTAAGGCCAGGCAATATACATTTTTGAGGGAATCGGAGAAAATGGTGGTTATCATCAATTTTGCCTTTCTCACCATATCAATTTTCTGGGAAATGAATGGGACATCAAATTCAGACACTGTTTGCAAAAAGATCTAAACTTGGTTTCGAGAGCACAGGCAAAATACATAATAATCTGATCTATCTTTTGCAGATTCTTACAGATCATCACTTTTCAACAAAAACCTTGTAACTACAGCTTGTTTAAAGCTGTATTTACGAGGTTTTTGGAGAAAAGTGACAATAACTTATTGTTAAAGAGTGACATAGATCTATGTCATAGCACGATAACTTGACAATGTCACGAGATCACACAAAAATCTCAGAAATTCTGTAGGCATAACAGGAGTTTGATAATGTCGCTTTTCAATGAAAACCTCGTATCTGCAGCTGCCCCTGTGAAATGCTTTGTCATTCTTCATGAAGTATTCAATAGATATTCATGAGCTATTCAAGAACGGAAAAAATGAAATCTTCATGAAGAAGAAGTGAACAGAAAATGGCCCATTTGCATAAATCTTCATAAAAACAGAGTAACAAATTTTTCATGAAGTTGGAAATGCATAATAAATCCTTAAACCATGCAGTTTTGCATTCTGAGAAAAAGGCATGAAGTCTTCATGAATAAATAATCATATAATTCATGAAGACTTCATGCAAGAAAAATACGCAAACGATCTTAAGAAGAAATCATGATTATTTTGTTAACAATGAGTATGGGCCATTTTCTGTTCACTTCTTTTCAATGAAGAATTCATGAATAATATTTCTTTACAAACTTCATAAAAACATACAGGTTTCTCTAAACACAGAGTAATGAATTTTTTATGAAGTTGGAAATGCATAATAAATCCTTAAGCCAAGCAGTAATGAAAAAAAAAATCACGTCAAGGTCATGAAAAATACTAAAAAACAATTTGTACAAATATGATGCTGACAGAACAAAACTTAAGAAACTTTTTGTAGAACAGGTAGTTTCAGAACTGTAATAAGTAACAGGCCATTAGAAATCAATGATTCCTATAATTTATAGAAGCAAAATAATAATATCCATTTTACAGAATAATTATGTGGGTGGGGAATGGTAAAAAAAATAAACATTTAAATTTGTTAAATTTAGTCTAAAGAACACTTACTTACATTGCCTTCCTTGGTTTTATCATTTAGTGAGCTCCTTAATCACTTGATTATAACTAAAAATATTAATTATAACTCTTAACAAAAACATATTTCTTGACAAATAGTCAGACAAGCAAAATTCCCTCCATTATTTTCTAAACCACATGTCATAGACTGGAACATAAATTAGACTGGGAGATCATGAACGTTTTAAGAAGATTTTATGAACTGTACACAATCCATTATCAATTCATGATTAGTTCATGATTTATTCTTAATACAGCAAAACAAGAATGTTTTATGAAGTACCAGTTTTAATTGCAGTGGAAAATATTCAGAAAACAAGAGCTGTCACTGTAAGATGACAATGCCCCCGACGCCGCTTTGATTTTAAATTATGGCCAATCTATGTTCAAGGTCAAGGTCATCCAGGGGTCAAGGTCACCAAAGTATGTGCCTACAGAAAGGTAATGTACCCAGGAATGTTGTGGTAAAGTATGAAGCGAATATGTTAAGTAATAAGGAAGTTATGGCCAATGTTAAAGTTTTTGGACGGAATGATGGACGGACAGACAGACGAACGGACGGACAAGTCAAATTTATGATGCCTCCATATCGGGGGCATAAAAATCATGAACAAGTTTCAGGATTATTCATGATTTTTTTAAATGAAAACTTCATAATAAATCCTTTGCATTCATCATGAAGGTTTTAAGGATTTTGTCAATCATTAATATCTTCATAATGTCTTCATGAAGCAATTATCATCATACTTCATGCAGAAAACTTCATGAAGTGTGTTAAAGAAGTGATAATGAGTAATGTATGAAACATTCTTAAGATTCATAATATGTTCATTATTTTATGAATTACATTTCACAGGGGTTGTTTTAAGCTGCAGATACGAGGTTTTCAATGAAAAAGCAGGGATATGTGTCGGTACCAGAAACCAAAAAATTGATTTTGTACATCACGGGAAGTCTTACAAAATGGTATTTGACTTGCGGACTCCGAGGAAACATTTTTGGATTCCGGAAAATTATGCTGATTCATCTCTGGGAATTTTTTCTCTTTTTCATGTTTCACTTTCAGATTGTGTAACATTTTAGTGTCCCTCTAACTTTTTCCAAAACATTATGTCTGATTTTGGTGCCCTTTTGTACAGAAATAATTTAGGAAACATTTGATGGAAAAGAAGAAAATGCTGATAACCAGCATTTTCTCCTTTTCCTTCAATGTTTTCGTTGCTACAACTCACAGCCTATCTGTAATAAATAGTATCCATTTACAAAATGTCTGCAATGTCTTTGAATTTGGTCAAGTTCAACAATTTGTTGTCTGGGCAAGGGTAAAACATTGTATCGTATTGTACAAAATTGTAGACTGGCCGTAATAGAAATTAAGGAGTATGGGACAACAATTGTTAGATAATCGCTACTTTATCTTTCATCAGACAACAAAATTGGAGACGGTCCATTTGAAATGAGTTACAGACAATTAAACAATTTTAACATAATAGCTCATAGAATTTAAAACATGTTGGAAAATAAAAGGATTGTAGCAGGGTTTCTTTCTTTTACCACAATGGTTTCTAAAGACTCTGCAAATTAGTGTCTTCAACCCTTTCCAAATAATTGACCAGGCCCCAGTTTCTCGAAAAAACTTAAGTATATTCTCATGAGTTCATGCTCAACTTCTATTCAATACCAATCAACATTGATTGGTATTCAATTGAAGTTCACATGGATTTCGTGCGATTTGAGCACGATGCTCAGATTTGAGCATGAGAACATACTTAAGTTTTTTCGAGAAACCGAGGCCAGGTTTTGACGCCCATGATAGAAAGAGCTTGAAAAAATATTGATAAAATGCTGATATATTATTCAAAAATCATATCTTTATCAACATCTGTTTTGTCATCTGCAGCATCTTTCAAATTGAAGCATTCTGAATTTTGCCATTTTAGGAAAGGACTTATCTCTTGCTTGAAAAGAATCCTATTTTGCTGTATAGTATAGTTTAGAAGATTCATCTATGTCTTAAACTTGAAAAATCATCTCCTGGGAATTTGTGTTAAATCTTGCCCTATGAATATCGTAAGAATATCTGGATTACCATGCAAGTAGCATATCGTCGCTTTTCAACGAAAACCTCGTAACTGCAGCTTGTTTTAAGCTGCAGTTACGAGGTTTTTGTTGAAAAGCAGCAATATATACAGACAATTGATCCCAAAGCGAGATTTTCTGTAGATATATTGTTTCTTGTTTGTAACTTGTCATTAGAAAGCAATAAATCAGAAAAACCCAGTCTATTCAATGTTTTGTCTCTGAAGAAATAGCCTGACACAGTTCGGATTACCCTTCTCCAAATAATCCCGAGATTTTGCTTCTTACTAGATCTATATGGCTTGCAAATATTTTGTATTTTGAAATGGTTTTCAAAATAAACCTGTCCATTGATATTTTGTTTTTAATTGAAAAATGTTTACGTTTTGGCGATGTAAACAGTCATATTATCTATGCATATGCAGATAGATCTTGATACTGGCCTGATTATAAAGGTCCCCCAAAGTGGAAAATACTGTTTTAGGGGTCCCTATTCAAGACTTTATAAAGCACTGCCGGAAAGAAGAAAATGCTGATTATCACAAGTATTTCACACATTCATAATCATTGACTTTGTTAATTGTGTATCTTTTGATTTGGTTTAAACATATTTTATTGCCATCGAAAATTGATACATACATGAGGAAATTTACAACAATGGAAATTCACATTTGGCAAATGGGTCTGGCCACAAGTTCTAACAACTTAGGTATGGCCATTCCCTTTTGATTTGTGACTACCCTAAAAAATTTTTGTTTGGGGAAAGTGTTTTAAATATGAATCTAACAAAATATTTTTTTCTATATCTTCTTCAGCTGAGGGAGATTTGAAGAAGTTTTCTGCAATCGCCGACCATCATCGAGCACGCCATGGCTACGACACACATTTCTTCCTGCCTACCAATCGGCCACAGTGTGTTCACGACCAATACAACCTCTGTATGCCGAACCCGGGTCGGGCCATTAGAAGTGCGGACTTGTACCGGAAGGATGGACTTAGTGGATCTAAAATGTTCAAGTGTTGGCCGGTTATATACAATGATCAGGCTGTCAGGACCCCGGACCTTAGTCTACCTCGAAGGGTATGTTGTTTATTCTTGTCTGAATCCTTTCTTAACCCATTACCAGACAGTAAAAATATAGGGTAGTCGAAATTTAAAGATGATGCAGACAACAATTTCAAGTGCATGGAATTTTACATTTTCACCTTTTTTGGTAGAAAACATTATGGGAGAAGAAGAAATTGCTTGTCACAGACAATTTCTTCATTTTCCACAATGTTTTCCAGAGCCTTTATCTTGTAGGGCATCAAAAAGCGTCAATGTGGGGGAATAAGTTTAAAATGTTCAAGTGTTGGCCAGTTATATACAATGATCAGGCTGTTAGGTCCCCAGACCTCAGTCTTCCGAGAAGGGAAGGTTGTTTTATTTTTGTCTAATTTGCAGAAAAAGGCAACAAGTTATAATTAGATGTTTCTATCAACTTCACAAGCTACAAGTTTCAACATTAACAGTTGGTCTTGTTACTGTCAGATGCTGGCGACCCCAACCAAATGTGCACTGGTCTTGTGCAAATATTGGTATCGGAGGGCTCCTGTTATTGTTGTAATGTTTATCCTGCGGTTAAGTGACTTTGAGATTGATCATTCGATACTAGGAAGACCAGTCGGTTTTGCACCTTTTGGGTCTAAACAGACTATCTTAAGAATTATAACTAAACAGTGTCTAAGGGAGACTATCTTAAGAACAATAACTAAACAGTATCTAAGGGAGACAATTCATTCATGTAGCCTACAAAAGTGCATGCATAGTTATTTCCCTTAGTATATGCTATATCCTTCACTATTTCCACCTAATGACATTTACGGTATATTACCTTGCTTCAGGCCAATGTTTAAAGATAAAAACAATATTTTCATAAATGACTTAAAATTTTGAGAAATTTGCAGTACATTTATTTACTTTTAGGGATATTATTGAGATAGAATAAATATTGATTTGTTTGTATTTTCTAGGAAATTAAGGTAAGTCGATGTGGGATGGCTGATTTCTTGGTTTATATGGCATTTAAATGGCACATATTATTCATATTCAGACATTTTCATTCATTGTAACACAAAATTAATATTTTTTGACTTCATAATAGATTTTTCAGAGTAACATTCATGATGATGTTCATTCGAGCAATTTGTCGCTTTTTCAGCAAAAATCTCGTATCTACAGCTTTAAACAAGCTGTAGATACGAGGTTTTCGTCGAAAAGCAGCGAATTATCTTTTCACAATTGAGTTTGTGCAAACAGCAACAAAATTTTGCAACTATTGTCGGATGACAGTATGGATAGCTTAGATTCTTTTAACCTATTTACGCTAGCTAATTGGAAATACATAATGATATAGTTTGATAATCTAGGGAAAGTTTTTGATATTTTTTCTTGCCAAAAGTTTGTTTTTTCTCACGATATTTGTAGCTTCTAGTAAATATAATCTTGTATTCACATTACATTTGATACTCATAAAACTGTGTAGACAAATGATTCAGTTGCTAGAGTTTAACATCTTATTCAGATTTTATTTACAAAAAGCTTGGATATATCGTTCAATGCCACATTTAGCTTTTGTACATGCAGTGCTCAGTGTTAACTTTTTCACTTGTTCATTACTCTTTCGACAGTATATAATTTAATGACAAGCAATTCTGCATGTTGAAAGCTGGCAAACATCGTTTTGCCCTCTGTTAAGATGTCTTCCATACTGATAAGTTTTCTCAACTGTCAGGGTTAAATAGAAAATGGTGAAATGTTTTGTAATGTTAAGAAATGTTGTTATTCTCACAAGATGTGTGTGTTTGCTTTTCACATGATATTGTTATCAGCTTTTGCATAACCACATCATTCTCATCATCTTTTGTCTGTCAATGCTTAATTGACTAAACATGTTGAAAAATATTTTGTATTACATTTAATGTTTTGGAGATCATAATACTTTTATTACTTAATTAGAATTTTCTTCTTTTCCCACATTTTAAGGGGGCCTAAATGCATGTACATGTGTCATAAAAATGAGATTTCTTCTCACAAAAAAGTGAGCTGCGAAGCATTCCTACCAAAAATGGTTTTGGCATTTTAGCGCTTTCCCAAACAAGACCTGTTTTTGACGTCCCTAATAGAAAAGACTTATGAAAACATTGAAACAAAAGAAGAAACTGCTGATAACCAGCAGTTTCTCCTATTGTCTCAATATTTTCTGTGCCATATTTTACACAAATCCTATCTTTAATAACACCCATTTTGTCATTTGTGGCAGTTTTTAAAGTGGATCACCCTAAAATTTTGTCGTTTGGGAAAGGTTTAAGCAGTATATACAAAACATCAAACTACTATAATTATGCATGTTCTTGCAGGTGTCTCACCACTGTGACAGTGTAGTAATTGGTTAAAATGTTTTCTTTCTTGACCGCAAGATTGCTGACCAAAAGGAAAATCAATTAGGGATGATAAGAAACTACTCGCTACTTTTGTCTTTGAAGGTTTCTATATATCATAGCAACTTCGAAATCAGAGATTGTTTAAGAAAAAAGGTTAAGATCTTATAAATGCTAATCTATATCTCATTTTTGCAGATACAGAGAGTCCGATCCTTCGAAAGAAAATACAAAAAGCTACGAGAGCGACCAAAGACAATTCACGGCTGGGACGACTTCAAACTTGAAGACAAAAAGAAAGAAGGAACAGACGAAGAGTGCCTTAAACCAAGTGAACCTCCAGTGGTAGTCTCCATTGATACCTCAGGGTCCAACTTTGAGAGAATGCAGTCACTGAGGTTGTCAGGGAGACGATATCAGAAGAAGGAGGAGAGGGAGAAGAAAAAGAGAAGACGACGGACAGTTACGGGTGTTCCAGAGAATATTCTGCATGAGATAGAGAAGTTTGACAGACAGAAACGACACGAGGATGGTCCACGACACACTCCGAGGTCGTACAGCTTTGATGATCTTGATATGGAAGATGACATTGAACGAGACGAGGCTATGGTGAAATATCTGGACGAAATTGACGGGAAGATTGAGGAGAGAATGGCGGAAGAAAAAGCACAAAAACTGATGAAATTCTTTCCATGTAGAAGGTCAAGGTCACTACCTCGTTGTATAAAACTGGGATCAGTTACAAGGTCACTGTCTGTAGAGCGGAATAAGAATAACCGTGATGTTGATAGAGACTTGAATACTAGTTATGGTAGTAGTTCATTAAGCTTGACAAGTGCTGTGTCGTCTGCCTCAAGCAGACTTTCTCGTGCCACTAAACGATCATCAGCTCTGGGGAGCAAACTAAAATCACTCATGTCTGGAAATACCAAAGATAAACCACGACAACGACCTAAATCTCTGGACATTGACACAGTGCTTGATACTAATACTGGCACCAATCAAATAAAATCTCAAGAGAGAAGTAAGAGTACTTACAGTTTGGAGCGTAATCGTGAAGCTAGGAGTGTTCCTGACAGTTTACTGCGGCAGGAATTCTCTGAGGGTTCCAGTTCCACCGTGGGACCGGGAACCTATTACAACTTTGAGAGCAGTACATTACCCAGAGCACAACAAAAGAAATATGATTTTCCGTGGGAGAGCCTCCCCAAGGACTGGACGACTTCGGTGAAATTACGAGAAATATCAAAACGAAGAGCCAAGGAGGATAGGCAATCCTCATCTGGTTAGTATTCTTTCTTTTTACAAATTTATTCATTCTGTAATCTGTTGATCAATTAACCCTTTTCCCAAATGACAAAGTTTTAGGGTGCTCCAATTCAAATGATGCTTCAGAAAAAATGTGAATGACATAGCACAGAAAACATTGAGGCAAAAGGAGAAAATGCTGATGATAGGCATTTTATTCTTTTGCCTCAATGTTTTCCCAAGTCTTTTTCCATTTATGACGTCAAAACTAGGTCTTGTTTGGGAAATGGTTAATTAACCCTTATTAACCCAAATGACAAAAATTTTAGGGTAGTTAGATTGGCAAGCTGCTACAGATGACAGAATTAGTGTCTATAAATATAAGATTTGTATAAAATGTAGCACAGAAAATATTGAGGCAAAAGGAGAAACTGCTGGTTTCTTCTTTTGTCTCAATGTTTTCCCAAGCCTTTTTCTATACAGGACATCAAAACCTACTCTTCTTTGGGAGAGGGTTAGAAAAAATATATCAAAGGGAGGGCCTAACATGATGACATTTCGTGTTCATTATAAGTTGTCTCCCTTTGTTTAAATGATTTTTTTGCCAAATATGCACAAAACAGTAACACTGTCTGTATTGAATATGGATCAAAATATGAGATACCATGCTATGAAAAATATATAGAACTTTATAATTATTTTAAAAAAATAAAAAAAAAAAAACAAAAAAACATTGTACTAAAAGAAAAAAGTAGGTGACCAACTTTGATATAGTTTAAGTAATGTTCATTTTTCATAAACAATAAACAGTAAGATTTCGGTTACAAGTATAGGTAAGTCGCCTCTTACCTACTTAGCGACATCATGATCATAATTTGCTCTTAGCGACATTCTGCCTCTTATTGGGATTCTTTTCAAACGTTCATAATGGCTGTATCTTATTTTTTGACAAGTCTAGTTGACAGATTTGATTTGAACTAGACCTGTCAAAAAATAAGAAGTGGGCATTATGAACTTTTGAAAAGTATCCCAATAAGAGGCAAAATGTCGCTAATCATCATTAGCGACATTTTGCCTCTTATTGGGACACTTTTCAAAAGTTCATAATGCCTGCTTCTTATTTTTTGACAGGTCTAGTTGACAGATTTGATTTGATACTTCAGAACATTGTATCGGAATTGTTTATGTTAACCCCATTAATGTAAACAATTGAGAGTTATTCTTTTCACTTTACCTTTTCCTAGACATATAATTTTTTAGGTTAAATTCTTAAGGCTGACCAAGTCATTTACTCACAAACTGTACTCTTGCTTAAGGCCTCTGATATTAGTCTTGTGTACTTGTTATGAAAGACGGCCGTTTAATATTTTAAATGTGTTTCTTCCATTTTTAAATTCGTTTTAGATATTTATGTTAACAGTCAATTGGTGAGAAGGATAAATCCAGACTTCAAAAATGGTTCCATTGGACAATGACAGATGACGAATGCATTTGTTTTGTTAACGACATGTTCTGTGTCACATTTTCTCAACACCTCGGTATATGAAATAAGAGCAAATTATGAACATGATGTCGCTAAGTAGGTAAGAGGCTAGCGCCTCTTACCTATACAAAGATTTTTTCATGAATCATGTTGATAGTTAGTATGGAGAACAGCCAAAAACTATTTGACATATTACTGTTTGGTAAATTATTAAAATGTCATCATCCTATTATAAAAATAACTGTTGTTCACAACCGTGAGAAAAATATAAAAAAATGATAACCCTTACTTACATAATGGCAGATTTTGTATTGATGGAATAAAGCTGAAGAAAACTTCGAGAGCAAAAAAGAAAATGCTGACAGTCAGCATTTTCTTCTTTTCTCTCTAAATGTATTCTATCAATGCCATAGCAATTGCAAAATTTATGTGAAAGCAATGATTAATTGTTTGTGCAATGCCTTTGATTTTTGACAAGCATTCAATTTTGTAATTTGGGAAAAGGTAAAAGTAAGATTTTTATCATCCTTTCCACTGTAACTTGAAGCAAATTGCCACAATAAATTAGAAGTAAAAGCTAGTTATTAGTCCCCTACCGGTGTTCACACCGGAGGGGACTATAGGTTTGCCCTCCGTCTGTCCGTCCGTCCGTCCGTCCGTCTGTCCGTCCGTCCGTCTGTCCGCTCAAATCTGGATCCTGCGATAACTTGATAACTAAGCAAGCGTTTTTGATGAAAGTTGGTATATGACTAGATGGCAATGTGTAGATTATGCACATCATTTTATTTTTGTTTTTCGACTTAAATTAAGGTTGCTATGGTTACAGAAATAGTGAAAATATGGCCAAAAATGGGATCCTGCGATAAGATAATAACTAAGCAAGCTAGTTTGATGAGACTTGGTATATGACTATATGGCAATGTGTAGATTATGCACATCATTTTATTTTTGTTTTTAGACTAAAATTGTTGTTGCTATGGTTACGGGAATAGTGAAAATATGGCAAAAAATATTGGATCCTGCGATAAGTTAATAAGTAAGCAAGCTAATTTGATGAGACTTGGTATATGACTAGATGGCAATGTGTAGATTATGCACATCATTTTATCTTTGTTCTTTGACGAAAAGTGTGGTTGCTATGGTAACGGAAATAGTGAAAATATGGCAAAAAATGGATCCTGCAACTTAATCTATTATTGATTACCATATTGAGTCAATGTGAAGCCGGTAGGGGACTTTATGTGTTGCATACAACACCAGATACTTGTTTATTAAGAAATTTTGGGGGAAAGAGGAAATAAGGGACGATTTTATTCAGTTTAAAGTGACGTATTTTCGGACAAACAAATAGTATTTCATGAGTGTTGTTATAAGATCTCGTAACTACGGCTTGATTCAAGCCGTAGTTGCGAAATTTTGTAACAACACGGACGGTTTATCAAAACATAACAGTAAACCAAATCTATATTTAGCACAAAATTCATTGCCATTAATACTTACAGACAGGGCTGCGGCCATGGCACAGTTGGTAGCCATCCCTGGTCGCGGCAAATACCCTACTAGTTGGGTCCAATACCCCAATCCCGTGACCATTCTCTGGCTAACATGTTTTGACGATTGATTTGACATCTATAGACCTTTTAGAAAAAAATTAAGAACCATGCCCCTCGAGATTTTGCTGGCGTTTTTTGCTATAGGGCCAAATCCAAAATGGCCGCCACCGCCATATTGAAAAATTAACTTTTGAACCAGATCACCTACAATCAAGCATAAATACACTTTTCAGACTGAATTTATCACGAGAAATCCGTTTTTGACATTAGTATTACACTAAAATGTTGTTTTGACCAAAATTTGCAAGATGGCCGCCGGTGTAAAGTTGAAAAAAATGAAATTTACATAACTTTTGAAGTAAAAAGCCTAAAGTTGAGTATAAATACACTTTTCTTACTGAATCTATCACGGGGAATCCGATTCTCACATTAATTGTACATTTAAATGTCTTTTTGACCAAATATACAAGATGGCCGCCAACGCAAATTTGAAAATTTAACTTGAAAATGATTACTTTTGAATAAAATCATCTACAATCAACTGTAAATACACTTTTCATACGAAATCTATCACTTTGAATTCATTTCTGACATTAGTTTTACACTAAAATGTTATTCTGACCAAGATGTTCAAGATGGCCGCCAGGGTTATGTTGAAAAAATAAAATTTTAATAACTTTTGAAGAAAATAGCCTAAATTCATGTGTAAATACACTTTTCTGACTTAATCTATCATGCTAAACCCGACTCTGACATTTAATTTACACTAAATGTATTTTTGACCAAAATATACAAGATGGTCGCCAATGTAAATTTAGAAAAATAACTTTGAAATGATTACTTTTGAACCAGATCACCTACAATCAAGTGTAAATACATTATTCACACTGAATCAAATATGGGGAATCCTATTCTGACATAAGTTTGATGCAAGAATGTCGTTTTGACAAAATTATCAACTATTAAGGCCATATGATGGAGTGAACAGAAACATAAAATGGCACCCTGGTAATTCATTGTTCATGATAATAAGTTCTATCTACATGATATGAAAACAAACTTCTGAAACAGTGAAAAGTTATCACGTTATCTAACTGAACCGTAGCTTTCAGAACAACCATATTCGGTAGAATCAGATTCCGACGAATTATCGCCCCATGCTCGTCATTTGATCCGCCATCATCCGATTCACACTAGCTTTCGTAAGCTTCCTCGAGTGCAGGCAGGGTAACTGGAAGAGCAGGGCGTGTATAGCAGACAGGGCCGCAGCGGTCACCCACCAACTCCCATCCATGTCCGAGTGGAAATGGATGCTGCTTCACGGCCAAGTAGTTGGCACGCAGCATATGCTGGCGGAGGCTATCTCCATCAGGAAGAAGTTGCATAACTAACGTCTTTTTCATGATCTTGCACATACTTGTACGAACTTCAGCCATAGAGGGGCTTTTCCTATCCCCATAGACCACTTCTCGCGTAAACCGGAAGAGTTCATTACGTGATGATCTCCCACCAAGAAGGCAAATGGCATGTGTTTAGTGATAATGATAGTAGAAAGCTTATCCATGACGTCATTAACAACGGATTTGTTAGGAGCTTGACTGTATGACATATGGTAATTCGCCTTGCTCCTCTCTGTTTGCACTTTCATGCAAGCATGGAAGCCATAATAAGTGGATATACTATGACTTTGTGCATCAGGGCGGTCACTTTTCTGACCGATACGAGCAAGTACATAAATAATATGCCGCTTACACTGCGCCTCTGTACCGGGCGATTCATAGTCAGACTCTGGGCGGATGGGAGAATCACCACGCTGGATAGTTTTGAATGGTTTGACAACCTGCATCAAGGATACTTTCTCTGTCAATGCCTTTGAAACAGTCTTGGACTCTTTGATGCGTTCATTCGTATCCTGGTTGTCGTCCATGCTTGTTTCGACCTCATCCTGCGCACGATTTTGGACACCCTGCAATGACATCCAATTAGTACAGTGTGCAGTGCCCCCTCCTGTCAGAGTCTCGTTGTGGAAGTCATCATTGTCAATGATGCTTACACTGGGATTCCCCTCTGTGATCTCACTGAGACACACTGAGCATAGCCCAGATATCTCGAAGCAGAAGCATGTTATGATAGCTTATACCTATTCCTAGCTTATGACAGGAATCATCGAGCTTCTTGCTACGGGTCATACCATCAAGGGTGACAGTAGGAGTCAGGCTGTAATGACCCTGTTGTAATTGATGCAGCTGATACTGATGCATGTGTAGCGACTGCTTTCCTCTCATATAAGCTTGGCCTACCTGGTCTGCCTTGCATTAAAAGAAAATAGGATATGATCTTTTGTAGTGGATTGGTTGCTGACGAGATGGCAGACTGTATATTGTGCAGTTGCGTTGTATGACGGGTTGTGATGCAAACTCCGGTTTCTACGGCAAGGGTAAGATTCCCTATATTTCAAGATGGCGAAGGGCCCTTTAGCGAGACAGCAGCTTGGCCAGTGCGGAGTAAATCTCATCATAGAGGGAGAAGTGATTAATACACTCTTCCAGTTTACGCGAGAAGTGGTCTATTGTGATAATAAAATCCCCTCTATGGATGCCACTAAGCGGAAGACCATGAAAAAGAAGTCATTTATGAGTCGTTTTCAAAATTCGCAGGTTTTCGTGTCCACGTGTGATAAATTGTACATTTAAGTAATCAAATAAACATTAATGTTAAAAATGAGTCGATACCAATGCAATTGTGTTAATTAAGCATAAAAATTTAGCATGTTACATGCTTTAGTGAGGTATTTTACATGTTATATGGCCTGAAATGTGTAAATTTGCTTTGTCCCACTGCTACCCTTATTGGTTTTGACCAGCAAAAATAACTACTTTTAATCGTAATTGAAAAACTTTTTGGGGTTAGTTTGCATGACAATATGTAAAATTACACTTTAAGTATACCAGTGACCCAAATGATATTATGGAAATGGTATAAAAATCATCATATATCCTTGTCCCACAGATTTTTGTCTTTGGTGTTCCAGTGTCTAAAAAGTCAAAGAAATGCAATCTGAATTAGATGTAGACACAAATCATCTACCTCCTTTTGAAAAGCTACCGTAGGTTCATACATTACAATTGAAAGAGGAAGAATTTATTTTGTGTCTTGTTAATAATTTGAAAAAGAAGGCGATTAACTTGTACAGTACTTTTTAGCTCACCTGAGCACGAAGTGCTCAAGGTGAGCTATTGTGGTCGCTTTTTGTCCGTCGTCCGTCTGTCCGTCCGTCCGTCTGTCCGTCCGTCCGTCCGTCCGTCTGTCCACAATTTGTTGTTACCACTCTAGCATCCACAAATATTGACCAATCTTGACCAAACTTGGTCAAAACATGTATGACTATAAGTTCTCGGATGAGTTTGATTTTGAGTCAGATCGGACCAGGAAGTCTAGAGTTATGTGCCCTTGAACGTCAAAAATGGCTAGTTTTGACTTTGTTACCACTCTAGTATCTACAAATATTAACCAATCTTTACCAAACTTGGTCAAAACATGTATGACCATAAGTCCTCGGATGAGTTCGATTTTTAGTCAGATCGGACCTGGAAGTCCAGAGTTATGTGCCCTTGAACGTCAAAAATGGCTAGTTTTGACTTTGTTACCACTCTAGTATCTACAAATATTGACCAATCTTAACCAAACTTGGTCAAAACGTGTATGACCATAAGTTCTCGTATGAGTTTGATTTTGAGTCAGATCTGACTAGGAAGTCTGGAGTGATGTGCCCTTGAACGTCAAAAATGGCTAGTTTTGACTTTGTTACCACTCTAGCATCTACAAATATTGACCAATCAAGACAAAACATTGCCACAATGTTGGTTACTATAAGATCTTGGATGAGTTTGATTTTCAGTGTGATAAGAACAGGAAGTCTGGAGTTATGTGCCCTTAAATTTGACAAAATTGCTGTTTTCGACTTTGTTTGCACTGTAGCATCTACATTTATTGACTAATCAAGACAAAACTTGGCCACAATCTTGGTGACTATAAGATCCTTGATGAGTTAAATTTTCAGCTTGATTTGGCCAGAAAAACAAGAGTTATTGGCCCTTTAATTTCATAAAATTACTGTTTTCGACTTTATTTTCTCTCTAACAAACAAATATGGACCAATCAAGACACAACTTGGTCACAATGTTGTTGACCATAATATCTTTAATGTTTTAATTTGTCAGATTGATTGGACTAAATAAAACGGAGTTGTGTGCCTTTGATGGTTACAAAATTGTTGTTTTCGACTTTGTTTTCTCTCAAACAGCAATAAATATTAACCAATTAAAAAACTTGGACAGAATGTTGATGAGAATATCTTTATCAGAACAGAGTTATGTGCCCTTGACTGTGACAAAATTGTTGTTTTCTTCCACTTTGTTTTTACTGTAACAGCTACAAATATTGATCATTCAAGATTATGAAAGCAGTTTTCATCTGGATCATAATCTCGCATCTTAAATTATGTGCTCTTGAACTTGACAACATTGGGACTTTCATTCTATCTAGGTGCAGGTGAGCGATTAAGGACCATCATGGTCCTCTTGTTTTCTTTGTCTTTGGGATGACGCACTTTATTATACTTTGAAAGGCACCTTTTTGTTAGATATTTGTCCGGTATATCTGACTTTGAGTACAGTAAATGCTTTCAATAGTAGATTTAACAAATACCCTATTTACACGTATACTTTTGCAAATTAGTGTGAAATTGTCCTTGGTGTTCCAGTCCTTGGTGTTCCGGTCTAAGCACTGGAGCGCCAAAGACAAAAATAAAATGGCACCGAGGTATGTCATATTGCATGGATCAGATAGATATTATCAAAATAAGGTAACCTACCAAATTTCAGCTTTGTTCGTGCAATAAATTTAGAGAAAATGCCAAATTTAGGTTTCGCTCGATGTTTTAAGTGGAGTTCCATGTTAAGGGCTGAAAACGACTTTTGGGAATGTCTGAATGAATGGAGCAGATAGATATCATTGAACAAACGTTACTTACCAAATGTGAGCTTTCTTTGTCCATTTTTAGCTCACCTGAGCACGAAGTGCTCAAGGTGAGCTATTGTGGTCGCTTTTTGTCCGTCGGCGTCCGTCTGTCCGTCTGTCCGTCCGTCCGTCTGTCCGTCCGTCCGTCTGTCCACATTTTGGTGTTACCACTCTAGCAGCCACAAATATTGACCAATCTTAACCAAACTTGGTCAAAACATGTATGACCATAAGTTCTCAGATGAGTTCGATTTTGGGTCAGATCGGACTAGGAAGTCAGGAGTTATCTGCCCTTGAATGTCAAAAATGGCTAGTTTTGACTTTGTTACCACTCTAGTATCTACAAATATTGACCAATCTTAATCGAACTTGGTCAAAATATGTATGACTATAAGTTCTCAGATGAGTTCGATTTTGAGTCAGATCGAACCAGGAAGTCTGGAGTTATCTGCCCTTGAACGTCAAAAATGGCTAGTTTTGACTTTGTTACCACTCTAGAATCTACAAATATTGACCGATCAAAACAAAACTTTGCAACATTGTTGGTAACTATAAGTTCTCAGATGAGTGCGATTTTGAGTCAGATCGGACCAGGAAGTCTGGAGTTATTTGCCCTTGAACGTCAAAAATGGCTAGTTTTGACTTTGTTACCACTCTAGCATCTACAAATATTGACCGATCAAAACAAAACTTTGCAACATTGTTGGTAACTATAAGTTCTCAGATGAGTTCGATTTTTTGTCAGATTGGACCTGGAAGTCTGGAGTTATTTGCCCTTGAACGTCAAAAATGGCTAGTTTTGACTTTGTTACCACTCTAGCATCTACAAATATTGACGGATCAAGACAAAACTTTGCCACAATGTTGGTAACTATAAGATCTTGGATGACTTCAATTTTCAGTGTGATTGAAGTAGGAAGTTTGGAGTTATGTGCCCTTGAATTTGACAAAATTGCTGTTTTCGACTTTGTTTACACTGTAGCATCTACATTTATCGACTAATCAAGACAAAACTTGGTCACAATGTTGGTGGCCATAAGATCCTGGATGAGTGAAAATTTCAGCTTGATTTGACTAGAAAAATCAGAGTTATTGGTCCTTGAATTTCACAAAATTACAGTTTGGACTTTATTTTCACTCTAACAATATATTGACCAATCAAAAAAAAATTGGAAATAATGTTGATGAGAATATTTTTATCAGAACAGAGTTATGTGCCCTTGTCTGTGACAAAATTGTTGGTTTCTTCCACTTTGTTTTTACTGTAACAGTCACAAATATTGATCATTCAAGATAATGAAAGCAGTTTTCAGCTGGATCATAATCTCACATCTTAAATTATGTGCTCTTGAACTTGACAACATTGTGACTTTCTATTCTATCTAGGTTCAGGTGAGCGATTAAGGACCATCATGGTCCTCTTGTTTTTAGAGAAATGCCAATTCAAAGTTTTGTATTGACAGACAGGCTGACAGACGGTAAATGCTAGAACAATATTGCCCTAAATGTTTTATATTGGTGCATTAAAATCCTATATTATTACACATTAACTATCTCTCTTTGCATTCCTATATCGTTCGACTCATGCTGTGTTACTAAATTCATGTATTAAAGGAGGTTAGATTTTACTATCAACTGGAGGTTAAGCTTGGACTTTTCATTGGCATTTTAATTTGACAAGAGTTCTGATGTACGTTCCGGGAAGCGGAATCAAATGGGACAAATATTATCTGCCAGTTTCAACCTAAATCAATGCAAAATAAACATGTTAAAGCAAAGAAAAAAGATTATTTTATTTGGGGTTATGTTGATGTCTTTGGTGTTCCGATAATGTCTTTGGTATTCCGGTAATGTTAAATTCATTTTCCAAGAAAACTGATCAAGCAAATGCATCAAAAGTACTAGTTATATAAAGCAAATTGGACATATTAATTTTGACGATTGAAACTTTTCTGGGCATTTGGACTCAAATAAGAAATTTTGAGACTAAATTGTTTGTTTTTTCCCAACTTTAGCAGCCAGAGGTACTTTAATGTAAATGTTTATGTAATTATGCATCCAAAATGATTTTTTTCTATTATTTATAAGCTATTGACATTTTAAGATGTAATTTGGTGAAAAAAATGTGAACTATCTTTCAATTTATATTATTTTCATACCATTATTTAACCGGAACACCAAAGACATTTTTGTCCGGAACACATTGTTAATATCTGATTTAGAAGCTACACACCCACAATACAGGGTGGAAAATGATTTGAAACATGTTATTAAGAATCTACCAACAAATTAAGAACACAAACATTAAGATATTTGACAAATATTTTTCATGATTTACTGGTCTTAAAAACCTGCGAATTTTGAAATTGACTCTTATGCGTCTTCGTCCTCCGCCTCCGCCAACATATGCTGCGTGCCAACTACTTGACCTATCTTGTGCCTCACCCTGCCGTGAAGCAGCATCCATTTCCACTCGGACATGGATGGGAGTTGGTGGGTTACCGCTGTGGCCCTGTCTGCTATACACGCCCTGCTCTTCCAGTTACCCTGCCTGCACTCGAGGAAGCTTACGAAAGCTAGTGTGAATCGGATGATGGCAAATCAAATGCGATAATTCGTCAATTCGGAATCTGATTCTACCGAATACAGTGATTCTGAAAACTCCTATTTAGATTAGATAACGTTAAACTTTTCACTGTTTAAGAAGTTTGTTTTCATATCATGTAGTTGCCGTTACTAAAGATAGATAGAACTTGTAATCATGAATCATGAATTGCCAGGGTGCCATTTTATGTTTCTGTTCACTCCATCATATGGCTCCCATCGGTGATATTTGTAAAAACGACATTCTTGCATCAAACTTATGTCAGAATAGGATTCCCCATATTTGATTCAGTGTGAATAATGTATTTACACTTGATTGTAGGTGATCTGGTTCAAAAGTAATCATTTCAAAGTTATTTTTCTAAATTTACATTGGCGACCATCTTGTATATTTTGGTCAAAAATACATTTAGTGTAAATTAAATGTCAGAGTCGGGTTTAGCATGATAGATTCAGTTAGAAAAGTGTATTTACACATGATTTTAGGCTATTTTCTTCAAAATGTATTTGAAAAAAAATCAACATTATATTGGCGGCCATCTTGAACATTTTGGTCAAAATAACATTTTAGTGTAAAACTAATGTAAGAAATGAATTCAACATGATAGATTTCGTATGAAAAGTGTATTTACAGTTCATTGTAGATGATCTTGTTCAAAAGTAATCATTTTCAACTTGATTTTTCAAATTTGTGTTGGCGACCATCTCGTATATTTTGGTCAAAAAGACATTTAAACGTACAATTAATGTGAGAATCGGATTCCCCGTGATAGATTCAGTAAGAAAAGTGTATTCACCCTTGACTTTAGGCTTTTTACTTCAAAAGTTATTTAAATTTTATTTTTTCAACATTACACTGGCGGCCATCTTGAAAAATTTTATCAAAACAACATTTTAGTGTTAAACTAATGTCAAAAACGGATTTCTCGTGATAAATTCAGTCTGAAAAGTGCATTTACACTTGATTGTAGGTGATCTGGTTCAAAAGTTAATTTTTCAATATGGCCGCGGCGGCCATTTTGGATTTGGCCCTATAGCAAAAAACGCCAGCAAAATCTCGAGGGGCATGGTGTCTAATTTTTTTTTAAAAGGTCTATAGATGTCAAATCAATCGTCAAAACATGTTAGCCAGAGAATGGTCACGGGATTGGGGTATTGGACCCAACTATACAAATGGTTTGATATGGTTAACCTATGTGGGCGAGCAGCAGGAGGCTGAGTAAGAATGTTGTGGAAGTACTGGTATTAGAAATGACAGGAATCCATGGTTAGGTGCTACAGCCACTATGATAATGACCATAACAGTTGAATTGAGTTTATTGGGGTTGTACGCCGTTTACAACTTCTATGGTCATATTCCGGCGGCTGGAGCACTTAACCATGGGTTCCTGGTATTTCTCGCACCAGTACAACGACAATATCCAAACCGAGCCTCCAGCTGCTCTCTCACATAGATGATTCACACCTATTGGTGAGAGACAAATAACTTTGCGTTTGGCGTGAAACCTCAATCAAAAGAGCTTCAGTTAATCTCTAAATAATATTCATAGGCGCATGCATGGTTTTAATCTTGATGAACAGACATTTAAAACTTATCAAAATTATTAGTGAAAATTGTTGAATGTGACCTAAAACCTAATACAGACACATTAAAAGTATTTTTAGTCTGGTCAATATATGATTTGACCTGGACAAAATTTGAACAGAAATGAAATATGCACCATTCTACTCAGGAAGTATCTACCTTTTAACAGAAAAAAATATAAAAGAATCCCTCCGTTCGGATTTTTGTAATTTTGGGTCAAAAATTGGGTATTTTGCTGAAAAATGAGAAAAAATGGAATTTTCTACTTTTTGAATAAAAATTTTATTTCATCAAGATTTTGTTTGCGAAAATGATATCAATTATCGATTACATTGATACAACAATAAAATTTAGCCAAAAACCATAACAAATGATTTTTTTTCTGATTTTTTTTAATCATCAAAAGGGGGGAGGGGCGCATAGGCGGGGGGGGGGGGGGGGGGGGGGGGGTGTATTTATTACTTTCATAGTAATAGTTATCATTTCTTTATTGGGATTTCTATTTTAGATTATATTGAATTAATTGGATTTGGATTCAACACTCAGTTTGGCTTTTCTCTTTCAAATTGCAGTATTTGGTGCACCTGACCATGTTAGAATTACATAGTTATTAGTTTGTTGTTGTTGTTGTATTTTTTCTGAAAATGTGAAATGTGATGTTTACATGAAATGAACTGCTATTAGACATCAATGAAATTACTGTAAATAAAGTGTTTTGGCTAAAAAAGTCAAATTATATGTATTACAGTTAGAGGGTTTGACTCCTGCAGAATATGAAAAAATATATTGATACCCGGGGCTGGTGGGGATGTTAATAAATGCACTTATCAAATGCTCCCTGTAAAGCTACTAAATCATATTTTAGACGAAAATAGTCAAATCATATTTTTTACCGCATGGTACAGAAAATCCTGTATGAGATATAGCAATTGGCATGGTCAACAAATTCTTTACTCTTAGAATTCATTTCTGACAATGAATATCACTGTCTAAATCAGCTGAAATTCTGAACCAAAAGACTTTAATGTTTACGAATAATTGTCAAACATACCAAAGTCGGCGTGAATCAGTTTACAGCTAAAGAGATACAGCGAATAGACAAACAATGGAAAAATGATTACAATTGAGGATGTTTCTATACTAAATGTGTAGGCTGCATGAAACCAGTTTTTGTCAACGACTAGGCTCCTCTGTTAATTAATGCCACTGAGACGATACTCCTAATATCAGTCATGACATAGCCAACCCAGGTCTTTCTTTGACATCTATTGTCTCTTGCTCCAGACATTACAGAGTAAATACAAGTGGTTGCATGCAAGACATGTCAATACCATCTGAGGCACCGTCCCTTTAGTGTCGGTGAGTTTTATGGGATCCTAACCTTTGAACCTATAAACCCTGGGTCAAAATGTCGTCAGATGGTCTGTGTCAGACCCCAAAATACCCAACAGATCACAGCGGTGTCATTATGACTGAGACGCTTTAAATCCAAAGCTTTGGGTGTGAAACTCACTACTGGTGAAGGGTAGAATGCGCAAAGGCATCTAAGACCCTTCCTTGAACCCATGCTCATGTGATGACAGGAGTGGGAGGATCTTCTTGAACTTCCCCCAAGCATCACTGCATTGGTGGTGATATCAGTATTTCTTGGCACCTGGGCAGCTTGACCCCCGCGAGCACAGATACCCGTGAGTATATTGCCCATGAGTACTAAAAGTTCAGGGTGTATCTTTGCCCTCACCCTTAGTATCTTGACCCCCGTGGAGGCGGGCAAGATAAACAGGCTGAGGTGTTTTGGTGATCAGTGGCCAAACATTCCTGTGGTATCTTGGCCCCTCATGTTATTTTCACATTCTAAGTATTTCTATTGGAACTTCAGGCATTTGTAACTATAGGTAGCTCGTTTGATTATTGCTTTCCCACTTGAAATCAACTAATGAGTTTAATAACTTTTTACTTGTTTATTATTGGCGTATTCCACCTAATTTTTTTTTACCAAAAATTTATCATTTACTAGTTTGTTTTCTATCGTTTGTGCAATTTACCTTTAGACAGCCATGATATGGGATGAGGGATCTTGGCCCCAACCCCCTATTCCAGGCCAATTAAATGAAAAATTAATTTGATCAAAACTCATTTAACTTTGGCTTTTCTTTACATTTAACTGTAATATAGGGTAAGATTTATAAACATATCTTTGCTCTTATTTTAAAGATTGCAGCCGTGATACCTCAACCAGGAACAAACCAAAATTGCACCGAGTCCTTGTTTATGAAGTTTTGCACCAAAGGTCTCATATGCTCAAATAACTTCATGATATGGTCTATAAACTCAGGTCCCCAGTAGTTGTTGCATGCAAAATAATCACCTTGATATTTGTAAAAAATAATGATGAAACTCATCTTCCAGTCATGGGGTATCAGACCTATGCCATCAGTGACATTACTATCCTGAGGTCATATTACCACCTCTCTCTTAATCGGAAATGATGCTTGACAGGAATGATGTTTTTCCACTCTTCCGTTAACTAAGAGCCTTAGGGACCATGCCACAAGTAACTTAAGGAGGGACAGCTAACAAATGTAATGTTAGGGCGTCCGACTCTCATATTCTACATTTAAAATTATAACATATTGTGCTAACCACCGCAATATCAAGCTATAACTCTTCTTTGTCTTTCTTACAAACTTCTCGTCAACAACATACGTTTTGCCATGCCAATTTGCTTGGCAACTTGAAGATTTGCCATCTTCAAGGATAAACATGCAAATGGAAGCAAATATTGAAAGCAAATAAACTAAATCATGATGCACATTCTATTGTTTTTATGACATACAGGTACCATCATTGTATTGTTAGAAAAATCAAATCACCCCATCCCAATTGAATCAGAGAGAGTCTTGCTTATCAAAATTTTTGTTGTTTCATAGATCATTAAATCCGAGATTAATATATAAAATTCAAAGTAAGAACCGATATAGCCTGATCTAATGTTGCGAATTACCAGGAAAATAGTTGTTTATAACTTTTTTCCGTTGCCTTTTTAACTGCCAGGTAAAAAAAAATGGGGCTTATTTACGGTGGAGAATGTGCATTGTGGGATGGGTAAACCTACGGACAATTCTGTCTCGCTTCAGCTAGGACATTTTGCAATAACTTTCTTATTTCTCCGTCAATTTTCTAACGTTTTTTGCATGAACCCGCCTTACTGAGCTCTTTCCTGTGATTATGACTTACTTGAATTCTCCTTGTAATTATTTCAAGAATGGATCCCCACCGACCAGAAAAAATCAGGTCGTTTCTCTGGTCGGTTGGGATCAATATTTGCAAAAAGTATGAGGTGCTTTCAAAGGAAAGAGCTCCGTAAGGCGGGGTACATGCAATAAACCTTTTGAAAATTGACGCAGAAATAAAAGAGTTACCTGTATTGCAAAATATTTGACCAGAATCAAGATTATTTTTGTCTGTAGTCGATATCCATCCTATGACGCATAATCTCCACCGTTTTATTATAGAACCTTAAAAATTTGGGATATTATAACTTTCAATCATAGGATTATGGGTTCAATGGCTGCCTTGGTCATTATAATGTTTGTCCTTTGACAAAAGTTGTTTTCTCTCAAAACAGGACGAATCATTTACTAATGACCAGCATGATGGATTAAATTTGAATTTGTGTCTGCACTGATACAAGAAATATCAGGAAAACATGATCAGGTGCACCCATGACGACGCCATATGACTAATAATTTAATGAAATAAGGATTTAATCATAGTTTCGCTCATTTATTCAATTACGATAAATCTTAGTCAGATAAAGGAATATGTAATATATTTATTACTATGCTAGTATCAGTAATCCCCTGTCCCCCCCCCCCCCCCCCCCGCCCCACAATAGAAAAATTATAAAAAATCATTTTTTTTTTTATATTTAATAGCTAATTCTTTTTTGGTATCAAAGAAAATCATATTTGATAACATTTCCTCACAAAATAACTACACAAACAATAATATTTTTCACAAAATGATAGATTCCAGTTTTTCACATTTTTTAGCAAAAATACCCAATTTTTGACCCAAAATTACAAAAATCCGAACGGAGGGATTCTTTTATATTTTTTTCTATGAACAGTTACATACTTCCTGAGTGTATTGACATAGGTTTCAATTCTGTTCAAATTTTGTCCAGGTTGCACCAATATTATTTTAGTTTGACCAGACTATTTGGTTTCAAAACTATGTCTGAGATTGATGTTGGATGTTTTTCAAAGATATATATTTCCTGATATAGAAGTGTGTTTGTTTGGCTATAGGGGATACCCAAACATTCCAAATATGGTACATAGATAACACGGGTAAAAGGGGGACTTTAAGAAATTATGAAAATGAAAACACTGTTCTTTTTTTTTCTGGGTCAATTATAAAAAGTTTCAGGGATAATACAAATTGACCATAAAACATACTTTGGATATAACATGGACAGAAAATGTGAAGATTCATCCATGGTACAAATATCCATACTGTGCATCCTGACCTGAAAGACTGATACACTTTTTCAACCAATTTTTTTGCTGTCAACTGGGGTCTGATATCAGACTGGCATGTCCTTAGGCAATGTTACATTCAGAGTCCCAGCATAGTATTTGTGAAACCCAGGAAGAATTATGAGCACAGACTTAGAGAAAATTGTAGAGATATGGCTGAAAAATTACTTAAAGTTACTTGCATAAGTTTGAAACTACATAAGATCACACGAAACATATTGTCTTTTCTGATGTCCTGAGTCAAACATGGCGTAGAGATAGGGGATTTGACACTGATGGGATAAAGTCAATATAGATGATTGTTTAAACTGCCTCTAAGTACCCCGGATTATCTGTATTTTTGTTCACCCTGCTTGACCCTGCTGCGATATGAACATTCAAACATTTGTAACCTGAATTTTGTAAAAGGTATAAATTCTGAAAGTATGATCAATCTGAATCTGTATTATTATTAGTATTTAAACTAATTCATAACCCCTTTTAATAGATGCAATTCTAAGACACCCAACTAAAAAAAGCTATTTATTGTCTACGAATTATTTATTCAAAATTTAGAGAAAAGAAAAAACAAAAATGAGCTTTTACATGTATAAATCTACAAACAATGTCATGATGTAAAATTGTTTGTGAATTGTAAAACCAAACCAGGTTTATTGTGGGATAATTGTGAAGCATAAATAATTGGTCTAGTTATGCCTAATAATAATTTGAAATAGTAACTTCAAGCTTCTCAGCGCATGCAGAGAAAAAAAGCGACCAATTTTAGTAATTACCAGCAAAACAAATTGCATTTTTTTCGGTCACCCTTTCTGTTTTGAAATTGAATTTGCAACAGGAAATTGTTGCAAAACTATTGCAAGAGCAAGTACATCGTGCATGGTTTTACAATTTTCTTGCACTCATTGTTTTGTTTCACTTTAAAAAATGGTTCGGAAACTTCTATTTAGATGTAAATAAAACAAGGTTTACATTGTAAAGGATAAATTATCGGTTTTACAAAATGACAAAATGAGCTTGTAATTCCGTGAGACAACAGACCATGAATGGAATGTGGGATATATTTGTTTCATAATCTGAGGTAATAGTAATTTTTTGATATAAAAAAAGATTATGTTTACAGAAATGAGGCATGCCTCAGACAAACTGACAAATAAGAGGATGAGGAACTTGCAATGAAGTTGTTAGAAATAAAATGTTAGTGAAAGCACTGTATAAATTAAGAGTTTAACCATAACATGAAATATTTGATGTGCGAATGTAACAAAACAATATGAAAATTGAAATGTACAAAATCACCCAATTTTCAGGGGCTTAAAGTGTAAATTCTGATAAAGCTATGAGCAGTGAATTGTATCTAAAAATATATTATTTCAACGAGTGAAAAGCGTAAACATTTCGCCAGAGGGATTTATAAGGCCGTTAAGTGGTAACTTGTAGGGTGGTAACAATAGCAGTTTGGTGTTTAACGGGATAACATTATAGTCATCGTGTTACAGCGTCCTTTTTGAGGACAGTGAAAGATAATACTTCAACCAGGTAACAGATTTGTGGGGATATTTAAATTGTCAGTGGTTTTTGTGGATCGGAATATTATTTTTTCACAGACGGTTATTTAACCCTTTCCCAAACAAGACCTGGTTTTGATGTCCCTTATAGAAAAAGCTTGGGAAAACATTGCAACAAAAGAAGAAACTGCTGATAACCAGCAGTTTCTCCCTTTGTCTCGATATTTTCTTAGCTATTTTGTACAAAAATCCTTTCTTTTTCAATGTCCATTTTGTCGTCTGCCGCAACTTTCAAATTGTACCATCCTAAATTTTTGTTGTTTGGGAAAGGAATAAGATCGAGTTTAATTATTTATTTTCAAATTAAAAAAGTTTAAAAACAAAAGAGTGCTTTAGGTAAAATGGATGATGACATTTTTTTAAAAAAATTGAAAACTTAACTTTTGAAAAATGTTTCATATAATAACTATAATTATTGATCAAATCTTATTTTAACCCTTTCCTGATAAAATATTAAGACAAAAGGACAAAATAAATGTTACAAAAGGCAGAACATCTAATGTTATGATATTGAAAATTGACATTGATAGAAAAGGAGAAATGCTGGGTATTAGTTTTTTCTCCATTGCTCTCTGTTTTATGAAACTTTATGCATCGATGATATCAACTTAGCTTTGACCTGCTCTTTTGTATTGTACATGTGCTCTTTATGTTTTAAAGCAAAAATAAAAAAAAATGAAAAATTTGGTAATTCATAAATTCTCGCTAAATAAAATTACAGTTATCTATTCAGTAATAAAAGGGTAATCAAATTGTCATAGCTCCAAGGGTTTGATGTAAGATTAATGAATAGATAGATAGCGAAAGGATTACGTTTTATTGTGAACTAGAGCGAAAAGTTGAAACCTTTCTTTAAAATCGAAGTTTGTGATTTTGAAAAACATCCACATTAGTTAAGAGAATTGATGTTATTTTTTGTTTGTAATTGGTACATCATAGCTTGGAAAGTATTGACAGAAAAGGAGAAAATGCTGGATATCACAGCATTTTCTTCTGTTCTTTCAAATGCTTTCCAAATCCCTTTGAATGGGTGCAGTCAAAAAATATTTTGCTTTGAAAAGGATGAAATGTTCAAATGTTGAAATATTTGTTTATTTGAGGATAGGTCATATTGACGCAGATGATGTTTTTATTTATCTTTGTAATATCAATTCTTGATGCTCAAAAGTGTCTTATTATTTTGGGATTTAGCTCTTTCCCAAACAAGACCTGGGGCATGTATTATCAACGATCATAGTATAACGACAATATTACTATTTTGATTTCCCATCTAACTGTAACTATCAAACTGTGTCACTGGGGAATAAATGACCCTATTTAGGTATGATTTACATGACAATTTGTCATATCCCCTGTCATTCATTTATATAGCTGTTCTGTTGACGACTGGGGAATAGTAACACGGCCACCAATCCCTCTCATTCATTGCAAAATGCTATGAGCGAAATCTCAGAAGAGGGACTTCCGGCTATGAAGAAACGGGACCCATATTGTGAATGTAAACACACGGTGTTACTTTAAATCTGTGAGTTTGCCAGTTTTTGGCTGATTCTCAAAGATCGGGGAATGCTATTCGATGGTGAGTATATTTAAACTTCTTTTGGAGTATGTCTCCTCGGCATGGTCTCACCGTGTTTGCTTCAAACTGCTTTGTCATGCGATCACAGTGCTGTGTTTTGAAGACATGTCAAAATTGATCGAAAAATTATGGTTTAAATACTACTATAATTCCCTTCTATACAGGTCCCATAAGCTTCGAATGCTTTATCTTATATATATATCCATTTAAATCCAATGACTGATTTTCTGATAGAGAGAAAAAGCTAAAAAAGTAATACGCTATGAAGAAGAGAGATCAGTTATGAATAAAGGGGACTAGATATGAAGAAGATATAATACGCTATGAATAAGAGCTCGGATATTCAAAGCGTCGGGTTTTGGCTTAATTTTGCCTTTTCGCTATAATTTTCGCTCGGAAAGTGATACGAATTTATTGTTAATACTATTTCACATTTAGGATTGTAAGATCAATCTAATTTCCAAATTAGCCTACTTCAAGACTTTTCAGTATACAATGTGGTTATATTTGGAATGATGATATAATTATGTAAATAACATAGGCCTGCACATGCGGACGCCAATGTCATTGTAAACTATTTAGGCAAAACTTGGCAAACCGTATAAGAACCCTAACATTTTAGTAATTTTAAGCCTACGCAAGATACATTGCATGTATTTTGAATGAAAACAGGTCTTATATACATGTTTTTAGCGGCCAGTCAAGCTTTTGTCATTGCGTTGTGTCCGTCATGCGTCCGTCGGTTATTTTTTTCTTGTATGCACTCTAGAGGCCACATTTTTGTCCGATCAATCTGAAAGTTGGTCAGAATTAAGTTATTTCCTCTAGGACCCCTCCCCCACACACACGACAGCCTCCGGAAGTCGTCCTTAGAGGCAAAAGTAGAAATTTTTAAACGGGGAACGGTTGACCGTAAATCCAATAAAATAACCATCTTAATGGCTATTAACGAATTCATTCAATTTTATTATTTTTGTTCCACTTAAAACTTCGCTTTATTACTGCATATTGAATGCAGGTGCGCTTTATCGCTGTATATTGATTGAATGCACGTGCGACGTCATTGATTTCTCCGCATGTTTTGGGAGCCTTGTTTTGATAATGTCGATTTGTTACTATTCTTAGTAACAATTCTCATATATGTTCTAAAAATGCATTTCCACGTGATTATAAGTCAGGCCCGTAGTAACAAGTGGGGGTATGGAGGGGCTAAGACGCCCGCCCCACAAAAAGGTCTGCCCAAAATGCTGAATTGTCATTATTTTGCACTGAAAATTTTGGGGAAATCAATTGTAGTTCCTCCAAAATTCCGACAGTAGCCAGAACAGGGGCTTTAGCCCCCCCTCCCCCCATTAAAAATGTTTCCAGTCCTACACACCTGTAAGTTACCTGTCGGCATTATATACATGTTTAAGCTGCATAACAATAAATATCGTTCTATCGTCTAGAATTTGATTTTTCAAATGGAAATTTGTAAAAAAATATTGGAATTTCTGTCTTCAATTCTTCCTAAACGCAATACCATTCAGTATATGTGAGTGCCAAGAAAGAATTATGAAGTCCGCGCTTCTTCATAGCTTGCTCCCTCTTACTCAGTTCTACTCTCGCTTCTTCATAGCTTACTGCTCTTCTTCATTGCATACTTGTTTTTCTAATAAGTAAACAAAGGTTTTCAAAATCGTACGTGCGGAATACTGAAAGAGACCATAAAATAGTAAACTGAACATGTCTCATTCGAAAAATGCATATGATAGCGCCGTAGGAGTCGTTTATGTGTCGTTTATGTGTCGTTTGGTTTGTAAACATACGTGTGTGCACTCACTTCGAAAGTAATTGCAAGTTTACTCTGTAAGCTAGAACAAAGGGCTTTGGCAATATAACACGTCATTCATTACGCCATCGAATAGCATTCCGCGATTTTTGAGATTCAACCCATAACTAGCAAAATAACCGATTTAAAGTAACAACGTGTGTTTACTTACTCAAAATGGGTCCCGTTTCTTCATAGCCGGAAGTCCCTCTTCTGAGATTTCGCTCATAGCATTTTGCAATGAATGAGAGGGATTGGTGGCCGTGAGTAAGATGAAATGTTTGCTAAAATTTTCTTTTTGGCCAGTCTTCCATTCTTTCCTTTATTGTTGAATTGGTGAATTGCATTGTAATATTTATTTATTGGAATCTTCTTAATAAGATGATTTAAATTTGTATAGGTCCTGATAAATGGCCTAGCAGAGCATCTCTAGCTAATAGCTAGAGATGCTCTGCCAGGTCATTTATCGAGACCTATAACCGCAGTATAAGTATAAGTAAAAGAATGGTTATGTTATCATTGCAGGAAATTGGAGTCAAAGTGGTACAAGTAGTAATCGACATTCCCTGGATTCCGACCTACGTAGTAGCGAGGGCATCAAGTTCAACTCTCAATATTCACTCGGCAAAGATTCGGGCAGAGACTCACTCACATTAGAGGAAGAAAATGAGTAAGTAGAACAAATATTGTGGAAAATGAGATGTAGAAAAGGCAAGCCAACATATTTTGTCTGTTTGTCAAGTGTCTATCTCAATATTCACTCAGCAAAGATTCAGACAAAGACTGGCTAGCATTAGAGCTAACTTTAGAGTAGAATAAATGTTGTAGAAAAAAAACCCAGGCAAAAAGTTTTTGCCTTCGGTCAGGCATCTGCCAAACCATCGTTTAAAAAGTTCAACTCTCAATATTCACTTGGCAAAGATTTCTGCAGAGTCTCGCTCACATTAGAGGAAGAAAATGAGTAAGTAGAATAAAGCCTCTCTTACAACCGGTCGTACGTGCTCCTGGGTGCGGTTTGCGTCTTAAACATATGTTTAGTCGTGCGATGCACGCACATGCAACGTACGATTTTGGTGGAAGCAACCACAACGCAGTCTGCATGCAGCAAAGAATTGACCGGACAATATTTTGAGGCGCTTTTACAACCCGTCATGCGTCTTTATAAATTGTGTGATTTTGCAGAGTTTTAATACGTACGATTTTAAAAAGACGCACGACGGGTTGTAAGAGAGGCTAAAAAGTGTTTGTCGGACCAGTATCTACCAAAACATTGTTGATAAAGTTCAACTCTCAAAATTTCATGTGGCAAAGATTCAGACAGAGAATCACTCATATTTTAGAAAGAAATGAGTAAGTAGTACATGTACTAGTATAATAAGTGAATTGTGGAAAAATTAGGGAAAAACTAGCAAATAGTTTCGTCTGTCTGTCTGAAGTAAATCCAACTCTCAGTATTCTGTAGGCAAATAATTGGTACTTGATTTCAGAGCGAGAAAATACTTTAATTATGAATAAACTATATATAAAATAAGCGCGCAAAGTCTGAGCCTGAATAAGCCCTGTTTTGTGTTGACAGGATGTTGCTAATTATTTGACTAAATTTATCACAGGTAGCAAGGAGTGACCACAATATTGATAAACCGAAGTGACCGTGCGCTATGAATATTTAAATAAACAAACGTAATCGTCTGCAATATTGACAATTATGAGCGCAAGGTTACTTCGGTTCAACAATAAATTAAATGATGAACAAACTTTATTTTTACCTGTATAAAATTCTTGTTTAGCCTTTCCCAAAGCAATGCCTTATTCAGAGAAATCTTTTGACAACATCAAGACATTAAGTTCTAAGAACCATTTTCTTCTTTTCCTGCAATCATAATCATGAAATACAGATTTCTGTGATAGTTTAACATTTTATTTTGTCATATAAAATTGTATTTTTGAATTTGAACCAGTCAAAACTTTTATTGTTTTGGAAAGTGTTAACCCTTTCCAATTCCTGAAACAATACCTGTTTTTGACAACACATAAAGAGTTTCAGAAAAGATTGGAGTAAAAGATGAATTAATGCTTATGATCAGTATTTTCTTCTTTTTCTTCAATATCGTCTTTGTTCTGTAACACAAATTCTTTAATTTTATCAACAATCAGTTTATCATCTACAACATATTTCAAAAAGTGCCCTCTAGAATTGTGTTGTTTGGTATAGTGTAAAGGAATGTTTTTGCCATCAGTCATTTGAATAATAATGAGAACAACATTAATTATGAACAGTCCTATATTATTGCCACAGTCAAGACAATTTTTATAGTCATAAGTAAAGACAGGTATATAGTGAAAGGAATAAAACCAAAATGGTAAGATTAGACACATTACTTACAACCAAAAAACGTTGTTTGCGCCTAACTGTTTTTTAAACCTTTCCCGAACACCACAATTTAAGAGTTGTCCAATTTAAAAGCTGCTGAAGATGACAAAACGGACAAAAATAAGAATGTGATATGTGTATATCAAAGCAAGGAAAATATTGAGGCAAAAGGAGAAAATGCTGGTTACCAGCATTTTCTTCTTTTGCGTCAATGTTTTCCAAAGCCTATTTCAATAGGGACGGAAAAACCTGGTTTTGTCTGGGAAAGGGTTAAAATTTCTATAGATCTACTGCAATGTTTTAAGTTACAATACTTTGGCCCTACACCCTTTTTGACTTGATCTAAAAATCTCTCAAAATAGGTTTAAAAATTACAAGAAAGTACTTTAAAACTATAAGCTTTGTAAAACTCTCATAGACTATCATGGCAAAAATAATGAATTGATCCTTAATTTGCTATTTTGTGCTAATGCATGCTTCTTCAAATTTTGATCAAATTTAGTAAGAAAGCTTCATGCAATTGTTCTAGACAAAAGTTATGCCATAGGTCTACAATGTTTCAAACAAGTTAAAAGTTTGGTAACTACTATTAATTTCATCATTTTCATTAATTAATTCAGTTATTTGTTCCATTAAACAATCATGTCTCAATATGAAGAGATAGCTCTTATGGAATGGGTTCTCTCGATGTGTGTTTTGCTTCCCATTGACAATTTCTGATGATGTCCGCTCGTAAGATTTGGTGTCTGTTGCATTGGTCCAATAGATTCAAATTAAATAATGTTTGGACACTGCAAAAGCCTAGGATTATTTTACAATTCAGTGTAAAATCTTACAAAAGAGTGTTGTTTTTTCTTCTACTTTTCTCACCAATACAGACAATGACTAGCGCAGATGTCACAATAGACCCTTGTTTATGCTAGGTTTAAATTACTGAAAAGAAAGGAAAATTGAGAAGTATAAATAATTGGTCACATACAAAAATGTCGTAACTACAGCTTATTTAAGCTGTAGTTATGACAGTTTTGAATGTGACCGATGAAATACAGGTGAACTTATGTAAATAGTTGTTATAACAGGATCGGAAGTTGTGAAAGAAAAATAATAATGTTTAATGAAGGTGATAGCTGAATTGTAATAAACATTGTTGTAAAAAAATTTTGGTCCATTTTTGGACATTTTGGGAGATAGTGAGACATGGTTACATAGTAAGTGATTGCTTCTTTAAAATAAGATTAAGTGTTAAGATACAGTTATAACAAATCTTTCTAGAATTATGGAAAGCGCCTATAATAACCAGGATTTTCTTCATTTAAATTCCCCCATTGTTTTGTACCTTTTCAAATAAATATTTCAAGTTTATTTTGTTGTTTGTCAGACACATTTCTCCTTGAGAATTTGTTTGTGTCAATGTTTCATTTCAGAAAGGGTTTAAAAGTGTGTTGTGAGATGAAAAATGAAATGTAATAATGGAAGCAAGTATCAGGAATTCTTGAAATTTTAAAATTGAAATTGAAAAGAAAGGCAGACGAAAAGTTTAAGATAATTACAATACATTTTATGACATCAGACTATTTTATTGTGTCTGCACTGTTGTCATTATTGCAAAAACTTAATTAAACCTACATAATTATTTAGCCCCGGGCTCGTATAATTTGACCCCTCAATCTTGATGTCTGCAGTTTTGTCCCTCTTTTTGCTCATTAAAAATTGGTTTTGTGTTGGGATTGTACTATTTTGTGAGCATACTAGGTATTTTTTTACTTTCTCACATTTTTCTCATTTTGAAAAATATAGTCTATATATGATTACCTTTTTGACAAAATATTCTAAAAAGATTTTCATGGCGAAGGTTACTGAATCAATTATAGAGAAAAAGAAATGTCACCAGCATTTTCTTCTCTTGCATAAGTATTTTCTAACATTTCCTGTGATTATCACCTTAATATGTTCTCTTCATCTCCTGTCAATTTAGTTTAAATGTTGATGTCCCATTAAACGTTATTATAATACTTTATTGTCACCAAGAATTTGAATAAGTGTACTTTTTTGCATGCATCTTCATTTTTTGTTGCACAGGAAATTTGATAAAATATTATGCAAATTTCTGTCATAATACATTCCATTTTTTTTGGTCATACCTTTTCATTTGGATTTTAAAAGGCATTTAAATTTAACAATATCTTTCAACCACACCATTCTTAATCTATCAAAGTTTGCAAAGCATGTTAAAGACTAAGGCCCATGTTCACTAAAACTTTGCAATTTTCAGTCTGAATCTATAATTACACAACAATCAATCAGATTGTCCAAGACAAACATGTTGTCCAATCAGATTGCTTGTAATGTAATTAATGATTAGACAGTAGTTTAATTTCATTGATCAATTGATAAAATTAATTCTATCTGAATGCAGCTTTTGGTCATTTTGAAAAGTGCTAATACTATCTTTTCTGTTATTTTGGTGTCACTTTCCAACCCGACTGGATTTTGTGTCTAATTTTGCATATAGAAAGAGTAAACAGTATTAACCCATTACCTGGGACAACAAAGTTTTGGGTAATACATTCAAAAACTGCCACAAATGAGAAAATAGAAGTTATTCAAGATAGAGTTTGTGTAAAATATTGGATAGAAAATATTGAGACAAAAGGAGAAAGTGCTGGTTATCAGCAGTTTCTTCTTTTGTTTCAATGTTTTCCAAAGCCTTTTCTATTAGGGACGTCAAAACCACATCTTGTTTGGGAAAGGGAAAGGATCCCCTGTCAGCAACCAAAAATTATGAAATTAAAAATGGAATCTCATATTTCTATTTTATGAAATAGATTAAATTGATAAAAAAAGTAAGTTTTTATCAATATTAGCAATTTTGATTAATTTATGCAAGATTGGAATATTAATAAAAAAATATCTTTTTATGCCAATTCAGATTACGGCTTCAAAAAATGAATCTTGTTACATGATCAGTTTTAACTCTTTTTAGACTTTGTTTTGATGTCCCTATTAGAAAAGACCTGCTAAATCATCTAGGCAAACAAAGAAATTACTGACAACCAGAAGTTCCTCTCTTTGCCTCAATATTCTTTGTTCTATATTGTTCATTAATCCTTCCCATATCAACATCAGTTTTGCTGTCTGCAATTTAACTTAACAATTTACATTAGATCTACTCCCTCACCCCCTCTCAAGAAGAAGTAACATGAATGATTGATTTGATTTGATTTAACTTTTCCCAAACAAGACCTGGTTTTGACATCCCTAATAGAACAGGCTTTAGAAAACATTGAAACAAAAGAAGAAACTGCTGATAACCAGCAGTTTCTCCTTTTGTTTCAATATTTTCTGTGCCATATTTTACATAAATTGTGTCTTTATTATCATCATTTTTGTCGTCTGCAGCATCTTTCAAATTGGACCACCCTAAAATTATGCCGTTTGGGAAAGGGTTAAGACACACAAGGCAGCAAGAAACTTCTTCATTATCCACAATGTTTTGCAAAGCCTTTAATTTGTGGTCCGTCAAAAGCTTCATTGTGTTGGAATGGGTTAACCCATTACTGCACAGTGACATCTTTTGACTCCCTCACAAGAAAAGGCTTAGGAAAACATCGTGGAAAATGAAGTAATTGCTTGTGACAAGCAATCCTTCATTTTCCACAATGTTTTCTAACCTAAACTGGAAAGAATGTCATTTGGTAATGGGTTTTCTTTTATTTAGGGTGCTCTGTCAAAGCATATACTGTTGTACTCCTTCAGAAATAGGGGTCCAGTTTCAAGGCTATCTGGTTGCTGTTTCGGAGAGCATGAAATGGTTTTAATTGTTGTTTATGACATGTACACCAGATTTACTTTTTCACAATCTCTGGTTTCAACAAAACTATAAGAAAAACAACAACAACTAAAAAACTTTGGAATATATTGATGGAAATAAAAGACATTGCTCAGCCATTTATCATCATCAGCAATTTCTCCTTAAAGTTTAGCGTCAATTTTTACTTTATGATGACATACACATTTGTTACTAAATTACTAAAATATCAATTTACTTTTCATCTGCTACTTCTATCAATGTGGGCTGGTCTTAAATTTTGATGTTGGGGAAAGAGTTTTAAAATTGAATGTTGTTTATGAGTTGTGGCAGATTAATTTCTGAATTATCTTTGTGGGAGTCCTCTAGTACAATGAACACATACCTAGGGGTACTATAGCCCTTTCCCAAACTGCAGAATTTTAGCAATGGTCCAGTTTAAAACAATTGATGGAGTTCGCAAAATGGATTTTGATAAAAGTTGGATTTATGTACAATATACCAGAGAAAATATTGAGGCAAAAGAAGAAATTGCTGATTAACAGCAATTTCTTCTTTTGCCTCAATGTTTTCCAAAACTATTTCATCTAGCGACGTTTGTCAAAATCATGTCTATTTTGAGAAAGTGCTAGTTCAATGAACATATAGCTAGGGGTACTATAAGGTCCTTACTTGGAGATATATAGCCCACTTCAATCCACCGCTGTAAAATTTTATGCTTACTTTATGACCGCTGCATCTTGTGATCTGATATAGTCAATTATGGTCGTCTAACGTTTTTTCTTTTGCCTCAATGATTTCCAAAACTAATTCATCAAGTGACATTCGTTAAAACCTGAGGTCTTGTTTGGGAAAGGGCTAGTACAATGAACACATACCAAGGGGTACTATAGGGCCTTACATGGAGATAAATAACCCACTTCAGTCCAAGGCTGTAAAATTTTAATGCTTACTTTACGACCGCTGCAACTAAGTGTCTTATAGTCAATTATGGTGGTCTAACTGTTGCCATACTGTTTGGGAAATTAATTTGCTTCGGAATTTAACACTCTAAAGGTAAGCTTAGTTGAATTAAATCAATTTTATCTATTAAGGGGGAATGCTCCAGTTTTTCGGAACACTCGGTCATTACTGTAGTAAATTAAATGTTTCGTACCAATATGTTTCGCTACCATATTTTCAATAATATAACACATCATTACAATTTACCATTTTCGACGGTAAAAGTGCATTTATTATTCGAAACTGATTTCCTCAAGATGGAAAACGATTATTTAGAGCTAGACAGTCGTAAGTGTGTATGCAGTTACCACTGTTTTGCGTCATTTTATTCATGTGTAGCTGATAAAAATTGTTGTTATTCATTAATAAGTGCGCTGACCTATACATTTTCTTTTTGAATTATTACCAGGTCATGTTGCTTAATACGATGAGGGAGTTTTATCAAATTCTATTATGTAGAACCTCAAATAATTCCAAAAATATGCAAATTTTGACATACAATACTCCAGCTTTGTTGATCTAACTGAACACGTGAGCATGCTGTTTTATACATTTACGCGTTTATAATAGCACATATTTTGGGTTTTCTGTTCGTATTAAATGTAAGATGTTACTTTAAATCCGTTTTCGGGACTAAACAATGAATATACAGCATTTTATTAGCATTTTAGTGACCTTGGACAGGTGCAAGAAATTGTGCATTTTTCGCTGTAGGGGTATGTGATACAAATGCCCATAAAATTCAAACAAGATTGCTGACCATCCATTTTTATTTTATTTTTCAATTGGTAATAACATGTAATTTCAACATACAAAATATGAATAAATTCTATCATTGGGAAAAAACTTAGGAAACTGGAGCTTTCCCCCTTAAATAATACCCCCAAAACAAAACATATTACTATACCACCTCCTTTCCTGTAATTGACTAACATTCAAATATTTTTCCATCAATGGTTTCGAAAGATTTTTGATTCTCTGTCAGTTTGGATGAGTCCTTTCATTGTGTGGTAATAGGTCAGGCCTGTAGGAACATGGGGGTTGGGGGGCTATGGGGGCTTAGCCCTCCCCCCAATGTTTGCCAAAAATGCCAAAATTTCCTTAGTTTACACTGAAAATGTAGGGAAAATCCAATTTAGCCCCCCCCCCCCCCCCCCCCCCCAATATTCATACACAGGGGCTTAAGCCCACCCAATATGAAGTTGCTTTCCACGGGCCTGTAGGTTGAACCTTATAGGTTGACTGTTATAGAATCAATCTTCTCTCAATACTTTCCAAAGCCTTTTTCATTAGGCCGGATAAGTCCTTGCATTGTGTGGTTATGGGTTTGAAACTTTTGAGACAGCAGACACAGATAAAAACAGGAGATAAATGAAAATGGACAAATTTGTTCTCCTTTGAAATCGGGAAGAATTCACTCCAAGTTTTGAGATATCCTGGGGCTGGTTGATAAATGGTTGTCAAGATCCACCCCTTTATCATGTCCAATCATTTTACAATCTTCTGTAAACCCTTACCCGCAACAGTTTCTATAATAGGTTTGTATACATTTAGAACATGTCACAAAAACATTGTAACTGCAGCTTAAAACAAGCTGCAGTTAAGAGGGTTTTGGTGCAAAGCGACAATGTACTGCATGTTATACTTCTGAAATTGTCTTATTCTCTAATCTGGGCAATAGCTTTCTTTGTTGATTGTCTGAACCCTTAAGGTATAAAGTGCCTAATAAAAAACACCACTTTCTAGCCATACGAAATGTATCAAATTACACACACTTGTAAATACACTTCAAATAAGTTGATTCACCGTGCCGGATTTCAAGATTATGCTTCCAGAAAAAAATAATTTACAAATATCATTTTACTCTATATTCATATGCAAGGGAGGTAATTTTGAACATTTTTGTCAAATATTTCCATAAATATGCATTAATTCAAAATTCTAAACCGTACAAAATGCTTATGTTTGTATTTGGAATGGAAATGTAACACAGTTTAGGAAGTACTGGCACTTTTCAAATTTTGCCGCTGGCTCTTTGGTGCTAATTAGGCCCTTCTTACCTTAAGGTTCATGAATAAGGAAAACGTATGTCATGCTAACATGGATAAATGTTATCATTTTGCAGGCAGATGAGGCCAAGATCAGCAAGCACATAATATGCATGCTGATCTTTACTGTCTGCTTTCTGATAGACATGAAACAGGAAAATGTCCCCTGTCTTGACCATGGGCCCTCTTAATCCCCTAATAAAAGATTAGCCCCCCTCACAACTACTGGACAGAAGAAGGGTTTATTGTCCCCTCTCCATGACTGTGTCCAAACAATTAAGATGACAATGGATGCAAGGATGTATCCCTGCTCCTGATAAAAACTTGGGCTAATTACAGGTACAAATACACTTCAAAGGGACAGATCTTTTCATGAAAGTTATAAGAAAGTTTGATCTTTCTTATAACTTTTGAACTTTTATCAAAAAGCAGAAGGCAACATTTCGTTGCTCAATGTTTTTGTTGCGATTTTCAGTGATTGTCAATTGTTTCTCTTGGCTTGACGATTAGTGCAAGACCTTTGTCATTTGTGGCTTGCCTATATTAATCTTTAACATGGGTTATATGTGTCTTGCACTAAGCTTTCACAAGATTACAAAAATGGTTACAATATTGATGACAGAAAAATAGGTAAAATGGGTAGAAATTTAACCTTCTCCCAAACAAGACCTGGTTTTGACGTCTCTAATAGAAATGGCTTGGGAAAACATTGAAACAAAAGAAGAAACTGCTGATAACCAGCAGTTTCTCCTTTTGTCTCAATATTTTCTATGCCATATTTTGATCAAATTCTATCTTTAATAACATCCATTTTGTCATTAATTTTGTATCACAGTTTTAGAAGTGGATCACTCTAAAAATTTGCCGTTTGGGAGAGGGTTAATAATGGACTTGTCATCATATTCTCAAAGCCATCCATCTTTTGAAGAAAAAGTAAAGACACCCAAGATCTTTACCCTTGTCTTGTTTCTGTAAAGCATATTTTGATTGATGAATTTATTTTCAACCATTGAGACTTGGATCTTAGCGGACATTAGTCCAATTTGAAATTAATTACTGTTATCATTATGAAAATTGATAAAAGAGTCATTGGTTTTAAGCAATTTAGCTAAATGCTATCAAAAGAGTTTCCAAAAGCTTTCACTGATTGTGAATGGTAAAGATAATGTACCGGTATGAGTTAAGTAAAAAAGAAGGGAGTCAGGGTCCCATTTCCACAGGTTGACATTCAGTCTGTCACCTCTCATATTGTTTTCTTCACTGTATGGTGGTTGTCATTTTAGCTGGATGGATATCAGTTTGTGTTGGACTGCTATAAATTTTGGGGTTTGTAAGTTTTATATCCACTGCATTGGTAGATCTAGACCTTTAGTTAACCCATCCCCACACAGTGACACTTTGACGTCCCACAAGATAAAGGCTTAACGCGGCTTTGGAAAACATTGTGGAAAATGAAAAAAATTGCTTGTAACAAGCAATTTTTTCATTTCCTACAGTGTTTTTACACAGGAAGACCAAAACTATAACATTTCAGTCACTTGTTGAAATTGTGGTCTGCAACTTCTTTCAATTTGGACGAGTCAAAATTTTGCTGTCTGGTCATGGGTTAATGCCTCACCTTTCCGTCTAGCTGTCTGTGAAAAAAAAAATACACATATTTTGCTCATAACTGTACATGTATATCAAAATTACGTTATGTCAAAAGAGAAGAAAACAGGGGAAAAGGAGAAAAAACTGATTAACTTGCACATTCTTCTTTTCTTTTAATGAATTCAGAAGATAATCATCCATTCAATTGGTTGTCAAATCTATCAATAATTGTCTAGCACCAGTTTAAATTGTGTTATTAAGACAAGCATCAATGGATCGTAATCTCACACAAATCCATTGTTAGACTGATCAAATATTTAGATAATCGTTTGAAATTTGGTCGGGTTTGATCAGATAAGTTTATACAATAAACAAATATTTTTCTTGTGGAACTTTATTAATGGATTGTCTCATGCAATAATGGTAAATTATATCTTTTAATTTTAGAATATTTTAAGATTAATAAATATGTAATTTTAATATATATCTTAAAACGTGTGTCTGCTGTCACACAAAATAAGAGCTATTAATTTGAAACTTCTTATCAATTCAAATAATCATAAACTAAACCAGTGCCTATCAATTTTGAAGGGATGACAAATCATAAGTAGAATAAAATGATAATAAAACATAAAAGAAGAGTTCTCATTTATGGAAATTTTTGACAATAGTCAGACTGCGTAACATGTGCTGCCTGGATAGGGTTTATGTGTTTTGCAATAGGGAACAATTTTATCCAGCTAACCGTGACGTTATTTCGAACAAACAAATAGAAGTTTGTGGGTGTTGTTAGCTCCACTGGCCTTCAGGCCAGAGGGCTATTGTCATGGCGCTGTGTCCGTTCGTGCATGTGTCCGTCCGTCTGTTCGTGCGTACGGTCGTCAACTTTTTCTTTAAAAATCTCCTCCTCAGAAACTACTGGATGGATTTCAATCAAACTTCACAGGAATGATCCTTGGGTGGTCCTCTATCAGATTCTTCAATTAATGCTGATTGAACCAGAAAGTCTGGAGTTATCTGCCCTTGAATTAAAAAATTGCTGTTTTGACTTTGTTTTCACTCTAGCACTTACAAATATCAACCAATCAGGACAAAACTTGGTCAAAACGTTGGTGACAATCAGATCTTGTTATAAAATCTCGTAACTACGGCTTGATTCAAGCTGTAGTTACGAGATTTTATAACAACACCGATGGTTTATCAAAACATAACATAACCTTATCTATTTTTAGCACAAAATTCATTGCCATTAAAGTTATTGTTACTTTCATAAGTGAGATATTACATCGTATTGCTTTGCAAGTAGAATAAAAATGATAAAACACACTTATTATGTGGGAAAAGGGGAAGAAATAATGATATAATTGTGGTTGTATAGAACTAATTAAGTGCATTTAGCAAAACAATTGTTATTACATCTTAATTGTTTAATTGAGATATCTAATTGAGTAAACAAGATACTTTAATGGTCGTTCATGGACAAAGCAATTATAAACCCATGAAGGGGTTCTTCATGAATTGACCTCCATGACAAATTGGTGCAAAATGGTATGAATTCAGGGGTTTTTCCCCTTAAGACAGTGACACTGGTTTCCAGCGTCTTCCCCTCCAGAAATAATGCAATTTTTTCCCAAAAAAGTAAATTTTCCCCAAGATATATTTTCAAAAATCACACTAAAAACACAAATAAAATAACCAGGAAAGCTTTTCCACAATTATTGCAGCTTTACAAACTAGCCCTGCTTGCTCTCAAGTCTACAGTAGTGGGTATAAGAAATGTTTAGCCTATGAAATGTATTTTTCCTATGTTATACAACTTTCCCCAAAACTAGGATACCGCATGTGATTTTTCCCCTTTCTACCAGCGTCCCATGTCTTCCCTCAATCCTGAAAAAAAGCCCTGGAATTTGAATATCGTTTATCAACCCTTTCCTAAACAAAAATTGGACCCTGCAGGATTTTGACACAGAAAAACATCAACTGAAATGTTAGGAATTGGGAGAAAATGACGAAATCATCAATTACTTCTTTTGCCTCAATGATTTCAATTCGCTTGTCAGTGTTAGTTCGATGTAATTTTGATGAGCAGAAAGCTAGTTATATCCAATGACAGGTAAAAATGTCTAGAGAGATAGTCTATGAAAATTTTATTTGAATAATTCAAATATTTATGCGAAGAAATGACCATTTCATTGTAGATATGGATTTGTAACTCTATGCATTTATTGTTAAAACTTTATTTATGCACATCAAAATTTGTTATAATTGTAAAGTCTAGTTTAATCCATTCCCACATAAGACACTTTTTGACTCCTGAAAAGGTAAAAGCTTTGGAAAACATTGTGGAAAATGAAGAAATTGCTTGTCACAAGCAATTTCTTCATTTCCCATAATGTTTTCTATGAAGAAATACTAACAAAATGAAATTTCATTTACTTCCAATTGTCGTCTGCAACATCTTTGCATTTTGAACAGTCTAAATTTTGGCTGTTTGGAAATGGGTTAAAATGACTAATTTAATGATAAATCAAAATTATTTATATATGTCTAAAACTTTCAATTTTCTGTCATTTCAGTGGAGGAACTGACACCACAAGTACAGCCGGATATGCAGCAGACGGAACAAGTACCATCGTAGGCAGCAGCGACTCGCTGTCCATCGGAAATCCAAAATCCGACTTCACCCAGGTTGAGACAGAGAAGTGGCTGCAAAGTTTGGCTGCTAGAGCTGCGAAACAGGAGGGTCTGTCAACTCACGATTCATCCTCATTGTCTCGACTGACGAGAAAAAATATTCTCGCTCTTGATTTGATGCTTTCGGATGATGCGGTGACACAGAAACGAGGAGACGAAGAATCGTCAGTGTATTCCGTAGATCAGGAGGGATTTTATACATCCTTCCATAACGATAGTGGATTGAGAAAAAGTACGAACACTCTAGTAGATGAAGAAGGGTGTTCTCCAACCAAGGATTCAAACAGTGTGTGTAGCGGGGACAGTGTAATATTCAGGCCCTGCATCAATGACAAGTATGCTAATCTAAGGAAAGGTAACTCTCAGACTAAAGTTTTGAGTAAAGTGGCGCCACCTGTACCTCCTGTCAGAACCACAAGTAAAGATTCACCAGGGGAGGTAACTAGGGTAGAAACAACAAGTGTAAAAACAAGCCCACCAGAGTTACACTCCTTCTCATCACAAGATTCGTCAGTGTCGTCAGTGTCGGAGTCAGATACGGAAGCTGTGTTTTCTCGTGTTCAGGATAAAACTGTTCTATCTTCTACAGGATTCCCCTCGCTAGTAGCTCTATCTACCAGCGATGATGAGAGCTCACTAGAATTTGGAGGTTTAAAACGTTCAAGAAAAGTGAGGAAGGGAGATAATTACATATTTGATGAGACTGAAGGTGTAGGTAGCCAGCCTGTTATCTACACAAAGTTTTCACCAGGGCAGGATAACAGAGGCGGACTTACATCCTCACAAAGTGAGAGTAACTTTCTACAGTTTGTGAATACTAGCTCAGAGAGACTTGGAACATTGAATGAAGAGGAGCAGCAACACAGTGAAGGTAAATCTGTCACATACCAGTCTTGGCCTCGGACACACAAGTCTTCCACTCCCTCTGGTATTCTCAAAACACCAGAAAAACAGTTTGACAATCGACCTCATAAAACCCTCAATTTTGCACCAATGGTGAACCTATTTAATCCCGGAGCTCAGAACTCTGTTCAGATGCCATTACCCTCCCCCACTAACTCATCATCAAGTGAGAGCAATGTGAACTCATTCGGTATACTTAATGGTAGTGCGTTCCAGACTCCTCAGGACAAATATCAGTTAACTGTTCCTGTACATGAAAACTCTAAATTAAAGAAAAGGGTTGATACACAGGAAATACTGCCAATGAAATATCAGCCTGTTATCACTGTGACACCAAAGTCAAGGTCAGGAGATCAGCGTGGATCAGACAGAGATAGACAGCGACCCGCCAATGGTTATACAGACAGGAGTCCAGTCTATGCCTCAACGACCAATCATCCTAAAGCACAATCTACACCTCATTCTGCTGGTCCTGCCACAAACAAGTCCAGGTCTCCCAGTCTATATGCTGTCAGCCCTGTCCAGTCTGATAGAGACACACAGAGACAAACATCCAACACATCAACAAGTTCGGGTAACTCTGAATACATGGACATGCAGTCTGTCAGCTCTCTACGATCCGCAGAGAGTGTTACCTCCCTTGGTTCCGCTGAAGGTGTGAGTCTCGGTGACAACTCGACGTACATGTCAATGAGCAGCCCGTGTAGCTCTCCTAACCTCTCCAACATGGACTTCTCTATCAGCAGCACGCCATCCGGGTCTGTAGACTCACTGCTAGATCTACGGAAAACACCCACTAATGAACTGGAAAATGATACATATCGTGTTAACACAAACTTACATATGAACAAAGCATATTCAGGACAGAATGGTCATATTTCTAATGGACCTATGGGATCATCCAGTGGCTCGTTACGTAATGGTAACATTTCACATCATAACAATAGTGCTAATCATTCAATAAACAGTTACAGATCATCAAGTGTGAGAAATTCGTCCAGAAATTCAGATAATCAATCATTACATTCATCATCATCGGAGAATGATTTAACACATGTAACTCAAATGTCGTTAAACTCTACTCGGAGCTCTAAAGGTAGTCCTGCGGTGTCAAATTATTCAACTCAGCGACCTAATTCAGACAGACGACGGAGCGGTGGTCAAACCACCAGACATGAACCATCATATCGCAGCCATAATGCCAGCAATAGACGATCATTACCATCGGACATGTCTGCCGTCATCAAGAAAGTGCCATTAAATGACATGAAGGTCAAATCCTCTACCCCACCACACAAATCATCACAGATGTCTTCCTCAAGGTCATACCCATCAGGCTTCACTAACATAGCGGGTCAGGGACATGTGAATGGTGATGTTTCACGGAACAAACACACAGCTCAACCTTCACCAGTAGACAACTTTAGTTCAAGGTCAGATTCATACCGTGTTGCCATGGACATGGGTGGCAATAACAACCGTAGTGGATCATATCGTGTTGCCATGCATTCTAGTAAAAGTTTTCCATTGTTACCACCAACAACAAGGAGTGGTCCATACAGAGTTGCCATGGATATGAGTCCTAAAGCGTCCCTAAATAACAGTTTTAGTTCAGACAATGACGATGTGATGAGTCGTGCGGATTCTTACAGAATAGCTGTACGGAATACAAACGGAATTGTATCTCAGCAGGACATGAATAACAGAAACTCCTCATATCGTGTAGCAGTCGGGGACGATGCACCAGCAACAGTGAATTCAAAATTTGAAGCAATGAATTTAGACTCTAGAAAGAAATCGCTCACTGGGAGAGATTCTCGCCGGATGGGAATCACCGATGTAGATCAGGCCAAAGACGTTAGTGTGTCAAAAGGTGCGCCAAATGGCAAAGTGACTCAGCCTCAAACACAATCTAGCTCACGGATTCGTAAAGTAACGCAACAAGACGTTGATCCTATCATGGTCGTTCAAACAGTAGACCATCATAATATTGACACGAAAAAATCTCAGAAAAATAATCAAAATCGGTCTTCCACATACATTCAATTCGATCCAATTTTCGAGGACGATGACTTTGGAAATCCCGCTGATACTTTACACATGCTTGCCACGAAAGCAGAGGCAGGTGATTTGTCATCCAAAGACTATTCAACGAGTTTGTCAAATGCTAGTAAGGCCAAATATGGAATGATAAGTGGTGGTGTCATGCGAGATGCGAACTCTAACGATATCAAAAGTGCTAAACGTGGAAAATCGAGCCATATTAACTCTGGTGTCGAAATCGAAGATAACTGGAGATTCTCACAAGTTTAACCCATTACCAGACGGCAAAATTCTAGACTGGTCCAAATTCAAAGATGATGCAGTAGTCAAGATAATGTAAAGTAAATGGAATTTTGAAATTTGTGGTCTTTATGAGTTAAAAACATTGTGAAAAATGAAGAAATTGCTTGCTTCATTTCCCACAATGTTTTCAGAATTCTTTATCTTATTGGGTGTCAAAAAGTGGCAGTATGTGCCAATGGCATAATTGAGTGTATTTGATGTAACAAATAATGACATTTTTCAAATGCTAGAGGAAGATGATCATGAGAATCTTGATGGAAAAGGAGAAAATGCTGATAACCAGCATTTTCTCCTTTTCCATCAAATTTTCTGCTGTATCTCAGGATAAGTCTTAATTGAAGTACTATGAAATTTGTTTTCTGCTGCATGATTATTTCAATATGGTGCAGTTTGAAATTTTGTCGTGGCATATTTAACTATCTGTCTCATCATAAAATTTCGTTTTATGTTAAAGATTTTGTGTGTAAAAAATAAGTAAGCATAAGTTTCTTATGAAATTCATTTAAAAAATGCATTACATACTGTGTATTTAAGACGCATTGCTCTATGTTTCGTTTTGTTAGAGCATTGCAGATTTTAATATGCAGTGTTACACAATTACAAATAGGTTCAATATTTTTTCATTGCTTTTCTTCACCCTTTCCCAAATGACGAGGTTACAGACTGATTCAAATCTGTAGAAGATATTGTCACCGAAAACAGAAAATGTGAATGTTGTGGCATAATGAATATTGAAGGGAATGGCCAAAATTCTGGTTAGAAGCATTTTAGTCTTGTGCCTCAATGTTTTCCTTTTAGGAGCTTCAGAAATAGGAATTGTTTGGGAAAGGATTGAATGCTTAAAATTTCATTTTGTAAGGTTAAATTGATTTACTTTTGAACTGCTCATCAATGTAACTGTTAGGATATTACTATTACTGAAATAAGTTAATTCTTGACCCATTACCAGATGGCAAAATTTTGACTTTTCCAATTTGAAAGGAGTTGCAGACGACAAAAGTTATATTGATAAAGGTAGAATTTGTGTAAAATGAAGCCCCATAAAATATTGAGGCAAAAGGAGAAAATGCTGATCATCAGCATTTTCTTCCTTGTCTCAATATTTTCCCTAGCCTTTACTAAAAGGGGGTCACCCATCAATGGTTTGATATCGTGAACCTATGTGGAGGAGCAGCTGGAGGCTTGGTTAGGGTGTTGTGGTAGTACTGGTGTTAGAAACAACAGGAATCCATGGTTAGGTGCTCCAGCCGTCGCAATATGACCGTAGCAGTTGAAAACGGCGTAAAACCCCAATAAACAAACAAATATTTACTAAAAGGGACATCAAAACCAGGTCTTGTATTGGACATGGTTATATCAAATTCTAAATGAAGCTATTTGATGTGAAACTTTGGTTAATGTTTTGTAGAAACTATTTGTGTTTAATTGTTAGATGATAATTTTGTAGATGTTAGATTAAGGCAGCTCTATTTTTAATTGATTCAGAACTACTGATAAGAGGGATTAAAGGCTTTTTTAAAAAGCAAAATAGTTATGACCAATTGTTGATCAAACCTTATGTCGTGGGTACTCATTTGAATCGTCTCATCGAGACAATTCAAATGAGTACCCATAACAAAGGGCTTAGATTTGAAATGACAAAGCTAAAATGCTTTTCCCCCTCTTATCTATTGCTCTGATTTATATAATTTTATTTGACATTCCACGCATTTTATGCTTTCAACTCTTTTTAGCATGTTCTAGTTTTTGAGTTTCAATTTTAACGTCTTTTGACAGTTGTTGAAAAGTTATGGTTTGACATTTTGATAAAATTTTAAAATGAATTGATTTAATCAAATACAAATTATTCTTTTAATCCATCAGTAGAAAATGACTGGTTGACAAATGTAAACTTCACAAATATCAAAGAAGCAAAAATACAATGAAGAAATGTTGGTAATTTAACATTATATTCTCAATTTCACTGACATAGACAAATATTATTAAAATAATTGTCTAATATATAAGTCATCATACACATTAGAGAGCATGTTATAAAAGTGCTATATTGCAATATTACATTTTAATTCATCATATTCTATGTGTGCACATCTTGTATATACTTTCACAGTGTAAATATTTATTTCATTAAATTTCACATTCACTATTCTGTTTTTGTTTAGGGCGTTAAATAGATGTTACAAAAATCAAATTGTCAAATATGAGCGAGAAAAGTTTATTAAATATATTATCCTTGTCAAGCGGGTCTTGGATTTTTGCATCCAATCTGGCTTTATTGATAGAATAAGACAAGTTTGTACATAAGTGCAGTCTGATCTTAGTCTAATCTTACTTGCTTCTCTGAATTAACTGGTAGTTTCTGTCAATGTCATTTTACTGCAGGGAAGAAAATACAATTTCAGTAAACCATAATTCTGTCATCTTTGAATTTGTTCAGTTAGAAGGCCCTGTCGGAGCTAAAAATTTGTGCGTATGTATAAGAATCTAAAAGCATTGATGTCAAAGTGAAAAGGATGCTTTTCCTTTTGTCCAAACTTCTTTATGCAAAACCATTGTCTTGAAGCTTTTGAGCTGTCAGTAAAAAGGCAGATATATGAGGAAATGTGCTTGACAAGTTGACTGGAAAAAATTACAGAATGCTTTTAAACTCTTCCTTTTTCAAAAATATACAGTTTAATTAATATCATTTTGAAGATTTAGCAAAAACTTTTAGGTGCATTGTTATATAATGTATGTGCGCTTTTAACTTTCTACCAAACAAAACCCAGTTTTGACATTCCTATAAGAATTGGCTTGGGAAAACAATGAAACGAAAGAAGAAAATGCTGATAATCAGCATCGTCTCCTTTTGCCTCTATGTTTTCTTTGCAATAAAATTCACAAATTCCACTATAAATGACACCTATTTTGTTGTCTGCAGCAGGTTTCAATTTGGACCTGCCTTAATTTCGTTGTCGTTTATGGAAAGGGTTAAAATATATAAATGTTAACTGCTAAATTTGATTTTATATCTTAGTGATTGTGTTTCATGTTGATGGATATTTGTTTAGTGTATGTAGACAAGTTATTTCATTTCAAAATGGGGAGCAAAACATCAATGGCGCAACACTCTGCCCCTATACAATCTATCAAAGATTTTAGTAAAACTTTAAGATAACTTCTTCCTTTAAACCCTTTCCCAAATGACAAATTAGTAGGGTGGTCCAATTTGGAAGCTGTTGCAGATGACAAAATTATTGTTGAAAGAATAATAGAACTTTTGAATTATAGCACAGAAAACATTGGAGGGAAAGAAGAAAATGTTGATCATCAGCATTTTCTTCTCTTCATCTAATGTTTTCTGACCCTCTCCTTTAGAGGCATCAAAATAAGTCTTGTTTGGGAAAGGTTCAAACCTATTGCAAATTACCAAAGTTGAGATATTGGGCTAAAGATTTTCTGTCTTCAGTACCAATTGTTTTTCATTTCTGAACGTTTCAATTTGGACTGGTCTAAATTTTTGTCTGGGAAAGAATTGCATTGCGTTTGAAATGAAATGGCTTGTCGATATTTTGTGTGATTGAAGTCTGTAGTGTTAAGAAATTGTGTCTGGTAAATTTTTGTATAAAAATGATAAAAATGAAATAATTTTTAGCATGAATACAAATCAAATAGAATAAAGAGAGTATTTTGCTTTAATAATTGTTTATTGAAATTTTTAATCTCCCCATTTTGAGTTCCATGGAAATTTGAACCATTTTCAAGAAGAGCCACTTCTATTGCAGACATCAAATTTTTTTTACAAAATTAAGAAAATTTGTATATGTAATGTGATAGAAATTGCTGAGAGAAAAGGAGAAAAAGTTGGTTATCAGCAATTTCTTCTTTTCTCGTTATAATCCTAATCTATTTGGTGTGAACTATATTGGATAATGAGAGAGGAGTTTTCACAGTTGCTGTTAAACAAGATATTCAGCGGAGTGTTGCATGTATGGCAGTGAAGTTAGGCATTGTTTTTAGCTTGACTTTTCGAAGAAAATGAGAGCTTATACTGTCACCCGGGCGTTGGTGTCGGCATTGGCGTTGCAACCAAGGTTAAAGTTTTTTCAAACATCAATAACTTCCATACTATCAAAGGGATTCAACCCAAACTTGGAATACTTATTCACCATTACACCCTCTACCTTACTATCAGGGCCCATGACCCTGGGACCACTCTATTTGGAGTTATGCCCCCTTTATACTAAGCAACTTAGAAAGTCGAGCGCGATGTCTTCGGACAGCTCTTGTTCAATTCAAGGGAAGACAGAACAGAATTGTCTTCCCTTGAAGTAAAAACAAATGCCTATTAATTCATGAACAAGTCATCTGAATTTTAAATGGAGCAATCAGCATGCACAACTAGATAAACAAGGAGATTCATTGTGGCAAGTTTGATCAAATTCTGACTGATTGACAGAGGTGATTTTGTTAACCCTTTCCCAAACAGCAAAGTTTTAGGATGGTCCAATTCAAAGCTGACAAAGATGACAAATTCATATTTTTGTATACAAAATACCAGAGAAAATATTGAGGCAAAAGGAGAAATTGCTGATTATCAGCAATTTCTTCGTTTGCGCCAATGTTTTCACAAACTATTTCTCCAAGGAAATGTAAACCAGGATTTGTTTTGGAAAGGGTTAATTGAAGACTTGCACCTTGTGACTAGAACAGTCAGTACACTATAGTGTGTAGCGCATCTGCCTCTCACTCAAGAGGTCCCTGGTTCGATACCTGGCTGCAGCAAATATCCTTTCTGACAAAAATGTCACCCACCAATGGTTTGATATCGTTTATGTGGGTGTGCAGCTGGAGGCTCAGTTAGGGTGTTGTGGTAGTACTGGTATGAGACAGAACAGGAATCCAAGGTTAGGAGCTCCAGCCAGCGCAATATGACCAAAGCAGTTGAAAACGGCATAAAACAAACAATACAGCGTCTTCATGGTGAATTGATTGGTGTTTAACACATCTTTTAACATTTTCTCTGCTGACTTGGGAACCGAATCATGGATAATTTTTTCTCACCAGTACTACCACACCTTCCTTTCTGGGCCTCTATCTGCTCTCAAACATATAACCCCACCAGCCTAATTTGAAAGTGACATATGATTGTGTTAATCGTTTACAACCAATCAACCTGTTCATTTATCACTTGCACATTGTAAACGGTACAAATGAGAAGAGTTAATTGGTTTTGAAACAGTAAACCCAAATCTACCTCACTGCCAATTTTGGTTTGCAGATTTATAAGTTTACGATTATCAACCTGTATGTTGGGAGACAAATTGTCAGAAAGGATAAGCCACAACTGGGAGTCAAATTTGGGACCTAATAATTTACAGTCAGATACACTAACAACTGTGCAAAGGTCATGGGCAATTGTTGTTCATCTCTTTCCAAGCAACAACAATTCAGAATGTTCAAATTACAAAGCTGATGTAAATGACACAATGGATGATGATACAGGATTCAAGTTCAATATAGCATAGGAAATATTTAGGCAAAGGAATGAAATGCTGCTCGTCATCATTTCATTCTATTGTCTCAATATTTTCCCAGGCCTTCTCTATCAGGAAAGTCAAATCCTATCTTGTTAGGAAGAGTTTCCAGTACATCAGTCATACAACGGCGAATGAAGTGATTTACCATGGATTCTTTAACAGTACTACCACAGAAACCTTTCAGAGCCTCCTGCTGCTCATCCCACATAGGTTTATGAAAATCCATTAATTTGCAAGACAAAAATTTTCTAGGGCTTAGTGCAAAACTTTTGTAACTACTTTTTATACGCCCAAAGGGTCGTATTATGTTATGGCCCCGCTCGTCTGTCTATCTGTCCGTCCGTCTGTCTGTCTGTCCGTTAGCAATTTCTTGTGTGCGCAACGATCAAACTTGCCACAATGAATCTCCATGGTGTCTAGTTGTGCATACCGCTTACGGAATTCAAATAACTCTTTTTGTTCTTGAATTATCTGCCCTTGAATTAAAAAAATGCCCATTTTCTTGTGTGCGCAACTCCTCCTACAGTTTTGATCAGAATTTGATCAAACTTGCCACAATGAATCTCCATGGTGTCTAGTTGTGCACACCGCTTACGGAATTTAGATAACTGTTTTCGTTCTTGAATTATCTGCCCTTGAATTTAAGAAAAATGCCCATTTTCTCAAAAATGTCCATTTTCTCCTGTGCACAACTCCTACAGTTTCAACCAGAATTTAATCAAAGTAGCCACAATGAATCTCTATGGTGTCTTGTTGTGCAAACAAAACTTTGATAACTTTTCATGTTTGAATTATCTGCCCTTGAATCGAAAAATGTGCCAATTTTACTGACAAGCCCCTCTCGGGCGTATATGTGCCGCTTTGCGAAGCTCTTGTTGTAAAATTTCACAAGAGAGGGAAAAATCTTAACTTTCTTAAAGTTAAAGAGATACAATATTTTTTGAATTCTAAATATCTTTTTAATCATACAGAATTGAAAACCGATATTAGAGCACATGATGTATCCTTTCTAAAGATTTGGAAAATGCAAAAAAAATGAGTTTCTGAAATATGTAGTTACAATAGTTTGTGCTGAGCCCTTGAAATGTCAACACGAGACCTCATGATTGAGTTTCTGACAAACTACCAACTATGATATGGATGTGACCTGCGTCTCCTTGGGTTATAGGAAATGTAATGCACATCCCTTTCCAAAGAACATCAATTTAGATGATTTCAATATCAAAGTTGATGCAGAAGACAAAATGACTAAGATAGGATTCAAGTACAATATAGCATAGAAAATATTAAGGCAAAAGGAGAAAATACTGGTTATCAGAATATTCTTCTTTTGTCTAAATGTCAAATGATTGATTGATTGATTAAGGTTTAATGCCTCTTTCAACTGCTATGGTCACATCGCCATATGACCCACCAGTTGAAAGATGTGTTAAACCCAAATCAACCAATTGTGATAATACAAACAGAGCTATCTGAGCTCAACTGCTTGAATAACATGGACTTCACTGAATGGCATATATACGCCTGAATGAGCTTGTCTGTGATATTGGGCACTTTTTCAATTCAAATGCAGGTTATTTTAGACTGACAAGAGTTATCCGAATTTCAAAGATGGCATGCACATCTTTACAGCAAGGAGCTTACTTATCTTCCAATTGAAATTGTACGAGGAATTGCGCACATGAAAAACAACGCTATGATACAAGTATAAAGGTAATTTTATTTCAAATCTGCCATCGGCAATTTTTCATGAATACAAAATGTGACTGACTGTTCTGTACATGTGATAGGCTTTGAATGTTTGGAATTGAACAACAAAAATTATATTCATTAACCCACTATTGCTTAACCCTTTCCCACACAATGACTCTTTTTGACTCCCCACAAAATAATGGCCATGGAAAACATTGTGGAAAATGAAGAAATTGCTTGCGACAAGCAACTTCTTCATTTCCCACAATGTTTTCCATTCAAAAAGACCTAAAGATTAAAAATTACATTCACATGAAATTGTCTTCTGCATAATGTTTGAATTTGGACTAGTCTAAAATTTTGCTGTTTGGTAATGGGTTAAATCTTAATTTTCAAGACAGCTTTAAAATGCAGCTTTGTTAACAAATAAATGCTAGTTGCCAACATTTCATGATTTCAATTGTATGAAACCAAGTTCTATCATTTTATGCTTATATTTTGTCTGCAACAAATTCTTAGTTGCGTTACACTGTTTCCAAACCTTAATGACAAGTATTGTAATAAACAAACTTATAAATTATAGAAAATTAATTAGAACCTTATTTCTTAACATGATATTTAACACTTTTCATTCTGTTTTAACCCTCTCCCAAACAAGCCCTGACGCCCCTGTTGTAAAAAGCTTGGGAAAACATTGAAGCAATAGAAGGAAATGCTGATAACCAGCATTTTCTCATTTAACCTCAATATTTTCTTAGCTATATTGAACAAAAACTACTCTCTTTATCAACCCATTTTGTCATGTGCAGAAGCTTTCAAATTGGAATAGTCTATAATTTAATTGTTTGAGAAAGGGTTCAGATAAACAGGAGAATCAAGGTCACACTACTGAGGCTGAATTAACCTACATTTCTAAAGCAAAATTACATAACAAGCCATCTGATTGGACGAGATGTATGTCTCGTCCAATCAGATGGATTTTTATGTTATTTTAAAGGTTTTCTTCCGTTTAGACTGGTTCATGAATACCACCCCTGCTCTTATTTGATGCTATCTACCAGGGCTAGAATAACCAGGTATCATGATAGAGGTTATAAACTGTCGATGATTTTTCCAAATGTTCATTTCGAATGTTGGTTTACTTCATCTCTTGTGGCGTCACCTTCACTCCTTGTCTAATATTTCCCCAACCAATTAATCTGAAATGAATACAACAAATAATTGAACAAGAAACTTCACTTTCAAGAACATTTTACCACAATTCACTTACCAATGACCAAACACAGGGACCAAAATCAACTGAAATACATATATTGCCATAAAAAAGTCTCTTTAATTTAAATATGATCCTGTCGCTTTTAGATATACAGAACTAAGAAGGAGGGTCAGATGGAGTGAAACTTTGAGAAAGTAATAAAAGAACAATTTTCTTTATTAAGGAAATCAAATTCCAAGCCACAATATACATAAAGAAACTGGACAGGCTTTTAGTAATTAGTACTCTCTTCCTTTTCTACAATATTTTCCAAAGCTTTAACACCTAGGAAAATTTAACTTACCTCCAATGTTTTTCTACTCTTCTAGACAAAGCAATTTTCTCCCTTAGTTCAGTACATACTATGTTAGTCAGACCTATCTTGGCTAAATCGGCCTTTACTGCCAACACACGACCACAAGACGACTGGGAGCCAATGTTTACATTTAGCTGAACTCAACTATAATTTGTTTACAATATATCTAGGAAAATATTGAATCAAATGGAGAAACTGCTGGTTATCAGCAGTTTCTTCTTTTGCCTCAATGTTTTCCCAAGCTCTTTCAAAAAGGGACGTTAAAACCAGGTCTTGTTCAGAAAGGGGCTAACTTACCTCCAATGTTTTTCTACTCTTCTAGACAAAGCAATCTTCTCTCCTAGTTCAGTACATACTGGGTTTGTCAGGCCTATCTTGGCTAAATCAGCCTTTACTGCCAACACACGACCACCGGACGACAGCGAACCAATGTTCACCATCAATATCTCGTTCTTGGATAACTTTTGTACCTACAATCAGGAGAAACTCGGGTAAGGAAAAGAAGTGACATCATTCGCTTTTTTCTAATATTTTAACCCATTGCCACACAGCGTCACCTTTTGATGCCCCACAAGATGAACGCTTTAGAAAACATTATGGGAAATGAAAAATTGCTTATTACAAGCAATTTCTTCATTTCTCACAATGTTTTCTACACCAAAAGACCAATAATGTTTAACTTTCATACACTTGAAATGGTCGTCTACATAATGTTCGAATTTAGAACAGCCCAAAATTTTGTCGTTTGGTAATGGGTTAAGCAAGCAAGAGCTGTCATATGCAGCATTTGCTCCCCTAAAATTTCTTTCTCATATAACAGAATCTTGGTTGATTTGAAATAACTTAAAGGCATTAAACTATGTTAATACTAAAGTATTCTACTCTTTAAATTTTTGGAAGAGCATATCTCCAAGTCCAATTACAAACAGATTACACATTATAATCCACTAAAATTCAGCAATTTGCAAAAGTGTCAAAGTCTTTGATAACATCAAACAAGAGCTGTCCATAAGACAGCGCGCTCGACTTTTCTAAGTTGCTTAACCCAGAATTTCTAAGTCAAAAAAGGTTAAAATTCCAGTAATTAACCCTTTCGTTTGCAGAATTATTTCCCAGAAATAACTATTTACCCTATTTTCAAGCACTTCGTGTATACAAATGCATAATAGATAGATTTTTCTAGCAGAAAACCCATAAACCTATATATCATTGGAAAGGTTATTCAATTTCCTTTAACGATATGATGAGTAACTGATGGGAAATTTGCTTCTCATCAAAATCTCGACCTCTAGCCCCATGATCCCTGTCAGGCCCATGCCATGACCCCGGACACCCCCCCCCTACAATTTGGGATTGGATTCGGTTTACGGTTATCGGAATCACTATTGGAGTCACTATTCGAAGTCTCCGAAACATTTCTAATGTTCAAATTACCTTTTTACCCAAAAAGTAAAAGTAATCGCTATCATCATTGTCCGGCAATGACATGATGATTCGTGGGACCTCCTCTGCAGAATATTGAACCCTCCAGGCCATCGTTACAGCTCATGAAACCCCAAAAAGTGCATTTTTCTTCACATTTTACAAGAGCATAACATTATTGCGCAATATTTCAGCATTTATCCGGTGTCATGAGAACTTTAACAGTGTAAAAATAGCTTTTAAAAGCCGATGCCCCCCTAAACAGTAAAAGCATTCCTGGACCGCCCTTGAAAGCGCGCTTGCAAACGAAAGGGTTAAATGTGAGAGAGTTGCACGTAACAACTTATACTTATTTTCTAAGTAAGAAGGGGCATAACTCCAAATATAGTGGAGCCAGGGTCAAGGGCCCTGGTAGTAAGGTAGAGAAGTGATGGTGAATAAGTATTCCAAGTTTAGGTTGAATCCCTTTGATAGTATGGAAGTCATTGATGCTCGAAAAAACTTTAACCTTTGTTGCAACGCCGATGCCAACGCCCTGGTGACAGAATAAGCTCTCATTTTCTTCGAAAAGTCGAGCTAAAAATCCATGAATTATAAAAGAAACACATAAATTTTGGTTTAAAGGAATCATATATATAGCTTTATTCCAACCAATAAAACCTATAATTTTGCAAACCTACAAACCTTAGCTCCTCTTTTATCTCCCTCTGTTTTCACACCGAGAAGTCGACGTAACAAGAAGAATGCTATTGTGAGTTCCGTATAAATGTCAGGTAGAGACCCTACAGCCCCTAGCACTTGTCCCACCATATGATCGGCTCTACATAATGTGGGATCTATCTTTGTACCAACACCTACAAGCAAACAAGATGAAGTAAATAATCGCTTTTCAAGAAAAACCTCGTAACTGCAGCTTGTTTTAAGCTGCAGTTACGAGGTTTTTGTTGAAAAGCAGTGATGATATACAACAAGAGCCGTCAGAGACGGACAATGCTCCCCGAATAAGGCATTGTCACAATAAATATATGCCATGCAGAGCTAATATAAAGCTAACAAATGCTAAGCCCCCTTTTTGCATGACATATTTTGTGTACGCAAATTTTTTAAATAGTTTATTGTCAAGGGCATCTGATTTGCTACTCAAATATGAAATTTCATCAAATTCTGACCATTAGACTAGGAGAAATTAGAGGAAAACTGTATTTAACCTTAAGTCCCCTTTTTCCACGACGAGGCCTCAAATCCCAAAACCGGGAAAAGGACATCGGCATTTTGTCATAGGGAGTTCACATGGTAAGTTTCATTTGATTTGGCCCAAGGGTTATGGAGAAATCGCTTCGGACGGACGGACAGACAGACGGACGGACGGAATGACGGACGGACAGGACGGACGGACGGACAAAGCGGCGACTATATGCTCTCCCTTCGGGGAGCATAAAAATTGTGAGTTCCGTATAATGTCAGGTAGAGACCCTACAGCCCCTAACAATTGTCCTACCATGTGATCGGCTCTACATAATGTGGGGTCTATCTTTGTACCAACATGATACATCTATGGAGCAAAATTGTATCGTTGATTTCAGACATGAACAAAGAATTTTTGGTCAGTGTCCCATGCAGACTGTTTATCAAGATCAAAAGGACATACATTGACCCATCTATCTATTCATGAAAACACTTAAAGATAGATATGACGGCTTCAAGAAAAAGAAGAAATTAACTTGACAAACAGACTCAAGGCTTGGGTGAGTATAGTGAAACAGCTTTATCTCCTTTTTCCTCACTAATTCCTTAGTCTATACATTGCATTATCTCCTTTTTCCTCAATAATTCCTTAGGCAATAAATTGCAGAGTTTTCTGCATTGTCAACACTAATTTTGTCTTCTGTAGAATTTTAGATTCAGGCCAGTCAAAAACATTTTGATATGAAATGGTTAGCATCATGATAAAAGACATTTTTTACCAATAAGTCCGCCAGGTACAGCATATTGTAGATCATTCTGTTCAGCAAACAAGGACACAATTTTAGATTTGATTGGTTTACACGACAATTTTCCTTCTTGATCTTTGGACACCATTCCTGGTCGCACTTCTATCAGCTGACCAACCTGTGTGAAAAAAAGATATTCATATCAAAACCAAGGCATATTTCACACATTCCCACAAACTGATGCATTTTGTTTGTATGGAGTTTAACCCTTTCGTTTGCAGAATTATTTGCCAGAAATGACTATTTTCCTTATTTCCAAGCACTTCATGTATACACATGCATAATAGATAGATTTTACTAACAAAATACCCATAAACATTATATCATTGGAAAGGTTATTCAATTTCCTTTCTCAATATGATGAGTAAGTGATAGAAAATTTGCATCTCATCAAAATCTCGACCTCTAGCCCAATGACCCCTGTCAGGCCCCCTGCCACGACCCCCGACCACCCCCACCCCTACGATTTGGACTGGATTCAGTTTAGGGTTATCAGAATCACTATCGGAGTCACTTTTCGAAGTCTCTGAAACATTTCTAGTGTTCAAATTACCTTTTTTTCCCCCCCCAAAATCAGGGAAATCGCTATCATCATCGTCCGGCACTGACATGATGATTCGCCGAACCTCTTCTGCAGAAGATTGAACCTTCCTGGCCATCGTTACAGCTCAAAAATACCCAAAAACTTCCGTTTTTTTTTTCACATTTTACGAGGATATAACATTATTGCGCAATATCCGGTAGTTATCCGGTGTCATGATAACTTAAACAGTGTAAAAATCGCTTTTAAAAGCCCATGCCCCCCTATACAGTATAAGCGTACCAAAAGCGCGCTTTAAAGCGCGCTTGCAAACGAAAGGGTTAATGGCTCTTTTAACTGCTATGATCATATCCTGGTGGCAGGATCACCTAACCATGCATTCCTGGTATTTATCTCTTCGGTATAACCCCAATACCGCAATATCCAATCCTAGATCCAAGCTAATCCTCTAAATTGATCTAGCCCAGCTCGACTTATGTAAATAGAATTATAGAAATCAAAAAATGCAAACTTACAAATATGTACAAAAAGGCTAAGACAACAAAAGTCTCATTATTACTATTTATCCCAACAGCTCTGATAAGAATCTAAATGCCTATAGTCATGTATAATACAAAGTGTAAATTTGTTACCTTTAAAACTCCCTTCAGTATACTGCCTCCCGCCACACCACCCTTCAAATCATCTACCTCACAGCCAGGTTTATTTACATCAAATGATCGAATTACTGAAATAAAGTAGGGCCAATAGTTACTGCATTTATATCCAACTAAATAGATGACAAATGGTACCTTGATTATATTTTATCTGGAATTATTTGGACATCAAGCAACGAATAACATAACTAAATTGATTTTTTAATAAAGTTTACACTAGTATATCAAAGTACATTGATTTTTAGCACTGACAAACAGTAGCTATTAATGCTAATTTTTTCTTAATTTTTCTTCCATATTTGCATAATACTCTAATTTCCAAGTCCTGCATCAAACAATTACTGCAGATTTCTTGCACTTCATCTATTTCTTATATTTCTTTAACCCTTTTCCTGCTTACTCTAAGTACTATTTAAAACAAATTGTCCATTGAAGAGACATTGCAATCAGCATATATCCCTAGCAGAAGCATAGGCTAAGATCAGACTGCATGTCTATGCAGGCTGATTTTAGTCTATACTGTCTGCCAGATTTTTGGCCACAAAAGGAATATGTTGTGAACATCTTGCGAGGTTTAACATCTTACCAATAAGTCTAGGTTCGGAGGAGAAATCTCGGACCGGTACAGGAATCTTTTTTGTGATATATTCACATACTACGTCTATGTTATATTTTAACTGCGCTGAGATAGGTATAACAGGTGCTCCTTCAGCGATAGTTCCTACAAATACATACAAGGAATTACATAAACTTCAAAACGAGATGGTCAAATTCACTACAATAGACAGTCTAGAAGAATTGAGAGCAAATAGCAGTTATTTGTACAATGATTCATCATGAATTGTATCATGCATTGACTTACTCCAAATGAATATTTTCAAGGTTTTCGCATTCTCTTTGAAAGTTACAAGCATAGTAGAACAATCTCTTATCTTTGGGATGTTTACTATCTTGTCTTTCAAATCAGTATGTAGCTCCACTGGCTAGCAGGTTATTGTCATTTCAACTTTCCTTCAGTAAAATTGCTTTCTCTTAAAGCTTTCTTTTCTATCCTATTAGAATATTTGTAATTTCACTACTGTTATACGTATTCTATAAGCATATAGTGAAATACACAGGACAAGGAATTCTATTTTGTTCGGACCTAGCCTTCCTACTTACCTTTGACAAAAGCTAATATCTGTTCACATTGTTCTTTATCTTGGCCTTTCTTAACGGTAACATCCCAATTGGTCTACTCCCATTTCATCTACTGTTTTTTTGGTTTCTTGAGTCCCAATTTGTCTACTGTCCCAACTTGTCTACTTTCATATTAAATCATCAATAAACAACATCATTTTTCTTTTATTTTTTAAGATAAGAAATTAAGTCAATATATTCACAAATGTAATAAAAATAAAAACAATTTTATAAAAATAACAAAATGTCATATTGATATATAAAGTACAGAAAAGTAGACGAAATGGGACTGATGTCAAAAATAGTAGACGAATTGGGAGTAGACCAAATGGGATTAAACCTCCTTAACAAGATTTAATTCAGACCTAGCTTTACGACTTACCTTTGACAAAAGCTAATATCTGTTCATATTGTTCTTTCGCCTGACCTTCCTTAACGAGATCTATTTTATTCTGGAGTATAAGGATGTGTTTTAACTTCATAATTTCTACAGCTGCCAAATGTTCCGAGGTCTGAGGTTGTGGGCAGGACTCATTACCAGCTGAAAATAAAAGTAAGTTCATAATTTATGGAAACAGAATCTTGACAAATAGTCTCAACAGAAATACCAATGTAGCTGAGGATCAAACCAGCGTCTCATTAGTTAATTTCATCTAACCTATTACCAGATGGCAATATCTTTGACTTGTCCAAATCCAAAGATGGTGCAGTCAACAGTTTCAAGCAAATGAAATTTTACGATATTTTACCTATCTGGGTAGAAAACACTGTGGGAAACCGTGAAATTACTTCTTACAGGCAATTTCTTTATTTTCCACATTGTTTTCCAAAGCTTTTATCCTGTGGAGCGGCAAAAAGCGTCTTTGTGTGGTAATGTGTTTATTCTGTTTGCAACAACCTTAAATCATAACTTTTTAGTCGCATCAGATTTCTTTTAATATTTAATTTTTGCTCTTCTAAATAAATTTCCACAAGCACTATCCTCCAAACTGATTTTGATGATGTGTGATTTTATTTAATCCTTTGACAACATTAGAACAATTTTTGAAACATATACTGGATAAAGATTTGTAGAGACCAATAATGTTTTCCATGCCCAACATTATGATTCTTGTTACAAAATACACATACCTATTTGCAGACTGACATTGGTTTAACCAATCACCAGACTGCAAGGTTTTGTTATGAACCAAATTCAAAGATGCTGGAGACCACAATTTCAAGTGAATATGATTTTATATTTCCTGGTCTTTTGGGGTAGGAAACATTGTCACAAGCAATTTCTTCATTTTCCACAAGGATTTACAAGCCTTTATCTTGAAGGGCGTCAAAAAGCATCAATGTTTGGGAATGGGTCAAAAGACTACTTTACAACAGACTATAACATGAATGCAACCAGCCAACAAGAAGAAAATACTGACCCACAAGAAGTAATGCAGCATCCATGACTGCTGCTCCGTTTAACATGGTTGCCATAAGAATGTCGTGACCGGGACAGTCAACAAACGATACATGTCTGAAATACAGGATAATATTTCTTAACAAACTTTTAAACAGTAAAAAAAATTTGACCAATTACTAAATAATCTTATTAGAATTGGTCAATTTTGAAATCAGTTAATAACTCAGATGAGATGACCAGATTTATCTGCTATCTAAATAATGCTTCATAATCTTTACATATTAACAAAGGCAATAAAATCTAGAATTGTTTGAAAAAGAACAAACATTTCACACATTCCTTGTCATAGATTTATGGCATTCTTGATCAAATTAGATTGATTTTCAATTTGTCCAGCAAAATGAATTACAGACACAATTTTAGTTAGAAAAGATAATGCATCCTCTAGTAAAGAAATACATGTAACAAAGAACACTGTAATATATCGTCGCTTTTTCAACCAAACTTTTGTAACTGCAGCTTGTTTTACCCTGCAGGTATGAGGTTTTCGATGATAAGCAGCGACATATAACAATGTACCTACCTTAATAGTTGAAATCTGCCGCTACACCCTTGTCTATCACATGGGAATGAATCTTCTTTATTACTACTGCATGATCTGTAGCAGCCTGGCCTGGGGCAGGATTCATTGTTACACTTGTATATCTGTATTACAATTCAAACAAATTGGATTAAGTTCCAAAAACAGATAAATCAGATATCGAGTTAAAGGGACATTTCATCCTCATTTCAATTTTTTAAAGGATGTCATGATGTCTTTTGAAGTTGTTACTGATAAGCGAAAAACACGCCTTTAAAGTTGAGAAAGAAACGACAAATTCTATATACATCTGAACTGTTGTGGACAACAATTTGTTTAATTTTAACACAAAAATATATATTTCTCGTAAACGGGGCAATATTTTGGCTTGAAATTTTCATAAGAAAATATACTCTTTTAGATAAAAATAAAAGTGAAATTTATGAGAAAAAAATCTGAAATGTCACTTTAATGAAATTATGTATTGCACTGATTTGAACTGTATGTCAGTATTCATAATCTTCAAAGCATGCCAAATTTCAGGTTGGTTAGAGCAATATGACGTAGTGGATTATTTCCAGCCATTGATAACCTTAGTACTTATAGTACTATGAATATAAATTCATGCTCAATGTGCAATTTTCATTTTAAACTTGAAACTAGCTGCAAAGGGAAAAATTCACAAGCATAACACGAGCTAATCAAGTTGCAGATTAAATCAAGGCCATAAACATTCTACAATAATGAATACCACATGAAAGTTTTAATCAAACTTTTTCTTGGAAATCTTTTAGCAGAATAATGAAATTAAAAAGGTTGTTTACTTACTTTTGCATTTGCATAGCCAAGTTTAATGGTAATATTTCTGACTTTTTCATTCTTAAATCGGACAGTCTGAAATGACACATGAAAACACATGAATAATACTAGAAATGAAATTCCTATTTGTTGGCAAAAAAGCAAAATAGTTTCTGGACCCTAGACTCAGGGTTCTCCTCAGGATAATTTGAAGCCGTAGTGGCAAATTATAAGTATTGGTAAACCTTGAAAATCATTGTGTTCATGAATAAAAACATAATGGGAAAAGAAGAAATTGCTCAATTTGAGCAATTTCTTCTTTTCTCATAATGTTTTTATAAAGAATTATTACATTTTGATTGATTATAATGCATTATTTATAAGTTTTTGACATGAAGTACCTCTTAATGTCTCTATTTGGTGACCATTTGAAGAAATTAAGCTGTAGGGGTAATTATGAAGCTGTAGGGGCAATACATTGATTTACATGAAGCTGTAGTGGGGCCGATACAGCTTATTAGGCTGGGGAGAACACTGAGACTCAATCATTGACTGGTCATGCATAGGGCCCAGGGCCTTCAACTGACAGTAAAATACCAATTCAAAAAAATTATAGAGAACTTGTTCGTAATTGTAATTTTGATGGTTGTCTTAATCTAGAAACATGAAAAGTAAAATTTAATCATCCCCCAAACAGCAATTATTTAGGGTAGCCCAACCTGGAATGTGCTGCAGACGACAAAATAGATGTTGTTAAAGATAGAATTTGTATACAATATAGAACAGAAAATATTGTAGCAAAAAGAGAAAATGCTGGTTATCAACATTTTCTTCTTTTGCTACAATCTTTTCCCAAGCATATTCTATAAGGGACTTCAAAACAAGGTCTTGTTTAGGAAAGGGTTAATTTTTAAACAATTCCGAAGAAGCTTAACCTACCTGCACTCCTGATATGGCTTTTACAAGTGTAGATTTACCGTGGGCCACATGACCAATAGTACCTGTAATAGATATGCAAAATACTGGTTAACCCTTTCCCAAACGGCAACATTTTAGACAAATCAAAATTCATTATTATGTGTTGCAGAGGCAATTTCATGAGACAGAATTTTTTTTTACATCTTTTGGTCTCTCTCAGACTCTCTGCATAGAAAACATTGTGGGAAATGAAGAAATTGCTTGTGACAAGCAATTTCTTCATTTTCCACAAAGTTTTTCAAAGCTTTTATCTTGTAGGACTTAAAAAGGCATCACTGTGTGATAATGGGTTCTGCTATCAAAACCATATCCTTAACAAAGTAACAAAAGCTGGACTGTAAGCATTTCTCTAAACAATTTCAATCCTGAAACAGACAAATTCTATGCAATTTGTAAACATTTATATTGTCAGCTGCAACACTTTACAACTTCAAGTCTTCAACTATTCTACATGATATTTATTCCATCTAAGAATGGGTAAATGTTGTTTGTTTTTTTTCTTTAGAATTGTCAACAAAAATTAACTTTCATCAAGAATTTATTAATTGATGACACAGACAGACCTTTAAAGTGACATTTCACATTTATTTCATTTTTTTAAAAGTATGTCTTGATGCAAAGATTGTTTATTCTATTGCCTACAAATACTATCAGTTTTAAAGTTGTTATTTATAAGTGAAAAATATGCCTTTAAAGTTGAGACAGAAATGACAGATTCTATATAAATCCTAATTGTTGTTCACAACAATTTGTTTAATTTTAGCACAAATATATATATATTTCTCGTAAACGGTTCAATATTTTGTCTTGAAAATTTCAGAATTTTCATAAGAAAATATGCTCTTTCAAATAAAATAAAAATAAAATTTACGTAAAAATTATTGTGAAATGTCGCTTTAACCTGTAAAATTCAGTCAGGATATTGTCCAAGCCAAGATTTGATAAACAGAGTTAAAAACCTTTTCCCAAAACAAGACCTGAATTTGATGTCCATAACAGAAAAAGGTTGGAAAAAATTCAGACAGGGTTGCCTAGCCAGTAGCCACAAGTGACATCTTCAATGGCTTTATTTTACCAAATACTGAGACTCTATTTGGCAAAGATAGACTTCAGTGAGAGCTTACCTATATTTATTGTAGCCTGTCTACTGATTACTTCTGGTGTAAGGGGTGTGAGCTTATCAACATTCTGAAAAAGAATTGTAACAAGAATTGTCCGGGGACAATAAAGCTCGCCCAAACGAGAGCTTGTCACAAAGAAAAGTCATTTCCTAGGTCAAGGTAAAAAGGTCATGGCCCAAAATGAAATTTTGTAAAAGTAGGTCAAGCTCCATGGTCAAGGTCACAAGGTCACAGGTCATGGTCAAATGTGAACTGTGTTGGAATGAGGTGTCCGTGTGTGAAATATCAAGGCTGTAGGTGTAAAAGGACATGAGTTATAGGCCAAGTTAAATTTTTTTGAAAGTAGGTCAAACTCCAAGGTCAAGGTACAAGGTCACCGTCAAATGAGAACCGTGTTGGTAAGTGTCCATGTGTGAAATATCAAGGCTGTAGGTGCAAAAGGACATGAGATATAGGCCAGGTGAAAGTTTTTTAAAAGTAGGTCAAACTCCATGGTCAAGGTCACCAGGTCCAAGGTCATGGTCAAATGTGAAAAGTGTTGGTAGGAGGTGTCATTGTGTGAAATATCAAGGCTGTAGGTGTAAAAGGACATGAGATAAAGGTCAGGTTAAAGTTTTTTAAAAGTAGGTCAAACTTCAAGGTCAAGGTCACCAGGTCCAAGGTCATGGTCAAATATGAAAGGTGTTGGTGGGAGGTGTCCATATGTGAAATATGAAGGCTGTAGGTGTAAAAGGACATGAGCTATAGGCAAGGTTAAAGTCTTTTAAAAGTAGGTCAAACTCCAAGGTCAAGGTCACAAGGTCCATGGTCATGGTCAAATGTGAATCATGTTGGTAGGAGGTGTCCATGTGTGAAATATCAAGGCTGTAGGTGTAAAAAGACATGAAATATAGGCCAGGTTAAAGTTTTTTAAAAGTAGGTCAAACTCCAAGGTCAAGGTCACAAAGCCCAAGGTCGTGGTCAAATGTGAATGGTGTTGGTAGGAGGTGTCCATATGTGAAATATCAAGGCTGTAGGTGTAAAAAGACATGAGATATAGGCCAGGTTAAAGTTTTTTAAAAGTAGGTCAAACTCCAAGGATAAGGTCATGAGGTCAAAGGTCATGGTCAAATGTGAATGGTGTTGGTAGGAGGTGTCCATATGTGAAATATCAAGGCTGTATGTGCAATAGGGCATAAGATATAGGCCAGGATAAAGTTTTTTTAGGCCAGGTTAAAGTTTTTTAAAAGTAGGTCAAACTCCAAGGTCAAGGTCACAAGGTCAAAGGTCATGGTCTCAAATGAAAGGTCTTGGTGAGAGGTATCCACATGTGAGATATGAAGGCTGTAGGTTTAATATGGCATGAGATAAAGGCCAGGTTAAAGTTTTTTTAAAACGGTCAAAAAGTGGGTCAAACTCTAAGGTCAAGGTCACAAGGTCAAAGGTCATGGTCTCAAATTAAAGGTCTTGGTTAGAGGTACCCACAGGTGAAATATGAAGGCTGTATCTCTAACAGGACATGAGATATGGGCCAGGTTAAAGTTTTTGCGGACGCTGACGCCGACATCCGGGGGTATGACAATAGCTCTTCCGAGACTATCGTCCCGGGCGAGCTAAAAACATTAATTCAGCAGCTAAACATATGAAATAGCAGGGTTCGACACTAAGGGGAGTCCGCGAGTCCGAGACTCCCTAAAAATTGGTGGGACTCCCTGATTTTCAACTTAGGGAGTCCGGCTGACTCCTTAAAAATTCTGCGGAAGAATTATAAGCAAAATGATAAGTAAGCTGGTAGCTCTAGATAACAGGATCTAGTATCTTGAATTTATGTTTAGTATTCTATGCAGACATGAGAATGACATTGACTAGTTAACATGCATGTAACATAAAATATTCGCTTCTTCTTTGGACTCCTTTATTTTCCACTGGACTCCCCAAGTTCTCTTGATGGGAGTCCAGCGGACTCCTTGGTTGGGAAAGTTAGTGTCTAACCCTGAATAGACTTTTACAAACACTATGCCTCAATTAACCCATTACCATACATTGACTCACAAGTCTTTTTGACTCTATAAGAAAAAGGATTTGCTTGTGACAAGCAATTTCTTCAATTCCTACAAAGTTTTCTAACCCAAAAGACCAAAGAATCATAAATATGATTTACATGAAATTGCCGTCTGCAACACCATTGAAGTCTACATTTATGGCATTTGGTAATGGATTAACCCATTCCTACAATGACATAATGACGTCCTACATGATAAAGGGTTTGGACAGCATTGTGAAAACTAAATGTTCTACACTCCGATTCCTCATTATTTCCTGGAAGTTGCTGACTTGCTGGTTCTCAGGACCACTGGTTGCAGTCTGTCCATTAACCCTTTTTCAAACGGCAAAATTTTAGGGTGATCAACTTCAAGAACTGCCATAAATGACAAAATAGAAGTTATAAAAGATAGGATTTGTGTAAAATATGGCAAAGAAAATATTGAGACAAAAGTAGAAACTGCTGGTTATCAGCAGTTTCTTCTTTTGTCTCAGTGTTTTCCCAAGAATTTTGTATTAAGAACGTCAAAACCAGGTCTTGTTTGGGAAAGGAATAAAACCAATTGAATATTTCCAAATCGTACCATGATACATATTGTCAGCAAAGGATCGGAATATACCGATAACATCGCACAAAACTTTTCATAAGTGTACATCGTAAATTACACATATTTCATTGTTTTATTGGTTTTTACCCCCATTTTCTGTCCCATACCCCCATTTTTCAATGACATTGCGTGCAAAACCCCTAAATAAAAATCCGAGTAGAACTAGAAACACTGTCTATATACAGTGCAATGAACTTTGAAACAAACTTTTCTAACTGAAACATTTTTGCGTGCAGAAGAGAAGAGGCAGTAAGTTTTACCTCACTGCTACCTGCTTTATTCAGCTGGGTAGATTGAGGCCTTGACAATTAAGTGTCTTGCCCAAGGACACACTCCCCCGGCAGTGGCGGATCCAGAGGGGGTTCCGGGTGTTCAGACGAACCCCCTCTGTAGCCAGATTATTTCGTATTCATGCAGAAATTCAGTCATAATTTTGTAAAACTAGGAAAAAGAACCCCCCTTTTTCCATGTTCGAACCCCCCTCACAGAACAGGGGTCTTGCTACCAATTTTTGTTTGGGGCCAGGGGCCAGTGAAATTGGGAAAAATAGCGATGTCTTTACCTAAATTGGGAAAAACTAAAACAAGTTTTTATTCATACTGTCACTCAGTTTCAGCTGCAAATTAGACTGTAGTGGTGTGAAAATGCATCTGTACATACTCTTATTTAAGAATCTACTCTAAAACTGTCTTCAAAATGTTTGTAAATGAAGATGAGGTCTTAATGAAGTCCTCATTGGGAATTTTCAGTAGAGAATTGGGAAAGAAAGATACTTTTTGTCATTGGGAATGGGGCCGAATAACGGCCCCAAATTTTGGCAAACTAGCCCCCTGCAGAAATCCTGCATCCGCCGCTGCCCGGGTGGGACTCCAGTCCTCCGGGTTACAAGGCGGAGCCGAGTGCAATAACAACTGCGCTATCGAGGCTGTCATTATATTTTTACGCTCATCCATTATTTTGTACGTGCCTGCATGGCTTGCCTATGAACCTATATGTGAATTGATGTAGTATGTGAAGGGGCACCCTCGGATGCGTGACGGGAGGTCTACTGTAACCCGATTGGGCAATATTGCCCATAGTTTCCTTGCCCATCCAGGAAATTTCAACAACCTGCTGATTGATTGTGGCGAGTAATTGGTAAATCAGACAAATTCATATAGATGATTGTTCTCTTGACTGGCTATTTGGAACAGTGATCATACATTAATGAATTGTGTCACCGTGTCAAAATGGAAATTTATCAGCTCAGCTCGGGAAAGGTATGAATTCCTCAACGTTGAGGAATTCATTAACAGTTAACGAATTCCTCAACTCAAAGTTAACGAATTCGTTAACTCTTGGCTTTTAATTGAAATAGGCATTGGTATACAAAAATCAGCATTGAGATACTGGTAATTTATGAAACTTTAAACAAAAATGAAACTTTTGGTCCAAGCGTAAAAAAATTCAACCAAGCATTATAAAATGACATCCAAAAAAAGACAATCCCCATTGATTTGAATAGGAAGAAAATATAGGAGTTGAGGAATTCGTTAACTATGGGCCTGATTTTAAAGGGCAATAAATTTAGTTTGACTAATATTTTTTCCTATTTTGTGGTTTTAATGTGAACAATAGACCTCAATTATCAATGTGTATCAGATTATTTTCAATCTCTTGGCTTTATTTGATAGAAAAAGACGAAAAACATGCCCATCCAAAATGCATTGAAATTGAGTCAAGCAGAGTTAACGAATTCGTCAACATGTTAACTAATTCGTTAACGTTAACGAATTCAGACATTTCCCGAACTGAGCTGTTTTTACCTAGTTGCAATAATGTAACCGAAACCTTTTTGAATTTTGATCTGGGTTTCGGTTACAATTCCTTCCTATTCGTTGCAATGGAGCAGGTGCTGGAATGATTCATTCCAGCAAGTTTAGCATAGTCAAACTTCAAAATAAAGCTATGGAATGTAGTAAGAATGGTACCGGACGACATGAAAACTATTTTTCTGTCAATCCAGCATAGTTTTATGTTGAAATCACTTTCAATTAAAGTTCAATTCAATTTTGAAGCTGAGTACCCACCCATTTTATTCTACTGAGACTTGATTTTTCCGTTGGAAGAAATAATTGATAATAATTATTGTTGATACTTTTTAACTGAATTTGTGCCATGGAATATCTTTTGATGGGATACACATCTGATTAGATATGTTAGTATTCAAAATTTTATGCAAGAAAATGTGTTTTCCACTCTTTTGTCTTGCTCCACAAGAACACGGGTGGTAAACAGAGAAACTAGCTCCAAAAAGAGGTAGTTGCAGAGAGCGAAAATTTGTAGGTCACGAACACATTTTCTAAAATCATTTCTTTTAAAGCGAGTTTTTGAGAAATCCGGCGATGCTGTAATATGAAGAAATGGTCGAAGATTGTTTTGCACGGGAGTTTACGGTATTAGTAGCAGGGTTTTAATACAATCGTTGAAAAACATTTCAAAATCGAAAGTAAAAAATTTTTACTTTCGATTTTGAAATGTTTTTCAACGATTGTATTCAAACTCTGCTTAATAACTCCGAATTTTCTCGTGCGCAACAAACTTCAACCATTTCTTCATATTACAGCATCGCCGGATTTCTCAAAAACTCGTTGTAAAAGAAATAATTGTAGAAAAATGTGTTTGTGACCTACCTTTGTTTACAGATTTTCGCTCTATGCAACTACCTCGGTAGAGGCCGGATGTCACGAGGAAACAAAATACCGTTGACTCTTTTTGGAGCTAGTTTCTCTGTTTACCACCCGTGAAGAAGGAATAGGGCGGACTCGTAGCCACAAACCAATACCCATCATCAAGTTCGTGGCTACGATATCGCAGCTAGTTTTTACCGGCAACATGCATTTCAGCTTTGAGCGTCAATTACAGAATGTACAATGGTAAGATTTAGACAATCAATGAAATTAGGGATCGCCGATCAAAATATACTAACTAAAGTCGATAGATCTTGTTTAGAAAGGTGAGGTTGCAGCGCTTTTTGCGTTTGGTCTGTTTCCGCCGTCATGCTTTTCTTTTCTGATGCAAGGTTTTGACAGAACGGAACCAGCCGATGTTTATTATGGATCGGTGCCGGAAACCATAAAATTTAGACTGGCTATCACGGAAATTCCCAGTCTATTTTTGAAAATTTCCCAGAATGCATCACTGACACAAATTTTAAACCAATGGGAAATCGATTAGTATTATTCTCTGGATCGTACTAAATGCAAACCGCAACCATTACTAAAACACAACCCCAACCTTTTGACCCGGTACTGTAATAATCACATGTGCGTGATTTTTATTTTCCGCTTGATATATTATTTCCGCTTGGCATTTTCTTTCCGTTTAGAATAAAATGTAGATATATAGTTGGATTCGATTTGCAAATGTTGATATTTTACAGGATTTATATTTTTTTTAATATTTTAATGTGTTGATATTATAATTTCGGTCAATTAACCCTTTCCAAAACTGCAAAATTTTAGGTTTATCCAAATTAAAATCTGCTGCAGACGACAAAACTGATATTGATAAAGATAGGTTTTGTGTGCATTGTAGCATAGAAAAGATTGAGGCAAAAGGAGCAAATGCTGATTATTAGCGTTTTCTCTTTTGTGTCCATAGTTTCACAAGCTAATTCAAATAGAGACTCAAAACCAGATCTTGTTTGAGTGAGTGGTAAATAGTGTTTTCAGATTGTGTACACAATTTCAATTTGATTGCCTTAATTTTTTGTTAAATTATGAAAATGGGATAATTTATTTGTTCCAAATTAAAGAGGCCGAAAAATCGCAAATAAATTGTCTTGAGGCATCGGATGCAAGAATGCTTACAAGAACTGCTGAGTGTTTAACTCTTTATAAAACAAGTCCTGGTGGTGTAATTCAAATTTTTTATACAAGAACAATCAATAAATGAAAATGAAAAATTGAAATGGAAAAAATATTATGAAGCATGTCCCATTTAAGTGGTATTGTGACTTAACGTTATGCACCAACACACTATCTTGAGTAGTCTGTGTATTGTATGGTGGAAAACGCATTTTAACAGCGTCAATGTGACCTTATATGGTTTGAACTCACGAGCGCCGTACGCCCTAGAGGGTGCAGCACGGGAGGGTGTAAACTCGCTCTATCTTAACTCTTTTCCAAATAGCAAAATTTTTAGGTATTCCACTTCCAAAATAGCAAAAAATGACAAAATGGATGTTATGAAAGATAGCATTTGTGTAAAATATGGCATAGAAAATATTAAGACAAAAGGAGCAATTTCTGGTTAGAATCTATCTCAGCAGTTTCTTCTTTCGTTTCAATTTTTTCCCAAGCCTTTTCTATAAGAGACGTCGAAATCAGGTTTTGTTTGGGAATATGTTAAGGTGGTTCGAGTGTTCCTCCAGAGAAATTATGGTTTTGTAAGACTTGTTTTCGTGCATTCTATGTGGTTTTCAGACATACAAACGGCAAAACTGACCCCAAGAAACGATACTGAGAAGCCTACGACCTAGTCGCATTCTTTTACATTACGCATGTGCATATTATGCGTGATGGGCGCTCCAGCCTTGTATAATGGATGATATGTTTTCGCGTCCAAACGACCGGTTTTAGCGTCAATGTGACCTTGTGGTTTGCACCAACACCATTCTATACGAATTATGATCGATGGTTGACCCGTGTTAGCGTCAAAACAATTATATTTGTTAAACGGTGTATGACCCGTTTAAGGGTCGATATGACCTTGTGGTTTGCACCAACATAATTCTATATGATATATGGTGGATGATCAGTATAAGTGTCGATATGACCTTGTGGTTTGCACCAACATAATTCTATATGATATATGGTGGATGACCAGTATAAGTGTCGATATGACCTTGTGGTTTGCACGAACATAATTCTGTATGATATATGGTGGATGGCCATTATAAGTGTCGATATGACCTTGTGGTTTGCACCAACATAATTCTATATGATATATCGTGGATGACCAGTATAAGTGTCGATATGACCTTGTGGCTTGCACCAACATAATTCTATATGATATATGGTGGATGACCAGTATAAGTGTCGATATGACCTTGTGGTTTGCACCAACATAATTCTATAAGATATATGTTGGATGACCAGTATAAGTGTCGATATGACCTTGTGGTGTGCACCAACATAATTCTATATGATATATGTTGGATGACCAGTATAAGTGTCGATATGACCTTGTGCTTTGCACCAACATAATTCCATATGATATATGTTGGATGACCAGTATAATTGTCGATATGACCTTGTGGTTTGCACCAACACAATTCTATAAGATATATGGTTGATGACCAGTATAATTGTCGACATGACCTTGTGGTTTGCACCAACGTAATTCCATAAGATATATGGTTGATGATCAGTATAAGTGTCGACATGACCTTGTGGTTTGCACCAACATAATTCCATATGATAGATGGTGGATGACCAGTGTAAGTGTCGATATGACCTTGTGGTTTGCACCAACACAATTTCATATGATATATGGTGGATGACCAGTATAAGCGTCGATATGACCTTGTGGTTTGCACCAACACAATTCTATAAGATATATGGTTGATGACCAGTGTAAGTGTCGATATGACCTATTAGTTTGCACCAACATAATTCTATATGATATATGGTTGATGACCAATATAAGTGTTTATATGACCTTGTGGTTTGCACCAACATAATTCCATATGATATATGGTGGATGATCAGTATAAGTGTCTATATGACCTTGTGGTTTGCACCAACATAATTCTATATGATATATGGTTGATGACCAGTGTAAGTGTCGATATGACCTTGTGGTTTGCACCAACATAATTCTATATGATATATGGTGGATGACTAGTATAAGTGTCGATATGACCTTGTGGTTTGCACCAACATAATTCTATATGATATATGGTGGATGACCAGTATAAGTGTCGATATGACCTTGTGGTTTGCACCAACATAATTCTATATGATATATGTTGGATGACCAGTATAAGTGTCGATATGACCTTGTGGTTTGCACCAACATAATTCTATATGATATATGTTGGATGACCAGTATAAGTGTCGATATGACCTTGTGGTTTGCACCAACATAATTCTATATGATATATGGTGGATGACCAGTATAAGTGTCGATATGACCTTGTGGTTTGCACCAACATAATTCTATATGATATATGTTGGATGACCAGTATAAGTGTCGATATGACCTTGTGGTTTGCACCAACATAATTCTATATGATATATGGTTGATGACCAGTATAAGCGTCGATATGACCTTGTGGTTTGCACCAACATAATTCCATATGATATATGTTGGATGACCAGTATAATTGTCGATATGACCTTGTGGTTTGCACCAACATAATTCTATATGATATATGGTTGATGACCAGTGTAAGTGTCGATATGACTTTGTGGTTTGCACCAACATAATTCTATATGATATATGGTGGATGACCAGTATAAGTGTCGATATGACTTTGTGGTTTGCACCAACATAATTCTATATGATATATGGTTGATGACCAGTGTAAGTGTCGATATGACCTTGTGGTTTGCACCAACATAATTCTATATGATATATGGTTGATGACCAGTTTAAGTGTCGATATGACCTTGTGGTTTGCACCAACATAATTCTATATGATATATGGTGGATGACCAGTATAAGTGTCGATATGACTTTGTGGTTTGCACCAACATAATTCTATAAGATATATGGTGGATGACCAGTGTGAGTGTCGATATGACCTTGTGGTTTGCACCAACATAATTCCATATGATATATGGTGGATGACTAGTATAAGTGTCGATATGACCTTGTGGTTTGCACCAACACAATTCTATATGATATATGGTAGATGACTAGTATAAGTGTCGATATGACCTTGTGGTTTGCACCAACATAATTCTGTATGATATATGGTGGATTACCAGTGTAAGTGTCGTTATGACCTTGTGGTTTGCACCAACATATTTCTATATAGTACATAGTAGGTGGCCCGTTTTAGTGTCAGTATGACCTTGTGGTTTGCATCAATACATTCCCATATAATACATACTAAATAGCTCGTTTTAGTCGATGTAAAACCTTGTGGTTTGCACCAATACATGTCTATATAATACCCATAAGATGGCCCATCTTATTGGCGGTATGATCTTGTGGTTTGCACAACACATTCCTATATAGTACATACTAGATGTCCCGTGTTAGTTTTAGTTTTAGTTTCAGTATGACCTTGTGGTTTGTACCAACACATTTCTATATAATATATACTAGAATACCCATGTTAGTGTCAGTATGACCTTGTGGTTTGCACAAACACATTCCTATATAATATATACTAGATGGCTCTTTTTAGTGTCAGTATAATCTTGTGGTTTGCATCAACACATTTCTATATAAAACATAGTAGATGGCTCGTTTTAGTTGTCAGTTTGACCTTGTGGTTTGAACTAACAATTTTCTTTATAATACATTGTAGACGGCATGTTTTAGTGGCAATATGACACTGTGGATTGCACCAACACATATATGATGCATAGTAGATGGCCCGCGTAAGTGGCAATATGATATTGTGGTTTGCAGCCTATAAAACGGACCATATAACGTGTATTTTATAGGGTTTGAGTTTATTGGGGTTTTACGCCGTTTTCAACTACCAGGGTCATATCGCGGCGGCTGGAGCACCTAACCGTGGGTTCCTGGTATTTCTCGCACCAGTACAACCACAATATCCAAACCGAGCCTCCAGCTGCTCTCTCACATAGATGATTCACACCCATTGGTGAGAGACAAATGACTTTTGTCAAATGTCAGAATGGATACTGGCCGAGCCGGGGTTCGAACTCGAGACCCCTGGATTGACAGACTCCGACGTAACCGACTGAGCTATCCGGGCTCGGCTGTATTTTATAGGAATCTACTAGTGAAAATCACAAGGTCACTGTGTTGCTAAAGCGGGCCATCTATCATGTATTATATAGAAATGTGTTGCGGCAAACCACACGGTGATTCTGCCGCTAAATCGATATATCTATTATGTATTATGTGTCTATAATGTGTTGCCGCAAACTACAAGGTCACATTGACACCAAAACGAGTTATCCGGCATGTATTATATAGAATCGTGTTGGTGTTAACCACACGGTTACAATGACTTAAAAGGTTTATCTACCAGGTATCATATAGAATTGTGTTGGTGCAATCCACAAGGTCACAAACACTGTTCACGGTTTATCTACCATGTATCATATAAAATTGTGTTTGTGCAAACCACAAGGTCTAACAACAACACTAAAACGGTTCTTCTACCATGTATCACATTGAAATATGTTAGTGCAAACCACACAGTCACACTGACACGAAAACTGGTCATCTACCATGTATGATATAGAATAATATTGGTCCAAACCACAATGTTACAACAACACTAAAACGGTTCATCTTCCATGTATCCTAAAGAATTGTGTTGGTGCAACCCACAAGGTCACATTGACACTAAAGTGGTTTATATACCATGAATTATATAGAATTGTTTTGGTGCAAACCACAAGGTCACATTAACACTAAAGCGGGTTATCTAAAATATATGATATAAAATTGTGTTAGTGCAAACCATACAGTCACATTGACACTAACACGGGTTATATATCATGTATTATATAAATTTGTAATGGTACAAACCACAAGATCAAACACAAATTAAACACCAAGCCGTAGGGATCAGCCCAGTCAGGCGATTTCCGCACATGAGAAAAGGGACGAGTACGACATCATGAAGCGCAATCTACGCTGAATCATCAATCCTTCGGTCCAAGAACGATCAGATATTGGAACAAACTCCCGACCCAGATCACAGACATTGAGACGAAAGACGAATTTACAGCTGCCTTCAAGGACCTGGTAAGGGGCGACTCTTTCGTCTTCAGCGCGTAATTCCACCGGCGCAAGCATAAAGCTTTAACCTGCACATATGATATGTATTTTAACTCTGAAGGATGGAGGCGGTCTCCCCCCCTTCAACACATGTCAACACTACAGTCAGATATGACCCTGACCTTACCAAGGAAGACGAAGACGGGGCAACAACAAAAATTAAATGGGACATCTACCATGTTTTATAAAAAAAATTGTTGGTGCAAACCACAAGGTCACATCGACACTAAACCGGCTATCTTCCATGTATTATAGAGAATTGTGTTTGTACAATTCTCAAGGTCACTACAACACTATTAAAGTAATTAATCTACCATGTATCATATAGAATTGTGTTGGTGCAAACCTCAAGGCCACAACAACACTAAAATGGTCCATCTGCCATGTACCATATAGAATTGTGTTGGTGTAAACCACAAGGTCACAACAACACAAAAACGGGTCATCTACCATGTATCGTGAAGATTCGTGTTGGTGCAAACCACAAAGATACAACAACAAAAATATACGCCCGAGAGGGGCTTGTCAGTAAAATTGGCCATTTTTTTTTTCAATTCAAGGGCAGATAATTCAAACATAAAAAGTTATCAAAGTTTTATTTGTACAACAAGACACCATAGAGATTCATTGTGGCTAGTTTGATTAAATTCCGGTTGAAACTGTAGGAGTTGCGCAAAGGAGAAAATGGGCATTTTTGAGAAAATGGGCATTTTTTCTTAAATTCAAGGGCAGATAATTCAAGAACGAAATCAGTTATCTAAATTCCGTAAGCAGTGTGCACAACTAGACACCATGGAGATTCATTGTGGCAAGTTTGATCAAATTCTGATCAAAACTGTAGGAGGAGTTGCGCACACAAGAAAATGGGCATTTTTTAATTCAAGGGCAGATAATTCAAGAACGAAAAGAGATAATTGAATTCTGTAAGCGGCATGCACAACTAGACACCATGGAGATTCATTGTGGCAAGTTTGATCAAATTCCGATCAAAACTGTAGGAGGAGTTGCGCACACAAGAAATTGCTAACGGACGGACTGACAGACGGACAGACAGACGAGCAGGGCCATAACATAATACGACCCTTCGGGCGTATAAAAACGGCCATCTACCATGTATCATATAGATTCGTGTTGGTGCAAACTACAAGGTTACAACAACACAAAAACGGGTTATCAACCATGTATCATATAGATTCGTGTTGGTGCAAACCACAAGCTCACAGCAACATAAAAACTGGTTATTTACCATGAATCATAAAGATTCGTGTTGGTGCAAACCACAAGGTAACAACAACACAAAAACGGGTAATCTACCATGTATCATGAAGATTTGTGTTGGTGTAAACCACAAGGTTACAACAACACTAAAACGGGTCATCTACCATGTATCATATAGATTCGTGTTGGTGCAAGCCTTAGCCACAAGGTCAAAACAACAAAAAGCTGTTCATCCACCATGTTTCATATAGATTCGTGTTGGTGCAAACCACAAGGTCACAACAACACAAAAACGGGTCATCTACCATGTATCATGAAGATTCGTGTTGGTGCAAACCACAAGCTCACAGCAACAAAAAAAAACGGGTCATCTACCATGTAACAAATAGATTCGTGTTGGTGCAAACCACAAGGTTACAACAACAAAAAAGGGTCATCTACCATGTATCATATATATTCGTGTTGGTGCAAACCACAAGGTTACAACAGCACAAAAACGGGTCATCTATCATGTATCATGAAGATTCGTGTTGGTGCAAACCACAAGCTCAAAGCAACACAAAAACTGGTTATCTACCATGTATCATATAGATTCGTGTTGGTGCAAACAACAAGGTTACAACAACACAAAAATGAGTCGTCTACCATGTATCATGAAGATTCGTATTGGTGCAAACCACAGGGTTACAACAACACAAAAAGGATCATCTACAAAGTATCATATAGATTCGTGTTGGAGCAAACCACAAGGTTACAACAACACTAAAACGGGTCATCTACCATGTATCATGAAGATTCGCGTTGGTGTAAACCACAAGGTTACAACAACACTAAAACGGGTCATCTACCATGTACAGGGTGTCCCAAAAGTAAGGTAACACTTTTAAATGGTTCTAGCTCTGCTATTTCTTAGCCGATTTCTTTCGGAAAACGATCAATATCTGCAGAATTCATTGAAATTTTGTTTACCATACACTTAAACGTTATGCACATATCAAAATGGCGTCGTTTTTGACGGCATCTGTACCACTATCAAAATGGCGTCACAACCTACCTTCTCAAAACGTCTGTATGCGATAAAGCATATCATTCGTCTAAATGTCCAATATGTGTGCAAAGAAAATTTAAATTTTAACTCAAAACAGAAGATTCACCAAGAATACCCATCTACTCAATAATACATAAATTTGAACGATCTCGGTCAGTTTGTGAAGGACATGGAAGCAAAAGGCGGAAAACATCCCTTAGCGCATAAAGCATCTTATCTTTGAATAGGACTGCATAATAATTATGGAAGTCCAAAAAAGTCAATGAGAAGAATTTCTTCCGATTAAGATTCTTTGAAATCATTAGTACATTGCATTTTGAATTTTTATTTGAAACTTTCCCGTACCATATTATATTGTGAAATCACAGTCTTTGGGAAATCAAGTCGAACGCTTAGACTGTTGTCAGTGGACACATGGCGGATTTGAATTCACTGGTCCTTTTTTTGTGGAGACATGTGTTGTCTAAAGTGCAATTCCCACAGCAAGAACACATTAAATTGAACTTGTACTATGTTGCTATAAAACATCCAAGGAGAAAGTAGGAACCTTTCTATGGACACACATGGCAGTCATTTGCCTTAAACTTTAAGCACAAGAATAAACAAAGGAGAGTGATAGATGGGACGTAATCTAGAGAACGTCATTTACTATCAAAATGACGTCATTGATAAAATAGGGTGTGTTTGGTTTATCATAGATAAAATACACAAAAAGTATGGTACTTTGATGAAATTTCTTTTATCTATTTTTACACATAACCTTCTGTACAGTCAGTGGTATTAGATATATATAAGTGATATATTGACCGAGATATATTAGATTTTAAGTGTTACCTTACTTTTGGGACACCCTGTATCATGGAGATTCGTGTTGGTGCAAACTACAAGGTCACATTGGTACTAGAACGGGTAATCTACCATGTATCATGAAAATTTGTGTTTGTGCAAACTACAATGTCACATTGGCACTAAAACGGGTTATCTAGCATGTATTGTCAACCCAAATTAACCCGGAACATTTTAGTTTTCGTGTGCAACGTCCGTTAGTTGAGCATCTTCACAAAACATTGTCAAAGTGCGGTCATTACATATGCAGATGTCTCGGGTTAATCTTGCTGGACAATATCTTATAGAATTATATTGGTGAAAACCTCATTGTCACAACAACACTGCGACGGGTCATCTACTATATTATTTAGAATTGTGTTCTTGTAAACCACAATGTTACAAGACACTAACAATCTACCATGTATTTTATAGAAATCTGTTGATACAAACCACAAGATCACAACAACACTAGGACGAGTCATCTATCATGTATCACTAAGAATTGTGTTGGTCCAAACCTCGAGGTCACAACAACGCTAAAACGAGTCATCTACCATGTAACATTTAGAATTGTGTTGGTGCAAACCTAAAGGTCACAACAACACTAAAACGAGTCATCTACCATGTAACATTTAGAATTGTGTTGGTCCAAACCTCAAGGTCACAACAACACTAAAACGAGTCATCTATCATGTAACATTTAGAATTGTGTTGGTCCAAACCTCAAGGTCACAACAACACTAAAACGAGTCATCTACCATGTAACATTTAGAATTGTGTTGGTCCAAACCTCAAGGTCACAACAACACTAAAACGAGTCATCTACCATGTAACATTTAGAATTGTGTTGGGCAAACCACAAGGTCACAAGTACACTAAGACGATTCATCTACCATGTAACATTTAGAATTGTGTTGATCCAAACCTCAAGGTCACAACAACACTAAAACAAGTAATCTACCATGTAACATTTAGAATTGTGTTGGTCCAAACCTCAAGGTCACAACAACACTAAAACGAGTCATCTACCATGTAACATTTAGAATTGTGTTGGGCAAACCACAAGGTCACAAGTACACTAAGGCGATTCATCTACCATATAACATTTAGAGTTGTGTTGACCAGTGCAACCCACAAGGTCACGACAACACTTAAACGGTCCTTCTACCATGCATTATAAAAAAAAATGTGCTGGTGCAATCCGCAAGGTCACATTGACACTAAAGCGGATAATCTTCCATGTATTATAAAGAATTGTGTTTGTGCAAACCACAAGGTCACAATGACACTAAAGCGGGCTATCTACCATGTTACATAAAGAATTGTGTTGGTGCAAACCACAAGGTCACAACCACACTAAAACGGTCCATCTATTAGTATTATATACAACTGTGTTCTTGCAAACCACAAGGTCGCAAAGACACTAATACCCCCCTCACACATAGCTCGCGACCTTACTGCGACCTGAAAACTAGTAAAATAGCATTTTTCTTTCGAAATTCGTTTGGTTTTCTTTCAAATTTCCAAATTTCTCTCGCCGACGGTCCGGGGCTCCACAGTCTTGTGTTCTATTTGTTTTTCTGTACGTCCTCGATACGACCCTTCTACGTCCATGGCGTTTCCACTGCGACTGTATTGCGTCCCTAGGGCGACCCTACGGCGACGCCACGGCGATCATCGGCGACCCAGCTGCGACTGTGCTACGTCCTTTGCGTTCTTACGGCGACTCTACGGCGACTATTGCGTTTGTCCGGCGACTGTTCTGCGACTGTAAGACGACACTACTACGTCCTTGCTACGTCTATGAAAATAATACTTTTTTCCAGTAAATATCATTTTGAGTATGACCTTCAACGAGTGAAGGCGTATATTTAATAAGTTTAAAGTTAAATCATTTATACTAGGATTGTTCCCAGATGTCCATGCAACTGCGACTTCAATTTCCTATGGAGATTACGTTGTAAAATTATCAAGCTTTGGAACATAATGAAATATCTGCTTTTCAAACATCATTTTCTAAACCCTGCAACAATTTTATGCAAACTTCTTTACATTTCCTGACTGGTAACTTGTCGAACTACCATTCCGTGCAGTTCGGCATGGTTTGCATTCTTCTGCTTGGATTTCTGAAGGTTTAAATTGTGTTAAATTTCCGTTCAAATTGTACACCTGAAAAACGGACCCCTGTCACATTAAAAGGGCCCGTTTTTCATCCCCGTAATTAAGATCCACAAAACGTTTAGTGTATGGAACAACCAAGTCAATGAACAATTCGAAACACTGTCGTTTGATTTTTTTACTTGCTGTATTTAGAAGAAATATGACAAGCAATGTAAGTGTAGCGTTTTCACTTGTTTTCAGTATATTATTCCAAAGATGAGAGGCGGACGAGGCAAACGAGCGGGGCCTCTAAAGTATGGCGCGCGAATAGGGTCTAAAGTCAATATAGCGCTAGACCGATAATTAAAATAGGGGTAGACCCTTAAAAATAGCGGTCTACCCTTATATTTTTACCGGTCTACCGATAAAAATATCGGTCTACCCATAAAATAAGGGTAAACCGCTATTCAAAATAACGGTCTAGCGATAAAATTACCGGTAGACCGCTATTTTTATCGGTAGACCCCTATTTTTTTCGATAGCCAATCACAGAGCTTGTATTATACGCTCGTTGATATTCCCGGTGGGTTGAGGATGTAACGAGCCATTTGATTGGCTAATGAGATTTCGAGCAGAAGGGTCAAAAATAACTATCGGTCTACCGGTAATTTATCGCTAGACCGTTATTTGAAATAGGGGTCTACCCTTATTTTAAGGGTAGACCGATATTTTTATCGGTAGACCGATAAAAATATAAGGGTCGACCGCTATTTTTACCGGTCTACCCCTAATTTAATTATCGGTCTAGCGCTATATTGACTTTAGACCCTATTCGCGCGCCATACTAAAGTGCTACAAGTTGACCCAGTCGCGGATTCAGATAAATTAAGTAATCAATAAAGTTGGCCTATATACCAAATGGCAAAACATTACACTGGTCCAAATTCAAAGATTTTTGCAGACGTCATTTTCAGGTGAATGAATTATTACGTTTTTTGTATTTTTTGGTAGACAATATAGTGTGAAATGAGCAATTTCTTGTAATGTCATCGGCGACTCTGCGGCGTCCTTAGTGCGAGTGTACAACGTCTATTGCGTTCTTATTACGTCCTTACTACGATGCTGCTGCGACTATGGCGACTCTACTGAGACCCCACGATGACCTAACCAGGACGTAGTAAGAACGCAGAGGTTCTGCGACTGTTTTGTGCATGTTCAAAATAGTCGCCGACGGTCTGCGACTTTGTGCGTCCTTGGGGTCCTTACTACGACCTCGCTGCGTCCCTGCTGCGTCTATGGCGACTGTGCTGCGTCCTGGGTCGTAGCAAGGTCGCAGTAAGGACGCAGTAAGGTCGCGAGGTATGTGTGAGGGGGGTATAACAAGCGTCATATACCATGTAAATTATAGAACTGTGTTCTTGAAAACCACAACGTCACAACGACACTAACACAAGTCATCTACCATGTAAAATATAGAACTGTGTTGGTACAAACAATAAGGTCACAGCGACACTTAAACGAGTTATCTGTCATTTTTATATAGAAACATGTTAGTGAAAACCAAAAGGACATGTGCCTACTTCTACTAAAACTGGTCATCTATTATGTATTATATAGAAATGTGTTGGTGCAGCCAAACCATATTGATTAACCTTTCAAATATTCAGTCTGATCAAACTACATACTTTGTTATGGTTGGTACTGGTTGTGTAGGGCTAAACCAGGATCCCAAGGAATTTGTGGAAGGCTTCACTACAAAGAGGAGATGCGCATATTGTCGGGGTTACCCGGGTCGACCATTAAATTCAGAGTTACTGCCCATGATTGGTGAAGCTATATACGTAGACAGTAATATTCGTTTCCGCATTGTTTCTTGGAAACCATAGGCACTATTTCAATGCAAGCTTCACTACGAAGAGGAGATGCGCATACCGTCAGAGTTATCCGGTTTGACAATTAAATTCAGAGTTACTGCCCATGATTGGTGAAGCCATATACATACAGAGTAAACAAAATACTTTCGGCGGGGGATATCAATTCAACGAATTTGCTTGTTAATAGTTTTTCTTTGTCAAAACTTTCAGAAATGAATCTTAGAAACGTTTTGTTATTTGCATTTAGTAACTTTGAATCTTGACCCTTTACTAGACAACAAAATTTCAGACAGGTACAAATGGAGAGATACTGGGCACTGACTGGTAACAAGCATTAATTACTAGTAGTACATTTCCCTTCAAGCTCTGAAACATTTTATGTTATAAACTAGGTAGGTTTGATGATGAGGATGATGATGATACAACAGTCACTGTAATATGACCGGAAATTTGTTGTCGACAGTTTGCAAGTCCTATTGTTTGGCCAGCGCACCTAACCATGAGTTCCTGCAGGGTATTGTTTGCACCTTTTCAAACAACTAGAAATATATCACTTAAGGTGATAAAATACTAGTACCCCCGCTACTACATTTGTCAGGACAAGTATGTTTGTCGACAAATAGTAATAACTCCAAAAATAGGCGCAGCAGAGTATCAACTCTTTTTCACTGCACCCCTCTACAATCATCTTGCTCTACAATGAGATCTATTCACCTGTGAAGTTTCATCATTCTACCTTTAATTGTTTTCGAGTTATGCTCTAGACAAGATTTGTACGCCGACGGACTGACAGACAGATGGACGGACAGACAGGCTGATTCCAGTACATCCCCTAAAACATTCGTTTTGTGGGCGTATAAAATCCAATCTTAGCCACAGCTGCCTATCCAATTTAGATGATCCGAACACAATTCATCCATTGGTAAAACACAGAGCTTGTCAAAAGCTTTAACCCATTACCTCACAGTGACTCCTTTTGACTCCCCACAAGATAATGGCTTTGGAAAGCATTGTGGAAAATGACTAAATAGCTAGTGACAAGCTGTTTCTTCATTTCCCACAATGTTTCTACGTAAAAAGATATATCGTCGGTGTAAATGCAAAACCTCGTATGTCGATTCTTGCGATTTTCAAAGTACAAACTTGTATGCCCAGTTTACACAATTCGCGCAGGTTTTGAGAAATTTATACTGCTCAGCATTAATGACACATTATTTGCGAACAATATGTCAAAATTTCATGTAAAACATTTCAGTTGGGGAAAAGTTATTACACCTTTTTTTTCCCTCACCTTTAAAATTTTCCAAAAACGAGATACGAGGTTTTGCATTTACAACGACGATATATAAAATTCCATTCACTTCAAATTGTCGTCTACATCATCTTTGGACTAGTCTTGAATTTGGCTGTTTGGTAATGGGTTGAAGTAATTGATCCAGCTCAGCCTCGACTCGAACCAGAGCCCCGGAATAGATATACTCAATCAGAGCAATGGATTAGAAGGGATGAAGATATTCCATATTTTTAGTTTCAAATCCCAACCGTATGTTGTGGGTACTCATTTGAATAGTCCCATCACAATATAAGATCTAATGAACAATCTATGAAATAGAGCATTTTGAAAATCAATCACTCTCTCTTATCTGTAGCTCTGCTCAATGATGAATGTTGTAAACTGATCGATACATGTTTGTCAAGGCGAAACAAAACCAAAGGACCAGCATATTCTTCTTTTCTCTTAATGTTTTCCAAATCGCTACTTGCTTGCATCAAAAGCATTCATAATTGTGAGGAAATAAGTAAGCCTTTTCAAAAAGGTCAAATGTTGGACAAGTCTAATTTTTGCAGCGGTGAAATTGATTGACTTCAACAATGCAAACTTCGAAATACTGAAAACTTTGAGAGTAAAGGAGAAAATACTGATTACAAGCACTTTCTTTTCTCTCAATGTTTCCAAACCCATCTTTCAACACAGGTTGTAACAACCAGCTCTTCTTTGGGAAAGGAGTGCATGTACTTACAAACCCTGGTTTGACTAGGCTCTATATGGTAGCAGGGCTTATTGTATGCAACAGATAAGAGTGGGTGAAACCATTCTACTTTTGTTATTTCAAATTCAAACCATATGTTGTGTGTATTCATTTGAATCGTCTCGATGAGATGATTCCAATGAGTACCAACAACATGGGTTTTCATCTACAACTTATGAAATATTGCATATTGAAAACGAATTACCCATCTTATCTGTAGTTCTATATAACAAAACAACACAATTAATTCATATTCAGATAGTTTATTTCAAACTAAAGACCAATAATCCATAGAGGACTCAACAACATGACTTTCATTATTTTTCTACAATAACGAAATTATTTTGTTCACAATTGCATTGATTTTTAAACACATTTCTCAGTTGCCTATAACATATATTAAAATCAATCACAATTAATCACATTACTTTACTATCCTTTTGCGATTATCCTTGCCATCAATTAGTTCTCTAGAGGGGATGAGGCCTGGCTGCCCAGTCAAGATCGTAGTCTTCCTATCCACACCTTACATTCGAAGGGGTCCATATTTGGCAGTCCTACTGCCTATCCTGATAATATAATATTTTTTGTTTTAATGTGCGTTCAGAAATTCACAATGTCGTTTTGTTCTGTAGACTTTTTCCTGGTAATAAGCTGTTTTATGGTCACCTGCAAAGAGATAAGCACAAAATTCAGTTGAAAAATGGTGTAGCAAAGTACTATATTACCATTCCAAATTGACAAAATTTTAGAAAGGTGTAAATTTCAAAGATGCATTTCAAAATGTGTTTTTCCAACTTATGTAATCATGCATTAATCCATTACAAAATAAATACATTTTAGACTGGTCCAAATACAAATACATGTATGGTAAAGATAACAATTTCAAGTAAACAAGAGGCCCAAGAGGGCCTGAATCGCTCCACTGGCTAAAGTAAAAGAATTATCTCATGACTTCCTGTAAACCTCACACTGCAAAATCTTGAAAAGGGTCACCCAGGGAACATTTCTGCCAAGTTTGGTCTAAATTAGCCCATTGCTTTATTTTTAAAGAGAATTATTTCATGGTTTGTCTAATTCTTATAAGCCCAATCCTGCCAAGCCCACATTAATGTACTAATCAAAATTTCATAAACAAATTAAGTAAAGGGCTGCCCAATAAACATTACTGTCAAAATTGGTCTACATTGGCCCATTAGTTGATTTATAGAAAATTATTTAGTGATTTCTCCAATTCTGATAAGCCCACCCTGCCACGCCCACATTTATGGACCAATCAATATTTCACAACAATTTAAGTATTGGCAGAATGGTTTATTTTTAAAAAAAATATTGTGTAACTTTTCTAAGTCTGATAAGCCCCGCCCTGCAACGCCAACATTTATGAACCAATCATAATCCTTTGAACAATTTTAGTAAATGGTCACCAAAGGATCATTCCTGCAAAGTCTGGTCAAAATTGGCTGAATGGTTGATTTTTGAAGAGTGACTATGTGATTTTTCTATAGCTGATAAGCCCCACCCTGCTACGCCCACATTTATAGACCAATTATAATCCTTTGAACAATTTTAGTAAAGGGTTACCCAAGGATTTTTCTTGCAAAGTTTGGTCAAAATTGGCCCACTGGTTTGAGAGGAGAAAATTTTTGAAGAATTATTTTGTGATTTCTCCAAGTCTGATAAGCCCCTTCCTGCCATGCCAACATTTATGGACCAATCAGGATTTCACACACAATTTAAGTAAAATGTCACACAAGGTACATTTCTGCCAAGTTTGGTCAAAATTGGCCAAATGGTTGATTTTTCAAGAATTATCTCGTGATTTTTCTAAGTCTGATAAGCCCCGTCCTGCCACACCCACATTTATCGACCAATCAAAATTCTTTGAACAATTTAAGTAAAGGGTCACCCAAGGAAGGTTTCTGCAAAGTTTGGTCAAGATTAGCCCAATGGTTTGAGAGAAGATTTTTAAAGAATAAGTTAACGCACGCACGACGGACACAACGTCATGACAATAGCTCGCTGGCCTTCAGCCAGTGGAGCGAATAAAGTTGGAAAGTTTTGGTCTTTCTGTGCAGAAAACATTGTGGATAATCGAGAACTTGTTAGCTATGAGCAATGTCTTCATTGTCCTCAATGTTTTCCAACGCTTTCGGTTGTCAGGCATAAAAATGCGATATTATTTAGGAATGCCAATGGTTAATGAACAGAAACAGTATGTTAACCTAAGATAATGTGTATTATTCAGCAAATTCATTCTCTGTCAATGTAAGGCTTTGCAATTAATATCTACCTTAATCCGGGTGGAAGTTTGTAAAAATGGTCTCTCATTATGATTAACCCATTCCTAAACGACAAAAATTTTAGAGTTATTAAATTCGAAAGCTGCCACAGACAACAAAACGGATATTGATAAAAAATGGATGTGTGTATCACATTATGTTATCACTTTCATTTTGATTTGGCTTCAATGTTCACATGTAGCTGTTTTCCCCAGCTCAAAACCAAGATACTCAAACCTCATCTTACAAATATTGGTAATATGATATCATTCTCCATTTACCTCCAGTATCAGTTGTTCTACCAGATATCCACATTTCAATTCTGTTTTCAAGTCTGAAAAGACATGCAAGACATACATTTTAGTTCAATCCATAACAAGAGTTGTCTGTGGACAACGTAGCTTGCCTATACAGGAGCTAGTCACAAAAACACCTTAACTCCAAGGTCAAGGTCATGGTCTTAAATGAAAGGTCTTGGCAGGAGATAACCAAGGTCAAATATCATGGTTCCAAATGAAAGGTCTTGGCAGGAGGTATCCATGTGTGAAATATCAAGGCTCTATCAATCATAGTGCATGAGATATTGGCCAGGTTAAGTTTTTTTTAAAGGAGGTCACACTCCAAGGTCAAGGTCACTAGGACAAAGGTCATGGTCCCAAATGAAAGGTCTTGTCAGGAGGTATCCATGTGTGAAATATCAAGGCTCTATCAATCATAGAGCACGAGATATTGGCCAGGTTAAAGTTTTTATTAAGCAGGTCAAACTCCAAGGTCTAGGTCACTAGGTCAAAGGTCATGGTCCCAAATGAAAGGTCTTGGCAGGAGGTATCCATGTGTGAAATATCAAGGCTCTATCTGTAATAGTGCATGAGATATAGGCCAGGTTAAAGTTTTTTAAAAGTAGGTCAAACTCCAAGGTCAAAGTCACTAGGTCAAAGGTCATGGTCCCAAATAAAAGGTCTTGTCGAGATGTATCTATGTGTGAAGGCTGTATCTCAAATAGTGCCCGAGATATAGACCAAGTTAAAGTTTTTTTTCTAGTGAAAACGCGACATGATGCTGACACTAGGGATGTGACATAAACTCCCCAGACTTAAAGTCCCTGCTCACTAAACAAGAGTTGTCCGCTGACAACTTAGCTCGCCTATACGAGAGCTTGTCACAAAAAATAGGAATCCAAGGTCAAAGGTCAAGGGTCATGGTCTCAAGGTCAAGTTCATGGCATAAAGTATCCATATGTGAAATATCAAGGCTCTACCTATAATAGTGTATGAGATATAGGCCATGTTAAAGTTTTTGAAAAGTAGGTAAAATTCCAAGGTCAAGGTCACTAGGTCAAAGGTCATGGTCCCAAATGAAAAGTCTTGCTGAGAAGTATCAATGTGTGAAGTATCAAGGCTGAATCTGTAACAAGAGGGCCATGATGGCCCTAGGTCGCTCACCTGAAAATTGTTGCCTTGTTGAAATTAAGCACTTAGACCTGAATAGCAGCAAAATAAATGTTTCAATAAAGCCCTTTCTCATGTGTTTTTCAAATGAATGTAACAAATATTCGGCCTTTTTTAAAAGTATTGCTCTTTTGTCCTTTTTCTGATACTGCTGCACTAATAGGCAATAGTTTAAATATTAACAAAATTCTTCTAACAAATTTGAAAGCCCTTCACCAAAGGATCATTCATGTGAACTTTCAAGAATATTGGCCAACTGGTTAGGCAGAAAAAGATTTAATTTTCAGAAGATTTGGCTTATACTTTCCCCTTTTCTCATGCCGCGGCAGCCAGAGTCTTTGATGGAATCAAATTCTTTTAACAACTATGAAAGCCCTTCACCTAAGGATCATTCATGTGAAGTTTCAAGAATATTGGCCAACTTAAGTTAGGCAGGAGATGATTTTTAAAAGATTTGGCTATTTTCCCCTTTTCTCATGCCGCAGCAGCCAGAGTCTTTGATGGAATCAAATTCTTTTAACAACTTTGAAAGCCCGCCACCTAATGATCTTTCATGTGAAGTTTCAAGAATATTGGCCAACTGGTTAGACAGAAGAAGATTTTTAGAAGATTTGGCTATTTTCCACTTTTCTCATTTAGCGGCAGCCAGAGTCTTTGATGGAATCAAATTCTTTTAACAACTTTGAAAGCCCTTCATCCAAGGATCATTCATGTGAAGTTTCAAGAATATTGGCCAACTGGTTAGGCAGGAGATGATTTTTAAAAGATTTGGCTATTTTCCCCTTTTCTCATGCCGCGGCAGCCACAGACTTTGATGGAATCAAATTCTTTTAACAACTTTGAAAGCCCTTCATCCAAGGATCATTCATGTGAAGTTTCAAGAATATTGGCCAACTGGTTAGGCAGGAGATGATTTTTTAAAGATTTGGCTATTTTCCCTTTTTCTCATGCCGCGGCAGCCAGAGTCTTTGATAGAATCAAATTCTTTTAACAACTTTGAAAGCCCTTCACCCAAGGATCATTCATGTGAAGTTTCAAGAATATTGGCCAACTGGGTAGGCAGAAGAAGATTTTTAAAAGATTTGGCTATTTTCCCCTTTTCTCATGCCGCAGCAGCCAGAGTCTTAGATAGAATCAAATTCTTTTAACAACTCTGAAAGCCCTTCACCCAAGGATCATTCCTGCCAAGTTTCAAAAAGATTGGCCCACTTGTTTGGGAGGAGAAGATCTTTAAAGAAATTGTGGACAGATGGCCGGACGGACGGACGACCGGACGGACGACGGACAACGACCGATCACAATACCTCACCTTGAGCACTTTGTGCTCAGGTGAGCTAAAAATGGCAGAGATATAGGCCAGATTAAAGTTTTTTAAAAGTAGGTCAATGTCAAGGTCACATGGTCAAAGGTCATGGTCCAAAATGAAAGGTCTTGGCAGGAGGTATTCATGTGTGAAATATCAAAGCTCTATCTGTAATAGTGCATGAGATATAGGCCAGGTTAAAGTTTTTTAAAAGTAGGTCAAACTCCAAGGTCAAGGTCACTAGGTCAAAGGTCATGGTCCCAAATGAAAGGTCTTGTCGAGATGTATCTATGTGTGAAATATCAAAGTTGTATTTCTAATAGTGCCTGAGATATAGACCAGGTTAAAGTTTTTCAAGTGAAGACTCGACGGGATGGGACGCGACGCCGACACTAGGGCTGTGACATTAGCTCCCCGAACATAAAGTCCCGGCTCGCTTAAAATGGCCGATTTATAGGCCAGGTTAAAGTATTTGAAAAGTAGGTCAAACTCCAAGGTCAAGGTCACTAGGTCAAAGGTCATGGTCCCAAATGAAAGGTCTTGGTGAGAAGTATCCATGTGTGAAATATCAAGGATGTATCTCTAATAGTGCCCGAGATATAGACCAGGTTAAAGTTTTTGAAGACACGACGCCGACACTATGGCTGTGACATTAGCTCCCTGGACATAAAGTCTCGACTCGCTAAAAAACGGTATAAAACAACCTTAGACTTATTCACAATTCTTTTCATTACACATGTGTGTATAATGCAGAGTTGTCTGCGAACAAGGTAGCTCGCCTATACGAAAGCTTGTCGCAAAAAAAGGAGTCCGATATCAAAGGTCAATGTCACTAGGTCATAGTCTCAAGATCAAGGCATGAGGTATCAATATGGTCATGGTTCCGAATGAAAGGACTTGACATGAGGTATCCATGTGTGAAATGTCAAGGCTATATCTCAAATAGTGCCAAAAATATAGACCAGGTTGAAGCTTTTTTTCAAGTAAACAGGTGAAGATGCGATGTGACGTTGACAGTAGGGCCGTGACACTGGCACCAGAACTGCAAAAAAATTGTTTGTTTTTTATCGCTTCAGCGATAAAAACAAACATTTTTTTGCAGTTCTGGTGCCAGTGGGCTGTGACATTAACTCATCAGACTTAAATTCCCGGCTCACTAAAAAGGAATTTCAGGATGACAATTCTTGTTTATGTTTATCATAATCCGGTGGAAAATATTGTTGGGCTTTAAATAATTATTTATATTATCCCACCCCAGACCATTCTGAATCCGCCAATGCTGACAACCAGAATTTTCTCCTTTTGCCTATTTTTTGTTTGCTTTATTATGCATACCGCGAATCTTGATCTACATCCATTCTATCGATCTGTAGGCTGTAGCAAACTAATCATGGTAAGATAGTTTTTGGAAGCAAATTTTGCAAAATTTGCTTCTCTTAGCAGCCATGTGTCTCTGCACTTTACCATTCTCTGCATACCACACAACACCTACCGGTCCTCCTCACTATAAATAGTTCTATCAAAAGCAAAGATTAATGAGGTAACAGTCATTCGAATATTCAATATGTAAGTCTGAAGTTATGTGCAGATATTGAATTGTATGACTGAAAATGAAACATTCAATTAATCATGTCTCTGAGAGAAGAAAAGATCGACGTAGTAATTTGCTTTATTATGGTTCAAAGATCAGTCCAATGGCCTTCCTTGTAAATGGGTCAGTCAAGTTTACTGAACTATGAAATATATTCAGCTTACACAAACGATTAATATGCATGAAGTTGTGCTAAAAATAGATACATCTCCAGCATGGAATCAAAGTATTCAAGGTATTCTGGATAATCAAAGTATGCTACGAATCAACGTAGTCAAGGTATTTAAATGGATAATCAAAGTACCTAATCGAAGTAGGCCTACTCTATTTCTGGCCCCGGTTTCTTGCAAAAACGTAAGTACGTTCTCATGCTCAAACGTGAGCACCTCGCTCAAATCGCATGAAATCCACGTGAATTTCAATGGAATACACTTCAACGTTTGAGAGAATATCCCTTTGAAGTTGAGCATGTTCTCGTGAGAATATACTTAAGTTTTTTCGAGAAACAGGGGCCTAGACAGGCCTACATTTTTGAAAAATTTGCTTCCAAACAGTACTGTCAGTACTTTGATTTTATGGTATGAAATGATTTAGGTACGAAACGGGTTTTATTCTTTGTCGATTGCTCGTTTGTTTCCTTCGGTAAAATGGACGCATACACTCAAAAATGTTCGCAAGACAATTATTCTGTATACCAACCCGTTAATTTTCTATGAACATGGTTCTATGTACTTGCTTTTGCTAGACCCCTCTCCATCTGCGTGAAACTCCAGTGATATTTTTTACCTAGACACCGCATGTCGCGGAGTGTCTATTTACCAACCAGTTATGTGGTAAAATCTACTGCGACACCGGGTCAAAAGGTTGCGGTTTGGATCTAGCAGTACTTGAGGTTTGCATTTAGCAATTGCCTTATTCTCTGACCTAGTTATTGTTTACTTTCATTATCCAAGGCATGAATTACAAACTGAATTCGAATTAAAATAAAAATTACGTCTATTTGAAGAAAAAAAGTTATACCTAATTTGATCCATTGTCTTGTATATATCTATGGACGCCGAGAAGACGGATGACAGTGCTCGATCGCTTCGGAACAGCTGTTTTAGTCATGTCTAAATTTACAAGCATGGTCACCAAATAAAATGGTTCAAACTGTTTGGATCGCTTTTATTTTGGGTTGTTGGTCTTCGTTGTATTTACTTGATGCATTTTTGAAGGTACTTTGATATATTTTTTGCTTAAACTGGGTGTTTCATTCTTTACTTCTAAATGTTTGGCGAGATCCCAATTTTCAGAGCAACAGATGACCCCCTTCTTTCCACCCTTAAATCCAGTCCCTTTCTGAGTTTCTCCTGAAAGTTTTTAACCCTTTCCCAAATGGCAGAATTCCCATTTGAATGATATTGAAACAGTTAAAAAAAATGTTGATGAAAATAGGATTGGTTCTACTTCAACCGTTGACCATACAACATAAAACATATGGAAGTACAAAGCGCCTATTATCAATATTTTCTTCTTTTGCCTCTATTGATTGGTCGGCACAATCCCTTCAGCCAATCAAAAATGTTGTCAGTCATAAAGTGCGGACCTACACTCATTCGGTGGAGGTGAAAGCTTTGGTCTTTTTCGTTAAAGCATTACCAACTTTCAGCATTAATATCTCGACTACTACTCCCGATTATTGAAAGGAAGTGGCTAGAGATACGGGCCTGTATCTCTAGCCTATGGGGGCTAGGGATACGGACCCGTATCTCTAGCAAAAAACCCCATGTTTCACTAGAGATACGGGCCCGTATCCCTAGTGAAAACGAGGGGTTTTTGCTAGGGATACGGGTCAAACGACTTCCGGTCTAACTTACGGGCTATAACTTATCGCGTCAATTATGAAAAATCGATAATATTGATCCTTTCCCAAACTGCGAAATTTAGACTACGTTTTGAAATTAGTTTCAGACGACGCATTAAATAGTCTTTAGGCATATGTCTCATTTACAAAATATTGCGGGGTAAATTGCTGAAACTATTTCTTCTTGTTTGATAAAGGTTTAAAATAGAAATTATTTATTTCAAAGATATCTTATCTCGTTATTCATACAATTTATGCCGTGTGTATTAACCCTTTTGTTTGTTAACCCATTACCAAACAACAACATTTTGGAGTTGTCCAAATTCAAAGATGCTGCAGACGGCAATATGAATTGAATGGAATCTCGCATTCTTTTATCTTTCTGTGTAGAAAAAAAATGTGGGAAATGAAGAAATTGCTTGTTACAAGCAGTTTCTTCATTTTCCACAATGTTTTTCAAAGTCATTATCTTGAAGGGATTTAAAAAGAGTCATTGTGTGGTAATGGGTTAATATCATTCTTGTTTGACAAAATACTGTAAATGTGAATAGGGCGGATCCAGGGGGCTTTGGGGGGCTCAAACGGCTGAATCTTTCACTTTTATGCAGAAATTCAGCCAAAATTGTGTGATACTAGGAAAATAAACTGATTGGGTCTCCGATACTACTGAAAAGTAAATATCAAGTTTTAATCAAATTGCATGTATTTCTAATGTAATAAAGTTGTTTGATTGAATACATTTATGCTTTGCGTCTTTCTTACACTTCTATAAATGGTCAAATGTGCATGTATGGTGAAATTTATACATTTATGTTTACATGCAAGATTCTGTAAGTGAAAATTTATATTGCGAATAATTCTGCTTTTGAAGCAGTCCGGATGACTGTACAGTTCAGTAACTATACACATGTTCACATTCACGGTGACCTTTTTACACAGGCAATCGCTAATTGTTATATGATATACATTTGACCATCATTTCCATGTTAACTCTTTCCCAAACAGCAAAATTTTAGGGTGGTTCTACTCAAAAGCTTCTGAAAATAACAAAATTGATGTTAATATGCTATGATTAGATCTAAATCGTTTGAAATTTTCACATTGCTTGAATTACCTGCCAGTAATACCCGAAAGGGGAGTTAGGCAGTATATATAGATAGATAGATAGATTAATCAGTGATTCATTTTGTTTTATCTAAACATTTTAACTTGTGCAGCGCTAAGAGCCTGAATTTTCGGGATGTAGCCCTTTATAAATGTCCATTATTATTATTATTAATACAAGCAGAATTTGAGTATAATCTAGCTCAGAAAATATTGAGGCAAAAGGAGAAACTGTTGGTTATCACCAGTTTCTTCTTTTGTCTCAATATTTTCCTAAGCCATTTCTATTAGGGACTTTAAAACCAGGTTTTGTTTGGGAAAGGGTTAAAAACAGCTAACTTTTTCCCAAACAGTGTATTGTTCGTTCCAACTTAATTGCTTCTGGGGGTATTTCACCGCTGAAGACATTCGCACGAGGTTGAACTTTTTTATGAGTTGTCGTTAACATTCGATATGAAGGCCTATCCAGATTTATTCGGGCTACGTCCCAACGCCGACCGAATGTTTACAACGTCGCCCTAATAATTTCGAAGTCGCGAGAATCTCATTAGGAGTTGACTCATGGTTGATATTGTGCATGATGGGATGGATAAATCTACGGACAAATTTGCCTCGCTTCAGGAAAGACATTTTACAGTTTCTTGCCAAACAAGAATAGCCCTTAGGCTAATATTAAAACAAACAAAAGGGTTAATAGGCCCTATACATGTCACATGTGTGAAACCATTGCCATTGATAAAGTTGCTAATAGTTAGCACCTTCTTGTCAAAAGATAATAAAAAAAAACAAAAAAAAACATGAGATAAATCTAATAGACTTTTGATTTAATATAAAGTTTAAATTTTTATACATTCCTTTCAGCAATTTCTTCATTCCTCCGACATTTCCCCTGTAATAGGCCTATCGCCCGTAATTTCAAAATGTATATATAGTCTAAATTTCGCAGTTTGGGAAAGGATCAATATTATCGATTTTTCATAATTGACGCGATAAGTTAGCCCGTATGTAAGACCGTAAGTTGTTTGACCCGTATCCCTAGCGAAAACCCCTTGTTTTCACTAGAGATACGGGCCCGTATCTCTAGTGAAACATGAGGGTTTTTGCTAGAGATAAGGGTCCGTATCTCTAGCCCCCATAGGCTAGAGATACGGGCCCGTATCTGTAGCCACTTCCTTATTAAAAATGCGTTGTTAGTTAGAAAGTTTAAATCTTATTCTTTAAAGAAAGAGTTTTGTTTATGAATTTTAACGATGGATTTTTTTTAAATATTCTGCCTCAAAAATGGTATTCTGTAATGATAAAGACCGAGGTAGTACCCACAATGAAAAAATGAAAGTGGGGCTATGACGCCATGCCGACTGATTCTATGTTGCCTAAACCCTACCTATTAGGGTCGTTAAAATCAGGTCTTGCATAGCAAACAGTTAATGACAAATTTTTTACATGAGCTGACCTGTTTTTGGTGTATTAAAAAGAGGAATAAGATAATACATAAATTTAAAGTTGGCAAGTGGAGTCAACAATATACACAGGTAAGGTATAATAATAGGGGTACAGTGGGCTTTTGTCATACACTCATACTATTATAATAGGGTACAGCATCACTAGAATGTAAAAATCAGCTTGTATCATTATGGTGACATATTACAAAATAGATTAATACATGATATCTCATCTGTATAATATTTCTAGTTTCTTGTCATTTTCAGTCCCAGCCGTGGTCATCAGTGAGATATGTCAGATTTCTGGAGAGGACCGGGTTTTCCATGTCAGTGTGCCAACTGCGATGGTATTCAACATCCATGAACCGGACATTTGTACGACTAGCGCAGTGGCGACCCAAAATTCTGAAAGCATGGTTCACTTGTGGAGTGTTCTTTGGGCTTGTTGCAATGCTTCTCTCTGTGTTCCTACTGACCTTGATGGTCTTCAATACTCTGACAAAGAATAATGTGGAAACTCAAGTTTTAACCCCCGTGGTGAGTATTTTATTTCCAGCATAACAAAACTAATCTGTGACATGCTAAATTGAATTAAAGAACAAGATCTCACGGAATATATGTATAGGATGTCATCGATTATACTCCTCTCAGCGTAGCGAAAGGGCTGGCCTAAAAAGGTTAGAATCAACTCTTAAAAGATTAACCAATTAGCGAATAAGTGGTACCTTGTACCAGTAAAGTGGGGATTAACATATTTTAGAATATCAATTACATGATATATTAACAACCAACACATTCAGATGATTCAAATGAATGCCAACAGCAAAGGTTCTTGGATTTAAGTAACATATTAAGAATGCTGTTTTTCTTGAGAAGAAGGCCACATGTATTTCATTTATAACTTAATATCAAATATTTCTCAACAGATGCCAGGTGTTAACCTACCAGCCAGCCAGATCTCATACTACCTGTTGACATTACTGGTGTGTGGAATCCTGCATGAAATAGGTCATGCTATTGCTGCTGTCAGGTAATATACTTATTAGTATTTAACCCTCTCCCAAACAAGACCCAAACAAGACCTGGTTTTGACACCCTTTATCATTATACAAAGGGTTTTTTTACATTGAGACAAAAGAAGAAAATGCTGATAGCCGGCATTTTCTCCTTTTGCCTCAATATTTTCTGTGCTATATTGTACACAAATTTCATCTTTATCATTTATCAAGGTTTACGAACTGAGAATGAAAACACCACTTTCTAGCCATACGAAATGCATCAAATTACACACACTTGTAAATACACTTCACATAAGTTGATTCACCGTGCCGGATTTCAAGATTATGCTTCAAGAAGAAAATAATTTACAAATATTAGTTTACTCTTTATTCATATGCAAGGGAGGTAATTTTGAACATTTTTGTCAAATATTTCCATAAGTATGCATTAATTCAAAGTTCTAAACCCTACAAAATGCTTTTGTTTGTATTTGGAATGGAAATGTAACACAGTTTAGGAATTACTTGCACTTTTCAAATTTCGCCACTTGCTCTGCATTTCATTCTCAGTTTGTAAACTTAACATCAGTCTGCATATATTAGTAAGCAATCTTTGGTGGCATGATGGAGTCTTAATGCCCTTTGTCAGGGGCGGAGGGCCGGAGGTGGTGCAGTAGTAACACGCTGGTCTTGTAACACAGTGGTTGCTGGTTCGATGCCCAGCCTCTTTAGTCTTTCGGATTGAGTCTAAACCGAGGTCTTATCTCCATATGACCTTAGCTGTTGAGTGGGACGTAAAACTGCGCACACTCACTCAGTTAATGCCCATTGTCTGTCTCATCATATTGCATTACTCAAAATGCTGGGCCTATAATTAATTAATTAATTATTGTGCATTTTATGATTTAGAAAAAATTGCAAAGACCTTTCTTGAGAGGTTACAAGTGTGACTTCATTTAACCCTTTCCCAAATGGCAGAATGTTAGGGTGATCCACTTCAAAAACTGCCGCAAATGACACAATGAAAGTTATTAAAGATAGAATTTGTGTTATGTGACCAGTTGGTTGTTGCAGGTGAGTACCAACAACCACGGTGAGGGGACGGGTACATTAGGTCCGAAGTGAACGATAAAGGAAAAAACTCATAGTGGTTTCTATCTATATATATTCTTCATCTAATGGAATCAACAATCTGGAAATATACAATCACAAAGCTCCTGTTACAACTTTGTACATATCAACAAATATTACGATAGCAGACGATCCGTTACAAATATTCATAATCACAATAGCAGACGATCTAAACTTACCAGTTTATGGAACTGAACGTATTAATCCAAAACAACATCATTCGTCCAACTGCTATCGTACGTGATGCTGTAAAACAATGTGAAAGGTATTAAAACATGCAGGTTAGAGATAGGTACGAAAGATACAAGGGGCGAACCGAATAATAAACAGCTGGCACGAAAACCAATGACACAAACAAAGAACGACTCTAGCAATCCGATCTGGACCCGGATCAATACAACGAACATCTCGGATGGAATAGTAGAATATACAAAACATTTACAAACCTTCATTTCAATAGAAAATAGCGAATTCTCAGATTTTCGAGAGCCAAAATACAATCTGTCAAATATCGTGACTTTTCGACTAGCAAACCATCGGAGCAGAACTGAACAAAGAGATCATGTGACAAAACGTGCCAACACCCATGAACGAACAAACCAATAGAAATGAGTGTAACAACTCCAACCCAAAAACATCGTCTGGTTACAGTTATATATGGCATATAAAATATTGAGACAAAAGGAGAAAGTGCTGGTTATCAGCAGTTTCTTCTTTTGTTTCAATGTTTTCCCAAGCCTGTTCTATTAGGGACGTCGAAACCAGGTCTTGTTTGGGAAAGGGTTTATTAATTGAAATAATTGGATTATTGTAAATCCTGATGTTCCAGCATTAACTTGGTATGTTCCTTTCTTGTTTCAGAGAACAAGTCCGTGTGAATGGTTTTGGTCTATTTCTGCTCTTGATATACCCCGGAGCCTATGTGGATTTATCAACGGAACATTTACAGATCATTTCACCATTACGACAACTCCGAATCTACTGTGCTGGGGTTTGGCACAACTTCATCATTGTTCTTGTTGCTATAGTGGTGTTGTTCTCCTATCCTTGGGTCATCATGCCATTCTATACAACAGGCAATGGGGTGGTTGTTACACATGTCACAAAGGTAGGTATCGTATAAATTTGTCAGAGATACAGATAAATAGGGATGAAGACATTTGAAAATTGTTATTTAAAAGATCTATATTGTGGGATCTCATTTGAATCGTCTGTACAAGACAATTCCAATGAGAACCCACAACATAGGGTGTGATGAACATTAAATGAAATATTACATTTTGAAAAGTCTTATCTGTAGCCCTGCTTTACTCTATGAACACAACAGTTATTATCTGCTGATACTTTGTAATGTACCTGCTTTCACTAACTGCTGTGACTATTGAAAACTGTTTAAAAATGATTAAACAACCATGTTTGATATGAAAAATATCTTACATTTACAGAACACGGCTGTTTCTGGTCCGCGAGGTCTAGCATTGAGAGATCCAATCACAAGTGTGGGAGGGTGTGAGGTCACCAACATACAGACCTGGAACCAGTGTATAGCTCAGAGTATACGGGAACCATCCTGTGGAAATTGTCTTCCTGTATCCATGATTAATTATTCCCATTCCCAAATAATGAGGCCTTTTGAGTCTTGAGAAATCATTGTGGAAAATTAAGAAATTGCTTGTCACAAGCAATTTCTTCATTTCCCACAATGTTTTCTAACTAAACATACCAATAGATGTGAAATTTAATCCACATGATATTGTCATCTGCAACATACTTTGAAATTGGACCTGTCTGAATTTTCTTGATTTTCCACAAAGTTTTCCAAGCCAAAATAATGGTGTGCATCAAAAAGTGTCATTAGGTGGGTATTTGGGAAATACAAGTTAAAATTTGCCAACAATCTTACATTTACAGAACACGGCTGTTTCTGGTCCGCGAGGTCTAGCATTGAGAGATCCAATCACAAGTGTGGGAGGGTGTGAGGTCACCTACATACAGACCTGGAACCAGTGTATAGCTCAGAGTATACGGGAACTGTCCTGTGGAAATTGTCTTCCTGTTTCCATGATTAATTATTCCCATTCCCAAATAATGAGGCCTTTAATTTGATGTTCCATCGGAGAAAGGAGTGAGAAATTATTGTGGAATGTGAAGAAATTAGGCATTGACAGTTCATAGCTTGAGAAATCATTGTGGAAAATGAAGAAAATTGCTTAAGCAATTTCTTCATTTCCCACAATTATTTCTTCACCAAAAGACCAAGAAATATAAAATTTCATCCACTTGAAATCGTCGTCTGCAACACTCTCTAGTTTGGACAAGTGTAAAGTTTTGCCTTTTGTTACAAGCAATGTCTGAAATCTCCATTTTCCACAATGTTTTCCAAGCCCAAATTTTGTAGGGCTTTAAAAAAGCATCATTGTGTGGGTATTTGGGAAATACTGGTGAAAATTGCCAACAATCTTACATTTACAGAACACAGCTGTTTCTGGTCCGCGAGGTCTAGCATTGAGAGATCCAATAACAAGTGTGGGAGGGTGTGAGGTCACCAACATACAGACCTGGAACCAGTCAGTGTATAGCTCAAAGTATACGGGAACCATCTTGTGGAAATTGTCTTCCTGTATCCATGATTAATTATTCCCATTCCCACATAATGAGGACTTTTGACGCTCCATAGGAGAAAGACTTGAAAAATCATTGTGAGAAATGAAGAAATTGCTTGTGACAAGCAATTTCTTCATTTCCCACAATGATTTCTACCCAAAAAGACCCCCAATAAGTGAAATTTCATCCACTTGAAATTTTCGTCTGCAACATCTTTGAGATTTGACCAGTCTGAAATTTCTTCATTTTCAATAGTTTTTTGAAGCACAAATGTTGTAGGGCTTTAAAAAGCGCCATTTTGTGGGTATTGGGGAAATACTAGTTAAAATTGCCAACAATCTTACATTTACAGAACACGGCAGTTTCTGGTCCGCAAGGTCTAGCATTGAGGGATCCAATCACAAGTATGGGAGGGTGTGAGGTCACCAACATACAGACCTGGAACCAGTGTATAGCTCAGAGTATACGGGAACCAGCCTGTGGAAATTGTCTTCCTGTATCCATGATTAATTATTCCCATTCCAACATAATGAGGCCTTTTGAGGCTTCATAAGACATAGGCTTGAGAAATCATTGGGGAAAATGAAGAAATTGCTTGTCACATTGTCTACTAAAAGGTCCCAAAAATATGAAATTTTACCCACTTGATTTTGTCGTCTGCAACATCTTTGAAATTGAACTAGTCCAAAATGTCTTCATTTTCCAAATGTTTTTCAAGCCCAAAATTTGTAGGGCTTTAAAAAGCGTCTTTTAGTGGGTATTTGGTGAAATACTAGTTAAAATAGCCAACAATGTTTCATTTACAGAACATGGTTGTTTCTGGTCCGCGAGGTCTAGCATTGAGAGATCCAATCACAAGTATGGGAGGGTGTGAGGTCACCAATATACAGACCTGGAACCAGTGTATAGCTCAGAGTATACGGGAACCATCCTGTGGAAATTGTCTTCCTGTATCCATGATTAATTATTCCCAGTCCCACATAATGAGGCCTTTTGAGTCTTGAGAAATCATTGTGGAAAATTAAGAAATTGCTTATGACAAGCAATTTCTTCATTTCCCACAATGTTTTCTACAAAAAGGTCCCAAAAATATGAAATTTCATCCATTCAGTTTTGTCGTTTGTGACATCTTTGAAATTTGACCAGTCTGAAATTTCTTCATTTTGCACAATGTTTCCAAGCCCAAATCTTGTAGGGCATCAAAAAGTGTCATTATGTGGGTATGGGTGAAATACTAGTTAAAATTACCAACAATCTTACATTTACAGAACACGGCTGTTTCTGGTCCGCGAGGTCTAGCATTGAGAGATCCAATCACAAGTGTGGGAGGGTGTGAGGTCACCAACATACAGACCTGGAACCAGTGTATAGCTCAGAGTATACGGGAACCATCCTGTGGAAATTGTCTTCCTGTATCCATGATAAATGAACTGGATACATCCAACAAACGCAGACTAGGTAAATAGTATATCAGCTGAAATTTGGACAAATGTCCCATATGGCATTTCAGAACATCATGGATCCAGATCAGCCTGTGTATACCCACATTCTAATTATGATCCAAGTTGTTTTCTAGTGGCTTCTTTATTTCCTTAAGATAAACCGGAAATCTTGATAAGACTGTATTAAGATTTAGATAGATCTGGAAATTTGTTGGCCTCAGTTGCAAGCTTATTTGTATGTCAGATTCAGAAAGGCAATTACTTTTCATGTTTTCCTGCCACGATATGACCTTAGTAGTTGAAAACGGCGTAAAATCCCAATAAAAAAAGTTTGTAAGTTGTACAAGGGTAATACAAAGCCATTGCAACTCTAACCCCCCTGTCCCACTGAGCCCGATTTCCTAAATATTCATAGTGTCTCAGGAGAGAGCATTGTCACTGATTTACTACAAATATGAGCCGATTGTTTCTGTTCATCCATGGATGGGGTGCATTTTCTTACAAAACCAGTTTGTTCCGTCGTTGTATTTTATTGTCGAGAATCGGGAGTATTCGTAGTACATCGCCTTTATTCGTTGTTCATCGCCAAAGTTAGTATGGCCAAATAGGCCAAATCTGTCACCAAATAGCCCCGATTTACTAACCCAAACAACTACGACTTTGTATGAGGTACACCGATTTCACCAGGATTTTCAAAATCAGGAGAAAAATTTGCGCATGTTGAAATTTTTGTCCCAATTTATTTTCAATCTGACTTGATGCCGATTTCAATCAGGATGAACTACGATTCTCCCAAAGCAACTTGATTTCTGTCCAATTTTGAAATTTTCAGGATCAAATCGAGCTTAGTGGGACAAGGGGGGAGGATGGGGGTTGTTGTTAAACATTTGCAAGCTAACATTGTACATAATTAATGCACATTTGCAAGCTAACATTGTACATAATTAATGTTTCTTTGGGGGAATGGTATCAAGATGGTCATCTGGCAAGGTCATTGTTGGATCAAAATATGCAAATGTACATGCTGTATTGACCATGGCTGGTTCAAACTTTGAATATACTTGTTTGTATATTTTCAGAGACAGCTTCACCCTATATAGATTGTTGTAATGAGACCAGCAGTACACATCTGTGTTTTATGTACCATACAAAACACAACCCTAATAATGTAAGTTAATGGTAAATATTTTAAACGTAAAAATTGTTGGATCTGTTTCAATTACAAGTAGATCTGTAGACAAGTCATTGGTCTCTTGGTTTAATGACATCTGCACTACTAGTAATGTCATGTTGGCATGGTCGTTGATCAGGGGAAGTATTCCGCAACCAGTCTTATTAAAAGTTTTACTTTGAAACTACATGTACATAACAATCTATCTGGTGGATTATAATGTATTTTTGCTTTAGATATATCTAATCTATTTAGAAATCTTGGTGAATACGACCTTGGTCTTTTGAAAACCCAAATTCTGTACAGATTATAGGGAAAGATGTCTATTGGCCAGGTATTTTGCTGACTTTGACAAACCATCAAGTAATGTAAAATCTGATAATGAAAATGAAACATTTTATTCTTTACTGTCCTAAAAACTCTACATTAAAAATCTAGTATTTCATTGTGCTGGTACAAGTAAAAAAAAGTTGCTACATTTCTATTTCAGAACTATGCCTGTCTGCCAGCTAGAGCAACTACAGACAGACCAATGTGTAAATATCAGAGTGATTGTTACTCACCCAACACCGAGATGTCGTGTGTATACCCCTCTATAGACAATCAGACTAAACTATTACGGGTAGTACATGGTCACAAACCACCATTATTGTTCTTGGGTCATCCATTAGATCTACATTATTCAGGTAAACATTTGTTATATGTTACAAATATGTTGATAAATGTCCTGTGTATACTTCTCTATAGACAATCAGGCTAAACTATGACGGGTAGTACACGGTCACAAACCACCATTATTGTTCTTGTGTCATCCATTAGATCTGCATTATTCAGGTAAACATTTGTTCTTTTACTTTTGACAAAATCATATACATGTTATAAGTACACTTGATTTAAATTAAAGGAGAAAATTTATAAACATTCCATTATTTGGGTAAAAAAATATGCATTATCCAATTTTTAATTTGTCTTAATTGAGATCTGCTGAGTAGTTTCTTCAAGCAAATAAGTGAATCATCAAACAAATTTTGATATATTTCTCCCGTCATTAAGATTGAAAATATATGTTAGATACATAATAGCAAACAATTATTAGCAGAGATTTATAAAAATGTTACAAAGTAAAAATCAGAATTTACATATTTGTAATGATTGATACTTATCTATTTCAGTGGTACTGAGTAACTACATACCCAACAACTTATTTGTTCCTCTAAACCTGCCTTATTTCATTGATACATTCTCCAAGTATCCTTTATCAGGTTGATTTCTTACATTTGGGTACTTTTTATGCCCCATATTGAAAGATCAGAGGCATATTGTTTTACTCGTGTCTGGCTGCCGTCTGTCTGTCTGTTCAAATACTTAACATTGGCCCTTTCTCCAAAAAATAGCCATTTCGGGGCATTAGTGTTTCACATAAATGAAGATTGTACAGGGCTACAGATAAGAAGAGGTAATGGCTTGCGAAATTATATTTTATTAATATGCCACAAAACCCAATTTTGTTGATACTCATTTGAATTGTTTTTTCGTGATGATTCCAATGAGTTCACACATCATAGGTTTGGATTTGAAATAAAAAAGTATGATGTCTCACCCACCCTCTTATCAGTTGCTCTGCTAATATAATATATAATATATGAGCCGCGACGCGAGAAAATCGGTCTTCGGGAGTTTTGACCAGATCCGACACAAATGAGGCTTCACAGCCGCAGAAAGTGATTAGAGTCACGAAATTTCGTACATGGGTAGAAGAAGAACTAAACTTTCTCACCAGCGAAAACACAGATGCTGATCAGATTCGCGGTTTCCGCGAAGCTGATCTGCGTCTTTGTTTTCGCATATGCTAAATTCCGTTTTTTTTGCGTCGCGGCTCATATAATATGAATATTTGTATGCAAAGTTTACCCATGGTCACGTTGATCCTTGAATATTCATGCAATTTTGATTTTAAACATAGAAAAAAGGTCTGTCTGCACATTTTCACGCTTTGACTTTATTCACAACTGTCTGCTTAATTATACCCCCCAAATTCAATTTGGGGGGTATATAGGAGTCAGCTTGTCCATTGGTCTGTCTGTCTGTCTGTCGGTCTGTCTGTTGGTCCGTCTGTTGGTTTTTTGTCCGCTCTATTTCTCCTAAACCACAAGGCCAATTTTATTCAAACCTCACATGTAAGCTCAATACCAAGTTGAGATGTGCATATTACATTTTGGTCACAGTCCAATGATTTTTCACGGAGTTATGGCCCTTGAGTGAAATTTCTTGTCCGCTCAATATCTCGGTAACTAATGGATGGATTTCAAAAAAACTTTACAGTTATGCTTAGTAGCTCTCTCAAATATGTGCATATCAAATTTTGGTGATGGTTCATTTTTGACTGAGTTATGCCCCTTTGCTGAAAATTGCCATTTAACGCAAAATCAATGTGTGTTGATCGTTTTTTCAATTTTTTGTCCACTCTATTTCTCATAAACTATTGGACCAATTTTGTTCAAACTTCACATGTAAACTCATTACTAAGTTGAAATGTGCATACTAAAAAAAATTTCACGGTCCATTGATTTTTGACGGAGTTACGGCCCTTGAGTGAATTTTCTTGTCCGCTCAATTTCTCGGACACTAAAGAACGGATTTCAAAAAAACTTTACAGTTATGCTTAGTAGCTCTCAAATATCAAGGGGTCCAACGTACACAAGTTTTTGTGGTCAAAAAGATCGGCAGTGGACAAAGATGGCGGCTAAATGATCGAATTTTGGTTGATTTTGGGGACAAAAACTGACAGTAAGTACGTTTCTTGGCTTTGATATACCATGTCACCAAGCCGAGGATGTGGAGACAGTATTCACGCTCCTAGGGAAATAGGCCTTAACTTCTGACATGTCCTCAAACTCCATTGATGCTCGAAGTAATGCGAAGCTTTAAGCGGCAACAAAATCCGAAACTGATTGTGACCCGTATAAAATCGCCATTTGCATAAAAAACGCGATGAAATGAGACTTACCCTCGCTGTCTACACCATTTAAACAATAAGCCCAATAATCTGATCGCACTTTTAATGTATGGAACACCTCGCATTCACGAAAAAACCCTATGTAAGCTGTCTAAGGTGGACTGTGGTCAACTGTACGAAAATAATGTCGCCACCATGTCAAACATTAATCCAAATATCTCCTGTAAAAAAAATCGAATTGCGCTGCAAATTCAGAGGCGTAAGTTCGCGTAACAATGAATTTTGTTATATTGAAGTCCTAGGCGTATTATCAAGTCCATATGACGCATTTTGGGACCCAAACATTATTAAAATAACAATGCTCTAGAAACTACTGTGGAAATTGAAAATGAATAAGCAATGCATGTGTTCATTTCCCAAAGAGTTTTCTATCCAGAGGGACCCGAAATGTAAAATCACATTCACTTGATATGGTCGTCTGGCGTAGTCTCTGGTTTACCGGGCGCAAAATCAGTCTTATCCTATTTTGTATGCTTTTGGTTAGGGCTTGAGATAAAAAGATATCAAAATTCATGTAAAAAGAATCGAAAAGGGTCAAGGAAAAAGAGAAGGAGGTGTGGGGGATAGCAGTCTCCATCATGATAAGCCAAAACAAAGCACAGCATTTAATGTGCCCTGCATACCAGAGGTGCGCTCACATCTGTAACGCTTTAGACTTCATACAGCTTAGTTAAGATAGAGGCTGTTATTATCTAGATTGGTCTAAATTCAAGATGTTGCAGACGACAATTTCAAGTGAATATAATTTTTTTTACTTTTCTCATTCTCCAAAATGATTAATGATTTCCAAAGCATTTATGTTCAGGGAATTCAATTTGTGGTAATGGATTACATGGTATGTACATTCATGATGTGGAAAAGCATCTAGAAAACTGACTTATGAGTTTAAAGTTGTAAACAACCTTTCATAAACTAAAGCTAGAGATGAATAGCTGGTGGATTTAATTGGTTATTGTAATAAATTTGACACACAGCATTGAGGGGGCACATTGTTAGGTGCACCAGCTACAAAAGTAAAGCTGAAATATTGTTGAATTCAGCTGTAAACTCCATCAAAGCAGTAATCTACCAAAAGTATCCAACTTTGTGAGGTATTGTTTCTATATTTCAGGGACTAAGACCATTCAGGAAACAGTTGAATCAAAGAGAATGATGTGTTACAGATCAATCTCCACTTGGATGAGTACCTGAGGCTACACGCTAGAGGGAGAGACAAAGCTTTTCATGTTTACTAACGAACTGAATGAATTTGAAGACTTTTTATCCAAAATTCAGTGAAAAGAGATAACAATTTTTAAATGAAGTTTAGCTCATGATAAATGACCGAGCAGAGCATATTTAGCTATTAGCTAGGTATGCTCTGTCAGGTCATTTATCATTAGCTTTACCGGTGTATCAGTTTATTTTGGCTTCTGAGCAGCTATTTCAAGCAAAAAAGGCGAAAAAATTGACCAAAACACATTAAACTTTGTTTTTTTCTTTACATTTAACAGAAGGTGTAACATTTGTAGACATTGTTTGAATTTTTGGACACTCTGGAACAAAATTTTAGGTGGAGGCCAAGATACCCAGAGTGGGGGCCATGATACCCCGAGGCCAAGATAAACTGTAACAACGGTTCTTATCATGTTAAAGATTTACATGTTTTAGATTAATTGCCATGCATTAATAGACTTTATTGTGGGTTAATTTAGTTTAAACTTTGAACTTTTTTTGCCAGAGTTTCAAAGCAGGATCAATAAATTGTCCCTGGACAAGCATCTAATTCCTCCATGTTCTCAAAAGCTTATCTTATTAAAGAGAGAGTTTCAAATAGACTTGTTTGTTAAAATGAGAGAATATTAAGGTTTTTTGCAAAGTTTTAGATATCTAGCCTTAGATTTCCAAGTAAATTATTAATGTACTTTAGCTTTGGCAATTCCCAAGCGATATGATATTGGGTTTTTTTTGTGTAATTAAAGAAAATAGCAGTGGTTGAAGAATCTTGAGTTTGCTTTTTTGATTTATATTTTTTCATTTTCACCTCATTTTTATCCTTTCCCAAACAACTAAATTTTGGACTGGCCCAATTGAAATCAGCTGTTTCTTAATGAAGATAGCATTTGTGTAGAGAGCTTAGAAAATAATGAGGCAAAAGGAGAATTATATTATTCCTTCTTTTGCATCAATGATTTCACAAGGTTAATCTATCAGGGACATTAAAAATGAGTTGAAAATAAATGGAAAAATGAATTATTTGTTCATTCAATATCCTATCACCTATAAGCCCAGTTGTCCTGCCATGCAATACATTTGTGGAGAAGGATGAAATTGTTAATATAGTTACCAGCATCCTTTTCCAGTTGATGCTTTCAAAGGCTTGGTCCTGAATGATCCAATTGGTCATTGGTTCATTATTTGCTAGTAGCCTGGTAGTCTGAAATTGTCAGATGACATTTAAATCTGCATTTGACAGATGTCTTTGTCTATGGAAAGTCTGTAGTAAAATTCAAGTAAAAAATGATTTACTCCGTGAGTGTCTGGAACATCTTTTTAAAATTTTGAAGAGAAAAGATTCATTGATACACCTTGATATTTCCCTTTCCATCAATGATTTTACCATAGCGAATGAAGAAGTTTTCACAGATTTTGGTTATCTACATGTTTTCTCAATATGCACTAACAGAACTTCCAATCAAAGCCATCAACTGCTCTCTCATTTTAATTATTCAAATCCATTGATGATAGAAAGACTTCTGTCAAATCAAGGTCTGATCCAGGATTTTTACTGGGGGCAGGGGAGAAGGGGTGGGGTTGGGGGGGGAGCGACCCAACGCACCAATCCCCCACTAGAGTCGCCTTTGCTAATGGCAGAAAGGATACTGGTCGAGCCAGGGGTCTGGTGCCTTTTTCTCAAACAATCCTTGGTCGTGATGTATAGATCTATGAGATGATGCTTTTGAAAACATTGAGGGAAGCGTAATAAAAATGCTGACAATAAGCATTCACCCCCTTATCCCTTTTTATTTTTCTACCATATGAAATGAACATTCAACATTATCGATGGCTCAGCGTGAAATAGTTCTAACAGCCTATATGTTTATAGGCAGTTACAACTGTTTCGTGCTGAGCCAACGATTTCACATTGTAAGTCAGATTCACATTGTTGTCGGTAACCATTTTCTATTTTGACCAGTCTAGCGGACAAACATTACTCCATCAGTTTACCATATGGTGGCATTTTGAATTTGATGCCCAACAAGATAGAGGTTTTTTATATAACATTGTGGAAAATCAAGAAATTGCATACATATGACAAGCAAGCAATCTTTTCATTTTCCACAATATTTTCAAGCAAGAAAGACCAAAAATCATAAAATCTTTTTCACTTTAAATTACTGTCTGCAACATCTTTGAATTGGGACCAACATCAAATTTTGTTGTCTTGGGAAGGGTTATACAGTACCACATTGTACAAGTTTGACAGGATTTTATTTTGTAACGAGCAACACCAAAAAGTATCAGAAGACAAAATGCTTAATCAATCCTTTCCCAAACAAGACCTGATTTTGAAGTCCTTAATAGAAAAGGCTTGAGAAACATTGAGGTAAAAGAAGAAAATTCTGATAACCAGCATTTTCTCCTTTTGTCTCAATGTTTTCTGAGCTATATCATAGGCAAGTCCTACCTTAATTAACATCTGTTTTTGGTCTCTAAAACAACTTAAAAATTGGACAACCCTAAAATTTTGCGGTTTGGGAAAGGTTTAATTTAACATAAACTTCTTTAAAAGCTGTAGGTCTGGTCATTAGCATTGCAAGACTGGGAACCATCATCCATGGAAATATCTTGAAGCTTGACTGTGGTTTTCATCATCTTGTGTCAAACTTCATAAATCAATAGCATCGATCTTTACAGTGTGTTTACAGAGTTCTTGAAAAACGTGCAGAAAAATGTTCATTTGTGACTTCAGGTAATATTTCTGGTATGCCGTCTCAGTGAATTCAGACAGTTATGCCAGTTATTTCTCGGAATTCATCAGGACCGGGATACTGATCTATCTGCTACGGTCAAGTGTCTGCCATGGAAGATTAACATCACCTGAAAAATATAAACAAGATTTATTCAAACAACGGCATTATAATGATGACAATGATTAATATAACCATTTCCCAAACAATGAATGATACATACAACCAAGTGTTGAACAATTAGAAGATATTGACGAAAAGGAAGAAAAGTTTTGATACCGTCTTATTCCTTTTCCTCGATATTTTTACATCTTATCAAAGGGAATTATTAAGTCACGCAGTGGCAGTAGATCCAGTCAGATTCTTACTGAAGCCTGACTGACTCCTACTAAACATAGATCTAGACTATAAATAATTTATAAATATTTTTAACATCACTTCATTCTCAAAGAGAATTTGTGGTTCTAAACACAACGTTCTTTAATACTTTTCAGCAGCGTTCCCATTGATTCTTAAATCTGGGGGTACAAATGCTTATTTTACAGGATGCTTGCACCCCCTCTTTAAGAGACAAAGTAGGCTGTCTACAAAAACGAGGGGTACAAGATTCATTTTGAGGGTAAAATAAAACCATTTGTGGGGGTTTGGGTATCCTGTTTAAGGTATGTGAAAGGATTTCAAAACAAAACCTTTGGGAAACACAATTCGAAATTTGACAAGGGATCGTTAGATTTGACATGGTGGCGACATTATTTTCGTACAGTTGGCCACAGTCCGCCTTAGACAGCTTACATAGGGTTTTACATGAATGCGAGGTGTTGCATACGTTAAAAGTGCGATCAGATTGTTGGGCTTATTGTTTAAATGGTGTAGACAGCGAGGGTTGGTCTCATTTCATCGCATTTTTAATGCAAATGGCGATTTTATACAGGTCAAAATCAGTTTCGGATTTTGTTGCCGCCTCAAGCTTCGCATTACTTCGAGCATCAATGGAGTTTGAGAACATGTCAGAAGTTAAGGCCTATTTCCCTAGGAGCGTGAATACTGTCTCCACATCCTCGGCTAGGTGACATGGTATATCAAAGCCAAGAAACGTACTTACTTTCAGTTTTTGTCCCCAAAATCGACACAAATTCAATCATTTAGCCGCCATCTTTGTCCACTGCCGATCTTTTTGACCACAAAAACTTGTGTACGTTGGACCCCTTGAAATATGTGCATATCAAATTTTGGTGATGATTCATTGATTTTTGACTGAGTTATGGCCCTTTGCTGAAAATTGCCATTTAACGCAAAATCAATGTGTGTTGATCGGTTTTTCAATTTTTTGTCCACTCTATTTCTAATAAACTATTAGACCAATTTTGTTCAAACTTCACATGTGAACTCATTACTAAGTTGAGATGTGCATACTAAAAAAAATTTCACGGTCCATTGATTTTTGACGGAGTTATGGCCCTTGAGTGAATTTTCTTGTCCGCTCAATTTCTCGGAAACTAAAAAACGGATTTCAAAAAAACTTTACAGTTATGCTAAATAGCTCTCAAATATGTGCATATTAAATTTTGGTGATGATTCATTGATTTTTGACTGAGTTATGGCCCTTTGCTGAAAATTGCCATTTTACGCAAAATCAATGTGTGTTGATCGGTTTTTCAATTTTTTGTCCACTCTATTTCTCATAAACTATTAGACCAATTTTGTTCAAACATCACATGTAAACTCATTACTAAGTTGAGATGTGCATACTAATTTTTTTTTACGGTCCATTGATTTTTGACGGAGTTACGGCCCTTGAGTGAATTTTCTTGTCCACTCAATTTCTTGGAAACTAATGGACGGATTTCAAAAAAACTTTACAGTTAGCTCTCAAATATGTACATATCAAATTTTGGTGATGATTCATTGATTTTTGACTGAGTTATGGCCCTTTGCTGAAAATTGCCATTTAACGCAAAATCAATGTGTGTTGATCGGTTTCTCAATTTTTTGTCCACTCTATTTCTCATAAACAATTGGACCAATTTTGTTCAAACTTCACATGTAAACTCATTACTAAGTTGAGATGTGCATACTAAAAAAATTTTCGAGGTCCATTGATTTTTGACGGAGTTACGGCCCTTGAGTGAATTTTCTTGTCCGCTCAATTCCTCGGAAACTGAAGAACGGATTTCAAAAAACTTTACAGTTTTGCTTAGTAGCTCTCAAATATGTGCATATTAAATTTTGGTGATGATTCATTGATTTTTGACTGAGTTATGGCCCTTTGCTGAAAATTGCCATTTTACACAAAATCAATATGTGTTGATCGGTTTTTCAATTTTTTGTCCACTCTATTTCTCATAAACTATTGGACCAATTTTGTTCAAACTTCACATGTAAACTCATTACTAAGTTGAGATGTGCATACTAAATTTTTTTCACGGTCCATTGATTTTTGACGGAGTTATGGCCCTTGAGTGAATTTTCTTGTCCACTCAATTTCTTGGAAACTAATGGACGGATTTCAAAAAAACTTTACAGTTATGCTTAGTAGCTCTCAAATATGTGCATATCAAATTTTGGTGATGATTCATTGATTTTTGACTGAGTTATGGCCCTTTGCTGAAAATTGCCATTTAACGCAAAATCAATGTAGGTTGATCGGTTTCTCAATTTTTTGTCCACTCTATTTCTCATAAACTATTGGACCAATTTTGTTCAAACATCACTTGTGAACTCATTACTAAGTTGAGATGTGCATACCTAAAAAAATTTTCACGGTCCATAGATTTTTGATGGAGTTACGGCCCTTGAGTGAATTTTCTTGTCCGCTCAATTTCTCGGAAACTAATGGACGAATTTCAAAAAGACTTTAGAGTTATGCTTAGTAGCTCTCAAATATGTGCATATTAAATTCTTGTGATGTTTCATTGATTTTTGACTGAGTTATGGCCTTTTGCTGAAAATTGCCATTTTACGCGAAATCAACGTGTGTTTATCGGTTTTTATACGTCGCCGGAGGCAGACGTATATTGGCGTCATCTTCTCCGTCTGTCCGTCCGTCCATCCGTCCATCCGTCCGTACGTCTGTCCACTTTTCTTGTCAACGCAACTCCTAAGTTTCTGGTTGGATCTTCTTGAAACTTGGTCAATGTTATCACCTCAATTGGTAGATGTGCATGAAGGAAAGATTTTATGGTTCGTCGATTTTTGCCTGAGTTATGCCCCTTAAAAACTTAGTCTCTGGGGCTTATTGAAATTGCAGCCTTGTCAACGCAACTCCTCCTAAGTTTCTGGCTGGATCTGAATGAAACTTGGTCAATGTTATCACCTCAATTGGTAGATGTGCATTGAGGAAGGATTTTATGGTTCGTTAATTTTTGCCTGAGTTATGCCCCTTAAAAACTTAGTCTCTGGGGCTTATTGAAATTGCAGCCTTGTCAACGCAACTCTTCCTAAGTTTCTGGCTGGATCTTAATGAAACTTGGTCAATGTTATCACCTTAATAGATCCGTACCGGGTTATGGAGTGATCTCCCTTGATAATTATCCTCCTTGAATTATTGGGTGGTTCCGCTTCCGGTAAGGGCTACAGATAAGAACGGGTATTACTTTTTCAAAATGCAAAATGTCTTGAATTGTTCTTCAAACCCTTTGCTGTATGTACTCATTGTATCATCTACTAAAGATGATTAAAATGCGTTCCCATTATGTATGTTTAAGATTTGAAATAATAATTTTAGAATTGTTTACCCTGCTTATCAGCTGCTATGTAGTTATATATCCTAAATCATTATCCAATATCATTCATTGCTGATGATAGGCCTAATAATTCAAACTTTCCCAAACAAGTCCTGGTTTCGACGACCTTGAATTCTGTTCGGAAAATATCGAGAGAAAGGGGAAACTTGTTGATAATGGGTAATTTCTATCCCTCCTTTGATAGTTCTGATACAATTTACACATTTTCTGCCTTATTTCGTCACCTGAAATGTGAATCAGTTTTACTTTTTGAGTAGCCTAAAAGGTGGTCGTTTGGGAAAGGGTTAACTTTTCAACGTTTTTTTTTTATTTCGTTTAGCATGGGTTTGCAATCTCATTTTAACGTGCTATAATTTTTGAGCAGTCTAAAAGGCTGTCGTTTGGGAAAGGGTTAACTTTCAACAGGGTTTTCTTTTTCTTTTTATTTGTTTGGCACGGGTTTGCAAACTCAGTTAAACATACTTAAATTAAGCAAAGGTGTTTGATAAATTGTAAAATTATGTAATTAAGGGTGCAAGTTTGAATTTTGTCGTGTCTATAAATTTATCATTCGGGTCTGTCAATCTTTTGTCTATTATGGTAAGTCCCTTTAATATACAGTAACTTGCGATCTATTTTGTGGAGATCAATTAAAGGAAATTGGCTAACTGATTGGTGTTATATACACTTAAGGTCCATGGTGATTTACATTCAAATTCCCTTCTGTCGGTAGACAATTAATTGTTAATCCTTTTCCAAACAATAAAACTTAAGTTTGTCATACTAGATGGTCAGTAACTATGCCAAAGGAGGGGTGGAGATTTAAAAGCTTTTTGAGAGAAAACCATGCATTCCCTTTTCTCAAAATGTACGAAAATGTTTTGTATTAATTCATATTTAATAATTAAAGTGCGTTTTAGATGTGTAGTTATTTTGATTTTGATTTTTTTCACGGTAATGAGACTTTTTCTCATATTGACCGCTTGTAAAGAGTGACTTGGATAAACAAACTCCAAAATTAATGTTGAATATTACAACACTTTTCACGTTTTCAATGACACCAATGCAGAATCACCAATAAAGTAAAAATAATCCAACTAAAATAAAATATTGAAAATACAATATTTCTACAATTTGCAAAACAAAATAAAAACTTGCTCGACCATTATATTCGGAAATCATGGAAATTTGCGGCGAGCTTGGCAGGGACTGTTAGGGCTTTCAACAGGCCGATTTTTAACCTGGATTAAACATATCAATTGGATGAAATCAAAGCCGAAACTTATTCTGGTATAATCAGTAGTAACTGAACAATCAAATGGTATACGACGATTTCGCTAAATGTGCGTTTGTAAAGAAAATAATCGTATTTTGCGTGCGAAGCGATGAATTTTACTGTTTAGCGTCTCAACAAAAATAGACCGGAACTACCCAGTTGTTTTCAAGGGAGATAAATTCCATTAAATCAAGGGCAATTTCAGGATAACTCTTGGATCTCGGTAGCGGTCCATTGGTAGATGTGCATGAAGGAAGGATTTTATGGTTCGTTGATTTTTGCCTGAGTTATGCCCCTTAAAAACTTAGTCTCTGGGGCTTATTGAAATTGCAGCCTTGTCAACGCAACTCCTCCTAAGTTTCTGGCTGGATCTGAATGAAACTTGGTCAATGTTATCACCTCAATTGGTAGATGTGCATTGAGGAAGGATTTTATGGTTCGTTAATTTTTGCCTGAGTTATGCCCCTTAAAAACTTAGTCTCTGGGGCTTATTGAAATTGCAGCCTTGTCAACGCAACTCTTCCTAAGTTTCTGGCTGGATCTTAATGAAACTTGGTCAATGTTATCACCTTAATAGATCCGTACCGGGTTATGGAGTGATCTCCCTTGATAATTATCCTCCTTGAATTATTGGGTGGTTCCGCTTCCGGTAAGGGCTACAGATAAGAACGGGTATTACTTTTTCAAAATGCAAAATGTCTTGAATTGTTCTTCAAACCCTTTGCTGTATGTACTCATTGTATCATCTACTAAAGATGATTAAAATGCGTTCCCATTATGTATGTTTAAGATTTGAAATAATAATTTTAGAATTGTTTACCCTGCTTATCAGCTGCTATGTAGTTATATATCCTAAATCATTATCCAATATCATTCATTGCTGATGATAGGCCTAATAATTCAAACTTTCCCAAACAAGTCCTGGTTTCGACGACCTTGAATTCTGTTCGGAAAATATCGAGAGAAAGGGGAAACTTGTTGATAATGGGTAATTTCTATCCCTCCTTTGATAGTTCTGATACAATTTACACATTTTCTGCCTTATTTCGTCACCTGAAATGTGAATCAGTTTTACTTTTTGAGTAGCCTAAAAGGTGGTCGTTTGGGAAAGGGTTAACTTTTCAACGTTTTTTTTTTATTTCGTTTAGCATGGGTTTGCAATCTCATTTTAACGTGCTATAATTTTTGAGCAGTCTAAAAGGCTGTCGTTTGGGAAAGGGTTAACTTTCAACAGGGTTTTCTTTTTCTTTTTATTTGTTTGGCACGGGTTTGCAAACTCAGTTAAACATACTTAAATTAAGCAAAGGTGTTTGATAAATTGTAAAATTATGTAATTAAGGGTGCAAGTTTGAATTTTGTCGTGTCTATAAATTTATCATTCGGGTCTGTCAATCTTTTGTCTATTATGATAAGTCCCTTTAATATACAGTAACTTGCGATCTATTTTGTGGAGATCAATTAAAGGAAATTGGCTAACTGATTGGTGTTATATACACTTAAGGTCCATGGTGATTTACATTCAAATTCCCTTCTGTCGGTAGACAATTAATTGTTAATCCTTTTCCAAACAATAAAACTTAAGTTTGTCATACTAGATGGTCAGTAACTATGCCAAAGGAGGGGTGGAGATTTAAAAGCTTTTTGAGAGAAAACCATGCATTCCCTTTTCTCAAAATGTACGAAAATGTTTTGTATTAATTCATATTTAATAATTAAAGTGCGTTTTAGATGTGTAGTTATTTTGATTTTGATTTTTTTCACGGTAATGAGACTTTTTCTCATATTGACCGCTTGTAAAGAGTGACTTGGATAAACAAACTCCAAAATTAATGTTGAATATTACAACACTTTTCACGTTTTCAATGACACCAATGCAGAATCACCAATAAAGTAAAAATAATCCAACTAAAATAAAATATTGAAAATACAATATTTCTACAATTTGCAAAACAAAATAAAAACTTGCTCGACCATTATATTCGGAAATCATGGAAATTTGCGGCGAGCTTGGCAGGGACTGTTAGGGCTTTCAACAGGCCGATTTTTAACCTGGATTAAACATATCAATTGGATGAAATCAAAGCCGAAACTTATTCTGGTATAATCAGTAGTAACTGAACAATCAAATGGTATACGACGATTTCGCTAAATGTGCGTTTGTAAAGAAAATAATCGTATTTTGCGTGCGAAGCGATGAATTTTACTGTTTAGCGTCTCAACAAAAATAGACCGGAACTACCCAGTTGTTTTCAAGGGAGATAAATTCCATTAAATCAAGGGCAATTTCAGGATAACTCTTGGATCTCGGTAGCGGTCCATTGGTAGATGTGCATGAAGGAAGGATTTTATGGTTCGTTGATTTTTGCCTGAGTTATGCCCCTTAAAAACTTAGTCTCTGGGGCTTATTGAAATTGCAGCCTTGTCAACACAACTCCTCCTAAGTTTCTGGCCGGATCTTAATGAAACTTGGTCAATGTTATAACCTCAATTGGTAGATGTGCATGAAGGAAGGATTTTATGGTTTGTTGATTTTTGCCAGAGTTATGCCCCCTTCAATCTTAGTCTCTGGGGCTTAATGAAATTGCAGCCTTGTCAACGCAATTCCTTCCAGGTTTTTCACTGGATATTTATAAAAACCTTTTTGTGAACACCATTTTTTACAGGTTTTTCAGTGAATATTTATAAATCCTTGTCAATGTCATTTTTTTGTCTCAAGTTTTATAAGTGGCGGCGTATATTGTGACCATGGCACTCTTGTTCAATTTTTTGTCCACTCTATTTCTCATAAACTTCTGAATCAATTTTGTTCAAACTTCACATGTGAACTCATTACCACGTTGAGATGTGCATATCATATTTTGGTCTTGGTCCATTGATTTTTGACGGAGTTACGGTCCTTGAGTGAATTTTCTTGTCCGCTCAATTTCTCGAAAACTAATGGATGGATTTAAAAAAAAAATTACAGTTATGCTTAGTGGCTCTCAAATATGTGCATATAAAATTTTGGTGATGATTCATTTATTTTTGAATGAGTTATGGCCTTTTGCTGAAAATTGCCATTTTACGCAAAATTAATGTGTGTTGATTGTTTTTTCAATTTTTTGTCCACTCTATTTCTCATAAACTGCCGGACCAATTTTATTCAAACTTCACATGTGAACTCATTACTAAGTGTAGATGTGCATATTTTATTTTGGTTATGGTCCATTGATTTTTGACCGAATTATGGCCCTTGAGTGAATTTTCTTGTATGTTCAATTTCTAGAAAAGTGATAGATGGATTTCAAAGATATTTTACAGTAATTCTTAGTAGCTCTCAAGTATGTGCATACCAAATATTTGTAATGGTTCATTGATTTTTGACTGAGTTATGGCCCTTTGTTGAAAATTGGCATTTTTCGCAACATTAACATGTGTTGATCAGTTTGTTGATTTTTTGTCTGCTTTATTTCTCCTTAACTACTGGACGAATTTTGTTCAAAGTTCACATGTAAACTTATTACAAAGTGAAGATTTGCATCTTTTATTTTGGTCATGGTCTATTGATTTTTCACAGAGTTATGGCCTTTGAGTGAATTTTCTTGTTTTTCACAGGGTTATGGCCCTTGAGTGAATTTTCTTGTCCGCTCAATTTCTCGGCAATTAATGGATGGATTTCAAAAAAACTTTACAGTTATGCTCAGTAGCTGTCAAATATGTACATATCAAATTTTGGTTATGGTTCATTGATTTATGACAGAATTATGGTCCTTTGTTGAAAATAAGCAATGTTTGCAACATTAACTTGTGTCGGTCAGTCTGTTTTTTGTTTGCTCTTTTTCTCAATTGATCATTGCACAGTTCATAGGAAATGTACATCTCAAAATGCGCAAACACAGCACTTTTGGGGGGTATGATCACTTTCAGTGATATTCTAGTTAAATTGTGCTTAACATCGGTTGAAGTCAAATATTAAACTGTTTTAAAAATCACCAACATATTATAATGAATGCAACCACAATGGTTTTGGAAGAAACTTTAGTTCTTGTTTAATCATTTTCAGGTGACAAAAAAGTTTAATGTAGATCAACCAAAATTGAATGTATACTGTTTGTCTGTTTTCAGACTACCAAATGAATATATTTAAAAATATACAGCATACTAAAGTGCATCAGTTTATAAAAAAACGCCATTGCATATTTGCTACGAAAATCAGTGATTTTTCGCCAAGGCCTAAATAATAAATGTTGTCCTGAGATAGTGGTGATTGCATTCTAAGCAAGTTTTACTAATCTATGTTTGCATGCATATTCCTTAACCACTTATTCAGATATCTAATATCATTATCCGGTGCCCTTGTGATACTAAATGTGGTGCCGTGTTACGCCCTGGACGGACAGTGGATTTGTCAGGGATTCATCGAACTTAGTCTACGATCATCAATACCTGACAAAGAAGTGCGGGGAGCCATCTATTCACTCATTATATTGTTTGGTACCCTGCTATTGTTTATTAATGTGATACTAGCTATGTGGACGCTCTTTATAAGTTGATGAGATTTATTGAGTTTGTTATGGATGGGAATTCAGGAGTTACAGGGTCAGCACTGAGGCTTTTTGATGCCCCTCAAGAAAAAGGCTTGGGAAAACATTGTTGAAAATGAAGAAATTGCTTGTGAAAAGCAATTTCTTCATTTTCCACAATGTTCTCTACACAAAGAGAATAATAAAATTACATGTTGAATTTCATTCACATAGAATGAGGAATTTCATTCTCATAGAATTGTCGTCTGCAACATCTTGGAATTTTGACCAGTTTCAAGTTTTGCCATCTGGTAATGGGTTAACCATTTTCTGAAAGCAAAGTTTGGACTCGATCAAACTCAATGGATTTGCAGACAAGAAAATGAGTACAATTAAATGTATGACACATTGTTTTGGAAAGGTAAAGAATATCAAGGAAATGTGCTGTTCCACTGTTGTGGAAACCAGGACTTTTGTGGGAAAGTGCATCTTCGCAAACCATTATGCAATGTGTCTGTATTGACACTTGGGGGATTAAGATTTTCTCGGTGCCCCCATTGACATTTTTATTTGACGCTATTGAGATCTCATTGCTCCCAAGTGAATGGCTCAAAACATCTGGTTGTTAGGTAAATAATCCATGACAATGGCAGGAAAATTCGAATCTAAATCTTATCTCTTCCTTATGGTGTAGAACACAAAAGAGATCATGCAGAAATTATTACATCAATATTTGACAAAATTGCGCCAAAAGCGTTTAGAATGCCACATTTGATTAGTGTGTTATGTGTTTGGAAAAATGTTGATGTTAGGGTCTAGATTTCAATGCAACTAATGTTATTATGCTCCCCGAAGGGAGAGCATATAGTCGCCGCTTCGTCTGTCCGTCCGTCATTCCGTCCGTCCGTCCGTCCGTCCGTCCGAAGTGATTTCTCTATAACCCTTGGGCCAAATCAAATGAAACTTACCATGTGAACTCCCTATGACATAATGCCGATGTTCTTTTCCCAGTTTTTGGATTTGAGGCCTCGTCATGGGAAAAGGGGACTTAAGGTCAAATACACTTTTTCTCTAATTTCTCATAGTCTAATGGTCAGAATTTGATGAAATTTCATATTTGAGTAGCAAATCAGATGCCCTTGACAATAAACTACTTGAAATTTGCGTATAAAAAGTATGTCATGGAAAAAGGGGGCTTATTGTTTGTTAGCTTAATCTTAGCTCTGTATGGCATACATTTATTGTGACAAAGCCTTATTCGGGGAGCATTGTCCGTCTCTGACGGCTCTTGTCAAAGAAGAAAATTAATTGAATCCTTATTCCCCTCCCAATGATACTTTTCGAAGTCTCACAAGATAAAAATGTTGGAAAACATCAGGGGAAAAGGAAGTAACTGCTTGTGACAAGTTACTTTCTCCATTTCCCAAAATGTTTTCTATCCAGAAAAACCAAAAATGTAAATTTTGATCACTTGTAATTGTTTTGTTTGCAACATCTTTAAAATTTGAGCAACATAAAATTTTGCTGTCTGGAAATGTCCTATTGTGTGAATACTTATTACAGGATATTTATATACCATTCTTTCATTGCATTCACATTGAACCCTTTCTCAAAAAAAGACTTGGTTTTGCCATCTCTTATATAAAATTCTTTGGAAAATATTAAGCTAAAAGAAAAAAATGTTAATGATCAGCACTTTCTTCTTTGTCCTTAATATTTTCTGAGCTATATATGTACACAAATTCTATCTATATTACCATCCAATTTGTCTGCTGTACATATTTGCTCTCAATTTGGAACAGTCTAAATGTTTGCATTTTGGGAAAGAGTTAGCCCAATACCACACATTGACTCCTTTTGACTCCCCAAAAGATAATGGCTTTGGAAAACATCATGGAAAACGAAGAAATTGCTTGCGACAAGCAATTTCTTCATTTCCCATTATGTTTTCTACCAAGAGAGACCAGAAAATACAAAATTTCATTCACTTGAAATTGTTGTCTGCATTATCTTTGAATTTGGACTAGTCTTAAATTTTACGTTTGGTAATGGGTTAAAGAGGAAAAAACATGATAATTGATGTTGATGCATGTTGATGAAAGGATTTTTAATTCATTTACATGTCTTTTAAGATTTGGACAAAAAGTATGATTTGTGAATCTTGGTTGAAAGTAGACTTTAACCCATTCCCACACATTGCCTAGTTGATGTCCCACAAGATAAGGCTTTAAAAAACATTGTAGAAAATGAAGAAATTAGATCTACTAGTTACAAGCAATGTCTTCATTTCCCATAATGTTTTCTACTCATAATTTCAAAACGCCTTTTTTTTTTCACTTGAAATTGTTGCTTGAAACATCTTTGAAAACGGATTGGTCTGAAATTTTGCTGTCTGGTAATGAGCTGATGTTGGATGACTGCAAAAAAGATAGCTTTTGGAGCTATTAGTAGAAAGTTTTAGTGGACCAATTATTATATATTGTGCAATATTATTTACTGGATTTGAAAAAAAAAAGAAGTGAATGCATGTTTCATTACCAGTGTTAGGCACCCATTCCCACACATTGAATCTCTTCGACTCCCCAAAACATAAAGGCATTGATAAAAATGATAAAAAGATAAAAACATTGTTCAAAATGAAGAAATTGCATGTGACAAGCAATTTCTTCATTTCCGACCGTGTTTTCTTTGCACAAAGACACCAAAGAATCCACACTTTTATTCACTTGAAATTGTCGTCTGCAACTTCATGAAATTGGACAAGCCTAAAATTTTGCCGTCTGGTATTGGGTTAGACTTACGAATATTGCATCGTAATTGGTCTATATTTTACTGGTAGATTTTACCTAGTATGTATGTGTGTAATTGTCATGTATCTATCTAAGCATCATTGATTAAATTATTTTTGGTATAAATCTTTAGTTCTCATCCTTTCAATAAGTAGAAATTACTAAGGCACTTCCAAAGCTCTTTTCCAAATGACAAAATATTAGTCTGGTAGAAAGCCATTATATTAGTCTGGTAGAAAGCCATTATATTTGTCTGGTAGAAAGCCATTGCGGACAACAAAATAAGATTTCACTGAAATAGAAAAAAGTATTTTTAGCACAGAAAATGTTTCAGGAAAATAAAGGAAATACTGGTTTTCAGGTTTTCCTTATTTTCTTTCAAGAGTTTCCCAGTCCAAAACAGCTAAAATTAAGACAATCCCAATTTGAAAACTGCTGTAGAAAACAACAAGGGTGTTGGTAAGGAAAGAATTATATACAGTATGGCAGAGAAAATGTTGGGGCAAAAGGAGGAAAGGAGAAAATGCTGGTCCTAAGCATTTCCTTCTTTTGTCTCTATATTTTCCAGAACATGTTCTATAAAGGACATCAAAACCAAAGAGTTTACCCTTTCCAAAACGACAAAATTTTTGGGATGTCCGAATTGAATGTAGTTGCTGACTACAAAATCATATTTGATAATAATTATTGTATGTTTCGTGTACAAAATCATGGGCGGATCTGGAGGGGGGGTTGGGGGGTCCGGACCCCCCCCCCCCCTGGAATTGGCCGAAAATTAAATTTTGACTATATAAATTTAGTGTAATGTTACATATTTGTTACATTTTAAGCCATAATTTGACCCTGGACCCCCCCTGGAAAAAAATCCTGGATCCGCCCTTGAAAATGACATAAAAATCATTGAGACACATACAGAAATTACTGATTAACAGCAATTTCTTCTTTTGTCTCAATGTTTTCTCTAGCCTTTTTTACATCAGACATCAAAACCAGGTCTTGAATGGAAAAGGATTAAAGGACTTGAGTGGCAGGCAGTGGCGGATCCAAGAACCCCATTGGAGCCTTATTATTTCATTTTTCATGCAGAAATTCAGGTACAATTGTGTAATACTAGTAAGATGAACCCCCCTAATAGTATATTCGAACCCCCCCTCACAGAAATCCTGTCTCCACAGAAGGAAGGTGTTTCCAACCATCGACAATTCAAATTGGTTTCTATTTTCACCTCAATATGTTCTGCTCTATATTGTACAAACCCTTTCTATAACCAAATCTGCCCCTGTATTGTAAGTAAAGTACTGCGGTGGATCAAGGATTTTTAGCTACACTGGCCGAAGGCCAGCGAGCTATTGTCATGGCGTTGTGTCGGTCGTGCGTGCGTTAACTTTTTAGCTCACCTGAGCATAAAGTTCTCGAGGTGAAGTATTGTGATCGGTCTGTTGTCCAGGGTCTGTATGTCTAACTGTCTATCTGTCCATCCGTCAACTTTTCACAAAAAAATCTTCTCCTCCTAAAGTACTGGGCAGAATTCAATCATATTTCACACATATGATCTATGGGCCATGCTTTTTCAAAATACTTCAAAGAATTTGAATCGGGGCCATAATGGGGTCAAAAAGTAGGTCACTAGGTCAAATCTTCTTTTTGCTCTAGGGGCCACATTTGTTGCTCAATGGTTGTGAAAATTATTCAGAATATTTGTCTTTATAATATCTAGCTCATGATAACAAATAGGTCAAGCCAGGTCAAAAACTAGGTCACTAGGTCAAATATTGTAAAATCCATCTTTTTACTCTATAAGTGCCAATTTCGGCACAAACTTTGTCAAAATTGTCCTGAATGTTTATCTTGATGATATCTAGGCTATGCCAAGAAGTGGGTCATTCCAGGTCATTAACTAGGTCATGAGGTCAAATCTTGTGAAATCCTTCCTTTTGCTCTGGAAGTGCCAATTCTTTGTCCAAACTTTTGTCAAAATTGTCCTAAATGTTTATCGTTATGATATCTGTGTCATGATCAAAGGAGGGTCATGCAAGGTCAAAAACTATGTCACAAGGTCAAATATTACAGATCCTTCCTTTTGCTCTAGAGATGCCAATTTTGCCCCAAAACTTTGTCAAAACTATCCTAAATACTTATCTTGATACCTAGGTTATGTACAAAGTGTGGGTCATGTAAGGTCAAAAACTTGGTCATTGGGTCAAATCTTGGTTTTGCTTTAAGGAACGGAAATATATACTTAAACATTGTGAAAATTGTTCAGAATGTTTATCTTGACAAAATCTGGGTCATTTTAAAAGTGGGTCATGTGAGGTCAGAAACTAGGTCACTAGGTCAAATCTTGTTTTTCCTGTAAGAACCAAAACATTTACTCAATAATTGTGAAATTGTTCAGAATGTTTATCTTGACGAACTCTGAGTCATTTTAAAAGTGGGTCATGTGAGATCAGAAACTAGGTCACTAGGTCAAATTTTGTTTTTCCTCTAAGAACCAAAATATTTACTCAATCATTGTGAAAATTCAGAATGTTTATCTTGATGATATCTTGGTGATATGAATAGCAGGTCATTCGAGGTTAAAAACTAGGTCACTAGGTCAAATTTTGATTTTGCTCTAAGAAGGAAAATATTTACTATATCATTGTGAAAATTTCTAGAATGTTTATCCTGATGATTTCTTGGTGATGTGAAAAGTGGGTCATGCGAGGTCTAAAACTAGGTCACTAGGTCAAATCTTGTTTTTGCTCTTAGAACCAAAATATTTACTTTATCATTGTGAAAATTGTTCAGAATGTTTATCTTGACGAAATTTAGGTCATTTTAAAAGTGGGCCATGTGAGGTCAGAAACTAGGTCACTAGGTCAAATTTTGTTTATGCTCTAAGAACCAAAATATTTACTTTATCATTGTGAAAATTGTTCAGAATGTTTATCTTGACGAAATCTGGGTCATTTTAAAAGTGGGTCATGTGAGGTCAGAAACTAGGTCACTAGGTCAAATTTTGTTTTTCCTCTAAGAACCAAAATATTTACTCAATCATTATGAAAATTCAGAATGTTTATCTTGGTGATATGAATAGCAGGTCATTCGAGGTTAAAAACTAGGTCACCAGGTCAAATTTTGATTTTGCTCTAAGAACCAAAATATTTACTTTATCATTGTGAAAATTGTTCAGAATGTTTATCCTGATGATATCTTGGTGATGTGAAAAGTGGGTCATGCGAGGTCTAAAATTAGGTCACTAGGTCAAATTTTGTTTTTGCTCTAGGAACCAAAATATTTACTTTATCGTTGTGAAAATTGTTCAGAATATTTATCTTGATGATATCTGGTCAATGTTAAAAGGGGGCCATGTGAGGTCAAAAACTAGGTCACCAGGTCAAATTTTGATTTTGCTCTAAGAACCAAAATATTTACTTTATCATTGTGAAAATTGTTCAGAATGTTTATCCTGATGATATCTTGGTATGTGAAAAGTGGGTCATGGGAGGTCTAAAACTAGGTCACTAGGTCAAATTTTGTTTTTGCTCTAAGAACCAAAACATTTACTTTATCATTGTAAAAATTGTTCAGAATGTTTATTTTCACAATATTTGGGGCATGTATAAAGAGGGTCATGGGGGGTCAAAACCTAGGTCAAATTTTGTTTTTGCCCCAAAAAATCAAAATATTTATTCATCATTGTGAAAATAGTTCAGAATTGCTTATCTTGATGATAAATTGGTCATGTAGAAAGTGGCTAATGTTAGGTCAAAAACTAGGTCAAAAGGTCAAATCTTGCTTTTTTGCTCTAAGAACCAAAATATTTACTCATCATTGTGAAAATTGTTCTGAATGTTTATCTTGATGATGTCTAGGTCATGTAAAAAGTGGATCATGCGAGTTTGAAGTTTGCAAGCTGTTTGTTTCAAAGTCCTCTCAGGTGAGCGATGCGGGGCCATCTTGGCCCTCTTGTTCTTTAAAAATCTTCTTCTCTCAAACCAGTGGGCCAATTTTGACCAAACTTGGCAGGAATGTTCCTTGAGTGACCCTTTACTTAAATTGTTCAAAGAATTTTGATTGGTCCAAAAATGTTGGCGTGGCAGGGCGGGGCTTATCAGACTTAGAGATTTCACAAAATAATTCTTTTAAAATCAACCATTGGGCCAATTTTGACCAAATTTGGCAGAAATGTACCTTCGGTGACTCTCTACTTAAATTGTTTGTGAAATTTTTATTGGTCCATAAATGTGGGCGTGGCAGGGCGGGGCTATCGGACATAGAGAAATCACAAAAGAATTCTTTAAATTTCTTCTCCTCTCAAATAATCTTCCTTTGGTGACCCTTTACTTAAATTGTTCAAAGAATTTTGATTGGTACATAAATGTGGGCGTGGCAGGGGGGGCTTATCAGACTTGGAGAAATCACAAAATAACTCTTTAAAAATCAACCATTTGGCCAATTTTGACCAAACTTGGCAGAAATGTACCTTGGGTAGCTCTTTACTTAAATTGTCAGTGAAATTTTGATTGGTCCATAAATGTTGCAGGGTGGGGCTTACCAGAATTGGAGAAATCACAAAATAATTATTTATAAATCAAGCAATGGGCCAATGTAGACCAATTTTGGCAGTAATGTTCCTTGGGTGGCCCTTTATTTTAATTGTCAGCCCTTAATTTTGATTGACCCATTAATTTTGGTGTGGCAGGTGGGGCTGATCAGAAAGGGAGAAATCACGAAATTATTCTTTAAAAACAACAATTTGGTCAATTTATTACAAGCTTGGCAGAAATGATCAATGGGTAGTCCTTTACATACCTGTAAGTGAAATTTTGATAGGTCTATAAATGTGGGTGTGGCAGGGCAGGGCTTATCAGAATTGGACAAACCATGAAACAATTCTTTAAAAATAAATCAATAGGCCAATTCAGACCAAACTTGGCAGAAATATACCTTGGGCAACCCTGTACAAGATTTGGCAGTGCAAGGCTTACAAGAAATCATGAAATAATTCTTTTACTATAGCCATTGGAGCGATTCAGGCCCTCTTGGGCCTCTTGTTGTGAATGGGGTTCCAACATACAAAAAGGGGGTTCATCTTACTAGTGTTGCACAATTGTACCTGCTTTTCTGCATGAAAATAAAATATTAAGGCTACAGGGAGGGGTTCGTTTGAATTTTAGGATATTTTTTCCAAAAGCACAAAGCCTACTGTGATCTTTTTTCAAGGACAAATGGTCGTAGATTTATTTTTTCAGCGACTTTCCCAAACAACAACATTTTAGGGTGTCACAAATTCAAAGCTGTTACAGATGACAAAAAGGATGTTGATAGATATGAAATTTACCCTCATTATTCTACAGAAAATATTGAGGCAAAAGGAGAAAATACTGGTTACCAGCATTTTCTTCGTTTGCCTCAATGTTAACCCAAGCCTTTCTTCTGAGGAGCCTCAAAACCAGGTTTTGTTTGGGAAAGGGTATATGAAAGCACAATATAGTAACTTGGTTTTATTTTTACGAAATTAATATTTACAGCCCTCCACTTGACATCCCATATTTTGAAATCAAGAGCAAGAAGCAGTTTTAAAATATTTCAAGAACGGTAAGGAACCTCTAACAAATATCACTGCTCATCTCTTGCAACTTAACCCTTTCACAAGAATTGGGACCTGTTTTTACGTCACTTATAGAAATGGTTTTGGAAAACATAGAGGCAAAAGAAGAAAATGCTGAAAACCATCATTTCTCCTTTTGCCTCAATATTTCCCATGCTCTAAGGTACACATTTTCTTCTTTTATATGTCAATTATTCGGTAGTATGCAGCAACTCTGTTCGAATTGTTGGAACACACTAGAGTTTTGATGTTTGGGAATGTTCGAAAGTCTACTCATTCGAGTGAGTTATGCAAAGACCCCCCCCCCCCCCCCCCCAACCCCCCCCCCCCATTAAGACACAGTATAATTTACGGTACAGCGATTTACACGGTAATCGAAAGTGGAAGAAAAACGTCAACAAAACATCCTTTACGATGTCTGAAAGAAAAGTTTTAAACGTAAGTTTTCTTTTTTAAGTTATAATCAAAGTTAGCTGCTAACATTTAGCTTGTAATTGATACAAAAATATAGTGTGTAAGTATACCTTTTATTGTTTTGACGTTTCGTACCCATGCCAGTTCACCGGATTTTTCTGACATTTCCAACTCTCGCATGCCTGTCTCGTGTCTACTTATAGCGATTTTCTGTTATTAAATTTATCCATATCATCTTGAGTGAAAGGATTATTTCATACTAGACTCTCTGATGCTTTCTCATCTTCATTTTGTGAATTTGTCATTAAAGAATTCATTGAATATCCCCATGTGCCCTAAATTCGGTCAATACATATATTCGGTCAGCCCCGGAAATAGCATATTTAAGTTCGGTTTACCCCGTACGCGCCGCAATGCGCACGCAGATTTGTTTGTTTTGGTAACATTCGAGTGATCCATGACAAATTTTCCGAGAAAATAGATATAAGACAGGCAACATACACTTTTTTAAATGTTTATGGATAAAATGACACACTTTTACTATTCCCATTTTTCCGCTGTGTTCAAAGTCACTTTTTTCACTTACAACTGAATTCCTGTCAAAAATTTTGCTTTCGTCTGCAATATTGATATTTCCAGGGCCCGCTATGCCAAAGTTATTCTGTAGTATACTGTCCAACAAAAGTTAAGACATGTAGAACGACACTGCAGTCCTAGTGGGTTTCAGTTGTCTTTATTTCATTATATTGGGAAAATGATGATTTCAATTTGTCTTCACTACCCTGATGTACTTATGACTGTTGTTCTTTGTTGCAGCCTTAACCAGTCAAGAGGTAGCTATCGTCCATATGACACAGAACAAATTTCTAGGGCAGTGAATATAGTACCATAAGGTTTCTCAGAATGGGTGACTCATTTCTCTGCCCAAGCTGTTCTCAATTTTAGTCAACATAAAACTGTCTTGTTCTCTTTTCCTATCAGTTAAGTTAGTTTGGTGCAAGTGCCAGACGATTTTTAAAAGTTATCCTTTAATTTTGACTGTTTTACATGTTTTCCATATGGTAACAACATTGTGACACTTAAACTTTTTTGAAAAGTATAGAAAATAGAGAGTGACCGAATTTAGGATCTAAAAATAGGAATTACATATTTTGGCAGACATCTTTGATTTAGCAAAACTTTGACATTTAGAGAGCGCTTTATACATCTGAAATGGATTATTGGGAGAAAATATGCTACAGAAACAGATTTTAACGGTACAATTTGCATTTATTAACCTCATAGCTAGCCTTTGTGCGAAATGCGCTAAATGACCGAAATTAGGGTAAACCGGGATATCCTTCTTTCTGCTCGATTAGTGGTACCCTATCGATTCGTGGACTTCTTTGATGACATAATTTTAGAATAAGAACGGCACTGTACAAATTTTCCTTGGTTTCCAGCCCAGGGGTTGAAAAATCCACTCGCCCGCTCGCATTGGCGAGTTGAAAATGCCATAGGACGAGTAGATTTGGGGACGAACTAGTCCGACGGGGCGAGTGCAAATTTAGGACTTGAATCACACTGATTGAGGGGAAAGAAATAAAAGATCGAAAAGAAAGTATTTATTTCAAACTTCATATCGGAAACAATAATATTCGCTGTAAAATAAGACCTTTCCCTGTTTATGTCGATCAATCCCGAAAGTAAAACTAAACAAGGAAACTAGAGTAAATCTGTGTTACTCATATGCGAAAGACGCCGCAAACACAGTCAATTGATGACGTAGTCATTCCAGTTTCAATATAATCACATGATTTTTCCGCAACCAAATAAGGTTACGTTTTACTATGATTTGTTTACAAAAGTCGCGCGTGCCAAAAAGCGCGGGAAAATGGGATGAAGCAATGAAAACAAAACGCTATCTACGTAGTAAATACACCGACGTTAAATGGTTTTAACACATACGCATTGTCTCTTTCTGTTATGCCGCCTCGCGATTACACAAAGAAATTCTTTCACATTTACCGGGTACATTGTAGTTGTACATATTAAACTGACCATGTGTGCTTCCTCGACCATTTCGACAGCTAATCTATCTTTCGAATTAAATAAAAAGTAAGTGTTTACTGTAATGTTTAATCGGCGATTGATTTATGGTAAAAGATAGTCAAGTCTTCAGGAGCCACATTCGATTTATTGACCATCTTTTTTTAATAAAATTGTTGCCTTATTCGCCTATGACTTTTGAAGTGGCGATCGCCAGCGCGAGCCCTGTCTGTCATTTATACCGAAGAAACTTTATTTGTAGAGTCAAAGAGTTAGATATATGTTATTTGCATAATAATGCATCCGTAAGAGCCAACAGTCTAAAAAAAATTTCATCTTCAAGGGCGAGTTGGGTTGCCTTAAGGGCGAGTAGAAATTCAGAGCTACTAGTCCTACAGGACTAGTAGGTTTGAAGAAATTTTTCAACCCCTGCAGCCGACGCCAGCCATTTCGCCACATGTCACGTGACTTGGTCCTAGTCACAATAGCGCTTGGGTGGGGCGCAATAGGGGAATTTTCATCCCGTCGATTTCAAACACAATAACTCATAACATCATTTATAGAACATAAAAATATCAGGGGGGGCTTACATTAAAAAACATGGCTAAAACAATGAACTTGGAATAAAATGAACAATTACGCCGAATAAAATACTTCAAATAAGTGAATAAAGTTGTTGGAGAAAGTCCCATGTGAATTACCCCTTTGGGGCCCCAGTATTTGCAGTTTGACCTAGATACCACAAATCTGCCAGCAGGCTTCGGTATGATCCAGATCTGGTAACGTTGACCCAATTCGAGGTAATGATTTACAAAGTTCGTCGGTTTTGCTGGTTTTTGACCTTTTCTTATTGTTAAACATGTTTTTATGATATTGTCTTCATTAAAAAAAATTGATGACACGCTGAAGTAATGCGCATGCGCCGCTTGAAAAATTAAGAGCAATTCCGTGTAAAAACCGACCAAATCTTAATAGGGGCCCGGCACGCATAGTCGCGGATTTTCTTCATACTTTCCGAATATGTTAGGGTCGGCCCCCAAAACAATTATCGATGTTTATTTTTTTCATTATATGCTTGGTTGCCATGGTAACCTCCCTGGAACATTTTACCATAAAAAAGAGCAGTTTTTATGCCAAAATCGGCACTTTTTCGAACACAAATTAGGGCCCATCTTATATTGTAACTTAATTTTGAACATAAACTATAATAAAATGCACACACAGAAAAAATGTTTCGAGGTTTCGTTTTTCGATCCAATGTTCTGTTATGTAACTATGGTAGCCCGAAGGTGTGTGGGGGTTTGCATTTTTTCATTTTGTCAAAAAATGTTAATTTTAGCCTATTTTAAGACCATGGATTTAACAAACGCGGTAGATTTAAGAGGGGCCATATTATTATCCAGTAAGACCATAGTCATATGAAGCAAATGAATAAAAAATCTTCGTGGGCACTTCATAAACAAACAATTCTGGGACTTTTTAAATAACCACAACACAGAAATGACCCAAAATAATATTTTTTATTAGATGAGGCTTTGAATGTACGATTTACCATCATTTTTTGTCTGCATATTTATGTTGTGTATGCATCTGTATCATACTTATCTGCTTATTCTTAAAATATGTTGAAATGGGGATTATGCCGGGCTAAATTGTTAAATTGCGAGTGAAAATTACCCCACCCACTCAAATAACACAGAAAAACTAGTAATGTTCATTTTCAAGTCTAAACATTTCATATAATAAATAGAATATGTCTCAATGATGTTGATACTAGATTGACGCATTTATAGCTCAAAACATTGAAATAATTTACTGGCATAAATATGGTTGCTATGGTAACATAAAGAACACAGAAACCCGAGTACAGACTAATTTCACCTCTCTAACTAGAAAATATTTGAAATTTTTTGGAACACTTAATCTCGGATTTCAAAAAAAAATATTTTGTGTGGAGTTGTTTAGAGCTGATAGTAAAATAAAAATTCTTATTTGAGTTACTTAAATATGGTTGCCATGGTAACGAGGACTATGCTAAAATGGTGAAAATAGCATTTTTTGTCTACCAAAAATTGTTAAAAGTTGCAATATTTGACTCTTCATTCGAGGTTTACGAAACTCAGAACAGAAATCAAGCATTCACTATGTATGGCTAAGTAACATGAAATATTTTTATATATACATGGTTTAAAAACATTTATATACTCGGTATCTTAAGGAGACGAAAGAGAAGCATGTGCAAAATTGGAAAGCAGTATTTTTCGAAGAAACAAAGTTGTCACAGATACATGGCACGTAAAACCGTAACAAAAGGATTACAAGTCCACCTTATTAACGAAACGAATATTTGCCCACATGTTGATAATATGGTCACAGATGCTTGTACAAAATTTCAGAGCTATAGCATCAACAGAAACAAAGATATGACACCTAATCTGAGTGTTAGCTGCGATATCATAGCCACAAACTTGATGGTGGGTATTGGTTCGAAACCCAGATCAAAATTAAAAAAGGTTTTGGTTACATTATTGCAACTATCTGAGCGTATGTAGGCTACATAATTTCTTTTCTCACACTGCTTTGGGTACTCACTGCTTCCAAGTTCATCTAGACTAACATTTTTCAAAAGGTTAACAAATTATTGCTCCACAAGATGATCGATTTCAAAATATTGCAACTACATTCATCACTGATAGAATCCACCGAAACACTGCAAATCCTACGTCATTTGACACAAAATTGTTTACCTGTGACGTCATGATTTTGACACTCGATTTTGAACAATATCGCAAAATAAAATAGTCAAATTAAACTATGTACAAACCTGTTATCTGCATAGAGCAATGACGGGTATTATCGACCACTTAAGGTTCAAATCATGTTACGGGTGAAACCGGCTGACTGTCCTCCTAACATCGTTGACTGTCACCGAGATTCAAATATTGGCTTTCGATTGCGTGTGTTACCGACCATATATCTTTGAAATGTAATAAAGTACCAACGTTTTTATAAGATGACCTTGAGTAGTCTGTTATCGACCAGTGTGGCAGTTATCGACCACTTACCCAAAATGTTATTTATAGTTTGAAAGTTGATGTACGGGTGTAAGATCCGTCATCTCTATGCAGAGGTCATTGCTTTTACAATTGATTGATTACTTCTAGGGAGGTCGTTTAGTAATAATCTTAACAACAATGACTGATCAGAAGATTGTGGGGTATTATCGACCACTGGAGGTTCAAACCACGTGGAAGATGAAATGGGTTGACTTTTGTTCTAACATCGTAGACTGTCAGCCATATTCAAAAAAATGCCTTTCAATTGTGTGTGTTACCGACCTCTGAACATAGTTACAGGAAGAAGGGCACTTCTTTGGTCGGTAACACCCGCACTCCGTAAATGTTTGCGGCAGTTACCGACCACCCATGTATCTAAGGTCAGACAGCTTATACAGTCATCAGACAAAGTTAGAGAGGTGAGAAATTCAATTGGGCACTTGTTTTGATAAATGAAATGGAAAAATACAAAGCGCTTTATAATAGAAATCCATTTCTTCAATGAACATAGCACTTAACTCATCGGATAAGACGGCCATTTTGTAAATAACATTCATGTGCCTCTTGCAATGTATGGTTAAAATTTCTTGAAGAACGCCTGATTTTGGGTAGAAATGTAGACATAATACTTGGTAAAGATCTACTGTGTCGGATTTTTAAGTTATAATGAAATCTAATGAGATCATATGAAGGAAATGGTAATCAAAACAGTAAATGGTCGATAATTCCCGATGGTCGAAATAACCCGACATTGCTCTATATACTTTTTGCCAATCCCTTTCTTCGTTTTATCCATTACAATTCTGTAAACTAGCCCAGTAAACCAATACGTCGTGGATATTGACAGGAGGCCGCCATGATTAATGGTTGGGTAAAAAACGCTTATACGGTCTGTAATCGTGAAAGGGGAGGTAATAATTCGCGATTTTTCAAGAAATTTACCGATTCCCGAGAGCTGTCAAAATAGCGTTTTTAGAGTGCCCATCCTGATTTTATCACCATTTTGAAGGGAAATTTTCAAATTTTCGTTACAGAATGAAGCGAATAGATAACTTTACCGCGTTTTGTAACTTGAGCTATTTTAAAAACACCCATTTTTCAATTTTTCAGGCCTCGTTTTTTGCATTCAGCTTCCCCGAAAAACTGATTCAGATATCTGAATCGGATAACGAAACCATAGTTTGGGAGAATAATCATTTATCTCAAAATGAAAAATACACAAAACATTCGAATGTGGCAGTACGCCTTGTTAGATCTACCTTTTTGGAAATGGTATCCAATTTACCGGAAATCGTCATTTTTGGAACTTTGGGGCCTGTTACTATGGAGACGAGGGGAAATACAGGAAAACGAATGGCACATTTTATTTATAGTTTTTAACATTCTATTCAATTATCATGGTTTCATTGAAATCTGTGACTATGCGTGGCCAAGGTTTGGTCGGTTTTTACACGGAATTGCTCTTAAGACCCACGAATCCACCAGACAAGAGCGTACAGTAGCTGCTCAAGATTCTTTCACAAGTTAACCCTTTCCCGAACGACAATATTTTCTCTTTTCTAAATACACTTTTCAAAGCCTCAAAGTTGTCAAAATTTCATATTGTTAAAGAGATTAACCCTTTCCCAAACAAGACCTGGTTTTGACGTCCCTGGTGGAAAAGGCTCGTGAAAACATTGAGGCAAAAGAAGAAACTGCTGATAACCAGCAGTTTCTCCTTTTGCCTCAATATTTTCTATCCCATTGTTTATACAAATTCTATCTTTAATAACTTCCATTTGTCATTTGTGACAGTTTTTGAAGTGGATCCCCCTAAAATGTTGTCGTTTGGGAAAGGGTTAAACCATTCCTAAATGTCCATTATTGTGGACCAATCCAATATGATCTTAGCTAGGAGTTAAGGAACACAATATGATTGATATCAATAGAGGAAAATGTTTTTGTTACAGCTTAGATATTTAGGCAAAAGGATAAAATGTTGGTTATAAGCATTTTCTTCTTTTGTTTCAATATTTTCCCAAATGTTTTCTATTAGGAACATTGAAACCACCACAATCCTCAAACCAGGTCTTGTTTTGGAAAGGGTTAACCCATTACCAGAGGACTAAGTTTTAGACTTGTCAAAATTCAAAGATGTTGCAGACAAAAATTTCAAGTTGATGAAATTTTTAAAGATATACTCATTTTGGGGTAGAAAACATTGTGGAAAATAAAGAATTTGGTGACAAGCAATTTTTCACAATATTTTCCAAAGCCATTATGTTGAAGGGAGTCAAAAAGAGTCATTTTGTGGAAATGGGTAAATAGCTTTTTTGTTTCTATTTCAGAAATACTATCCACCAGACTTTGATCCATCCAAGGTACCGAGAGGAAAGAGGAACAAGAATGCTACTTTTAACATTCGTATTATGGCCCCTTTCAATATGAGGTGTGTAGTTGAGTGATCATTATAATCCGATTGACGAAAGTAATTGGAAAGACAAGCGTTTAGACTGGTCCAAATTCATAGATTTTGTAGACCCCAATTTCTAGTGAATGAAATTTTATGTTGTTAAAATTTTGGTCTTGCATGGTGGAAAACATTGTGAGAAATAAAGAAATTGCTCGTCACAAACAATTTTTTCATTTTCCACAATGTCCTCCAAAGCCATTATCTTGTAGGGCATCAAAAAGTGTCAATATATGTGGAAATGGGTTAATTTGGGTGAAATTTTACAAATAAAGAGTGGATGATTTCCTCTTTTCTCCAAAACAACATTTTCTTGAAAGTGGAATTTATCAAGATTTCTTTGCATGGTCTTTAGTTTGTTGGTCTCTTCAAAACTAAAATCTTGCTTCAAATGAGTTTACATTACAAAATGATCAACATGTACTAGAGCTTCACAGATTAGAGGGAGTGAAGGCTTTTCAAATTGCGATATTTCATTTATTGTTCATCAAACCCTATGTTGTGGGTGCTCAGTGGAATCCTCGAGACGATTCAGATGAGCACCCACAAAATAGGGTTTGGATTTGAAATAACAAATTTAGAATGTTTTTGTCCCTACCCCCCACCCCCTTTATTTGTAGGTCTGTCTGTACTTTAAGGCCTGGTCGCATACAATTCCGCCTCCGCTTTTCAGACGTGCTCCAGCATGGTGTGGATGCGGAATCTTGTATGTGACCGGGCCTTTACTTTTCATATTCAGGTGTAACATGTGTAAGGAGTATATCTACAAGGGTAAAAAGTTCAACTCTAGAAAGGAAGATGTTATGGACGAAGATTATCTGGGATTGAAGATATTCAGATTCTACATCAAATGTCCGCGATGTGTCTCAGAAATAGCATTCAAGGTAAGAGCATTGTTATTTGAATCATATCATTTGGAAGTTATTTTATTCCTTGATTCATATACATGAACAATGAAATAATCAAGTAAAAGATAAAGCCTTGATTACTTGTACACACTAGAAATCTTTTCTTTGTTTCCCATAACATGTATTGCTCTATGCTGCAAAGCTACAGATAAAGAGGGAGTATTGACATTTTGAAATGCTACAGTTCATTAATAATTCACCAAAGCCTAGAATTGGGTACTCATCGGATTGTCCATGGAGACAATTTAAATGAGTACCCTTACCATAGGGTTTGGATTTAAAATGATAAATTTAGAATCCCTTTACCCCTACCCCCCACCCCCACCCCCTTGCTCTTATGTGGTGCTGTAGTATAATATTATCACAGCTTTTTGACACTCTTGTTATGTCATGGTAACTTTTTTCTGTTTAAACCTTTTTTTGAAAATTTGTCGTTTTGGAAATAATTACAATTATTATCCTTTTCTCAAAAATTATAGACAGACTTGAAGAACACAGACTACACTCTGGAGGCAGTAGCTACCCGGCTGTTTGAGGCAGAGAAGATTTCCAAGCAAATGGCTGAAAAATGTTTCTGTAGCTCTTATTCATATTAACACATTACCAAACGACAAAATTTTAGGGAGATCCACTTCAAAACTGCCATAAATGACAAAATGGATGTCATTGAAGATAGGATTTGTGTAAAATATGACATAGAAAATATTGAGACAAAAGGAGAAACTGCTGGTTATCAGCATTTTCTTCTTTTGTCTCAATGTTTTCCCATGTCTTTTCTATTAGGCACGTCAAAACCAGGTCTTGTTTGGGAAAGGGTTAATGTACCGGTTTATGATTTTAACAGACAGACTTGAAGAACACAGACTACACTCTAGAGGCAGGAGCTACGCGGCTGTTTGAGGCAGGGAAGATCGCAAAACAAATGGCTGAAAAATGCATCTGTAGCTCTTATTCATATTAAATATACCGGTTTATAATTTTCACAGACAGATCTGAAGAACACAGACTACACTCTGGAGGCAGGAGCTACTCGGCTGTTTGAGGCAGAGAAGATTGCAAAACAAATGGCTGAACAATGCATCTGTAGCTCTTATTCATATTAAATATACCGGTTTATAATTTTCACAGACAGATCTGAAGAACACAGACTACACTCTGGAGGCAGGAGCTACTCGGCTGTTTGAGGCAGAAAAGATCGCAAAACAAATGGCTGAACAGGAACAGAAAGAAAAGGAAGAAGATGAACTCAACCCAATGAAGGTGAGGGAAAATTTAATTGTGGCTAATTTTCCTTAAGTAATAGATCATGCCCATTGGGTCTTTTGATTTATTTTGCATTTATTCTCTATTTTAAGATAAAATCTTTATGATTTCTTTAAGTCTGATAAGCCCCTTCCTCCCTGCCATGCCCACTTTTTTTGACAAATGTAAAAATTTGTGAAAATTTTTTAAAAAGAATGACTCAAAACAGTACATAAAAGTGGAAACTAGAACTTTACTAACAAAGATTGTTAGTAAAGTTCTAGTTTCCACTTTTATGTACTGTTTTAAAGTTTAACAATGAAAGGTAAAATAATTATGGATTTTGAAATGATTGTACATTAATTCGTCTGAGCTAGCGAATATAAAACCTGACTGTTTTCTGGGTAATGAATAAGAAAAATGATAATAGTAATACATTGTACTGATAAACCCTTGTCTGGCTGAATTTTACGAAGCAGGCAGTATAGAACAAGGCCAGACTGCACTTATGTGCAGGCTGGACTTGTTCTACTCTGCCTGCCAAAACAACCAAAATATTTCAGGATCAGCGCAACCAGGGTTAGAATCTCATAATTATTATATCTAGGTACTAGAGAACAGAACAAAGCAGAGTCAGTTAGAAATGGAACAGATTGACAGTTTAGAAGAACTGCGAGAGATGAATACGAGAAAGAATGCCGTCAATACGGATGACATGATTGAGAAATACAGAAAATACGAGGAACTTTTACTGCAATTACAAATGGAAGAGGAGGAAAAACAAATCAAGTGAGTTTTACGGATTACAAATCATCAGTATCTACAAAACATTTCATGCATCTTTGGGCGTCATCCGTAGCAATTGAAATTGACAAGGGTATCCCTTGTCAATTTCTGTTGCCACAGATGACGTTTGGAATTTGATGAGTTTATCTCTAGTTATCCGTTGTCACCGATGCACTAAGTGTTTGGTATCTAATGACTTGTAATCCAAGTTCAAGTTCTTTACTAAAATGACATAGTGTCTACTGGTCTAGGTGGAAAGGGGTAGATATTATGAATTTAATAGGGATGAAATAACTAAGATTGAGCAGAACATTGAAAGAATACATTAAAGTAGAAGAGAGACAATGTTGGTCACTAGCAAATGTATGTTGTCCAAGCCACATAATTTTTGTCAAGCCTTGGAATAGCAGTATGCACCCTTTAGTGTGTTGTCCTTGATAAAGAGGTAGAGCGTCAACTTCATGATCAAAAGGTCCATGGTAGCAGAGGTTGATCTTGGCTTCTCATTGGCCCACACATTGGGCCTGAGTACTGGTGTATTTCCCAAAAAGCAGAATCAAGACAGAATCTAGCTGCTAGTTTTCATCCCATCTGATGTAAAATTAATGTATAAAGATTAGCATTAATACAGTTTGTGATACTGTATCTCAGGAAGTACTCAACTAAAGCTATTTTGAATCATAGAATATGTGTTCGACCCTAAATATTGTATTTTTTTAGCTCATTAAATTGCATGCATTTACAGCTATGTAACATGACTTATATTTCAGTGGGATAATCATTACTAAAAGGTTCGCAGTTGTAAAGAGAGTATAATTGCGGTTCAAATCTCTTTCTTTGTTTTAGAGCTATCAATATATTCAACAAGAATATCAATTACAAGTTTACATACCTATAATAATGTATTTATTTGTTACAGAGAGATGTTTGGAAGTGAGGGGTTGGCAGTCGTTAAGAGTCTCCACGATTCTGATAGTGACTCAGATGAACCCAAACACAAAACATTCAAACCAGCCTCTACAGCGCCAAGTAAAGCTACAAATTGTCACTTTTCAACAAAAACCTCGTAACTGCAGCTTGTTGTGAGCTGTAGTTACGAGTTTTTGTTGAAAAGCAGTAAAATATTCGTACTTCTGTATTATTCTTGACTTTGTGTATTACAGAGAGATATTTGGAAGTGAAGGGTCAGCAGTTGTAAAGAGACTCCATGACTCTGATAGTGATGGCGATGAACCCAAACCAAAATCTCAAGCCAGCTTCAACAGTGTCAAGTAAAGCTATGAATTGTCGCTTTTCAACAAAAACCTCGTAACTGCAGCTTGTTGTAAGCTGCAGTTACAAGGTTTTTTTCTCAAAAAGCATTGAAATATTCTTACACCTGTATTATTCTGGTGTATTACAGAGAAATATTTGGAAGTGAAGGGTCGGCGGTTGTAAAGAGACTCCATGATTCTGATAGTGACTCAGATGAACCCAAACAGAAAACATTCAAACCACCGTCTACAGTTCCAAGTAAAGCTATACATCGTCGCTTTTCAACAAAAACCTCGTAACTGCAGCTTAAAACAAGCTGCAGTTACGAGGTTTTTGTTGAAAAACAGTAAAATATTCTTACTTCTGTATTATTCTTGTGTATTACAGAGAGATATTTGGAAGTGAAGGGTCAGCAGTTGTAAAGAGACTACACGATTCTGATAGTGATGGAGATGAACCCAAACAGAAAACATTCAAACCTGCCTCTACAGAGCCAAGTAAAGCTACAAATTGTCGTTTTTCAACAAAAACCTCATAACTGCAGCTTAAAGCAAGCTGCAGTTACGAGGTTTTTGCTGAAAAACAGTAAAATATTCTTACTTCTGTATTATTCTTGTGTATTACAGAGAGATATTTGGAAGTGAAGGGTCAGCAGTTGTAAAGAGACTACACGATTCTGATAGTGATGGCGATGAACCCAAACAGAAAACATTCAAACCAGCCTCCACGGCCTCCACAGTGCCGAGTAAAGCTACAGATATACTCACCAGCACTGAGGTAAATTGTCATTCTGATCAGAGCTACAGATGAAAGGGATTCATAGCTTTTTAAAATGCAATATTTCACTAAATGATTATCAAACCCTATGTTTTGGGTACTTATTGGAATAGTCACGTCCAACATCTTTTCAACCCCTGACTGCATCAAACATTTTTTCTGGCATATATTTGTCTCCTACCAATTGGTTGAATAATCTATATGGGTAAGCAGCTGAATGTTCAGTCAGGATGTTGTGATAGTAATGATGGTGAGAGAAATTACAGGAAACCATGGTTATGTGGCATACTTCAAGCACCATAATATGACCATAGCAATCATTCCAGACATACACTTACCACATAAAGTAACGCAACATTTTCAAATTTCAATATTTTTGTTTTTTACAAACCAGGATCAAAAATGGTACTTTCTATAGTTCGCAAGGAAGGATTAGTATAGAAATTTTAAATGAAATATTTCAATTTCTAACGAACATGCCAGAATTATGTCCCTTTATTATTTTACGTTAACACGTCTTTGCGCCTTGCAAGTTAAGAAACAATCCTAAAAAATAGTTTTACTGATAGTGTGTTGTCAGTTACACAGTAAAAACAAAGAAAAAGAATGTCACTAAGCGTTATGTCATAACTTTCGGAAAACAGCCATCGACATATCACTTGAATTTGAGTTCTGAAAAATTCAATTGGCAGGGACTTAAAAGCTTGGCGTCCAAATTTTCTTCAATTTCAAGGTTGTAGTACCATTGTATAGCAAACGCCAAAGTGCAGGATCGATCCAGATTATCGACTGGGCCAGTTACAATCAGTCGGTAGGGTATTAGCCAAAGAGCTCTGAACATTGGAAAATATTCCTAATAGCAGCAGATTCCCCATGAATAAACATTGGCAGACATGGATAAGCCATCGCAAATGAATTATTCAACCAGAAGCAAACCGTTTTATATCTGTTATTGGCTAAATTTTGGGATAATTTTCGCCATTTAAGACAACTTATCCATCCAAAGACGGTCTGATTCAGTTTAAGAGTCGCAGGTCTGTGCTTTGGATGCTTGCATAAAGTCATGGAATTCACCCAAACACCCAGGTAGGCGGGCTGGGACAAACAAATGGAATGCCAAAGACGATACTCGTAAGTACGTTGACAATATGTTGCGCCCTGTTGTCCCTGATATTATGTAGGAAGAGTCAATGGCATGTTGCAAAAGGATGGCGCCCCTGCACACATTGTTGCTTTCACCCGACTGTTGTGGAGCAAAACAAGGTTACTGCCCTTATTCGAGAACACGTCTGCTATCGAACACTTTTGGGATTGTCTGAAAAGGTGCGTTCGTGGTAGTCTTAATCCTCCAACAAATCTGTTTTGCGAACAAACAATCCTTCAGGATAAGTGAACTAAGTTTCTTTAACATCAAACCGCTCCAAAAATGGTGTCGATGTGACGAACATGTCAGTTTTTATGAATACAATGCATGATTATAACAATGAAATTGTTTGTGACTTTTGAATTTACACCGGGTGTCTTTGGGTTGAAATTTCTGTCTGTAAATGTCTTAGCATACTTATGATGTTTAGTTTACTGTGTGATGAAATGTTACATATGATGTCAAAACAAAAATATCCTTAAATTTATCAACAAGTTTTCAGATATTTGTTATTGAATGAGTGTTGGGTAATTTATGTGGTAAGTGTACTTCCTTTCGTTCTGAATAAGTTGAACATTGTAGAAATTAAATTAAGTCCTCTCAATTGAGTGATTTATGGCCTTATTGACCCTATGGTAAAATATATTAATTATTTGATTAAAGTGATTCGTAATTTTGACTTAAGGTGCATAATGAATTTTAAAGTCTAAATTTTCTTTCCATTATAGGAACAAAAGCCACCAAAGGCTAAAGCCCCTGCTGTATGGGAGAAGAGTGTGGGAGGAATGTCTTCTAAAGCTAAACTAGCTGGACTGGTAGTGAAGAAAAAGTCAACCAAACTTCCACCATTTTCTGTGTCAGAGGCAAGCAGTGAATCAGCTAACACTACAGTGACAGGTAGCAATGGACTTTCTCAAACATCACAAATATCAGTAAATGGTTCACTGGAGAAGGTTGATGCTGGTCAAACTTCTGAAAGAAGCACATCAAAACCATCTACAGAAACTTCACAGGACAAAAATGACCTTGCAAAAGACACTGACAGTTCGAAACTAGCACAATCAAGTGAAACTATTGAAATAAGTTCACAAGCAGTTGTACAAAATACAAATTCACAAGCAGCTGTACAAAACACAACTTCACAAGTGACAGTACAAAATCCATCAGGTCTAGGTGGATTAGGTATGCTTGGTGCTTATTCAGACTCGGAAAGTGAGACTTCAGATGGATAAAAAAGTGTTTTGTATCATTTCGTTTGTATATGTAATTGTTTTATAAATGGAAATAAAATGAAATATTGAACCTAATAAGTGATTATTCATAATAAAATTGACTTCAGCCCTTTGCCAAAGAAGACCTGGTTTTGATATTCCTTGAATTGATGTTTTTTAAAACATTTGTAGAAAAGAAGACATTGCTGATAATCAGCAATTTCTCCTTTTCTCTCTATTTTCTATGCTATAACAAACATTTATTTTTTCTTTAGTATTATAATTATGGCCCGGTATCAAAAGATCGGGGGCATATTGCTTTACTTGTGTCTGTCTGACTGTTCATCTGTCTGTCTGAAAACTTAACATTGGCCTTTTCTCCAAAAGTATTTGACATACAAAGCTCAAATTTGGTATGCAACTTCCTTTTAATGATGTCTATCTGTTCCATGCAATTTGACCTTTCTCAAGGTCAACTGTTAACCCTTATCAACCCTTTACCTGAAAAATAAATATTTAAGAAAAAATGGCCATTTCGGGGGCATTGGTGTTTCATATACACATCTTGTTTTATTTTCTGCAACTATAATGTACCGGTACTTTCAAAAGTTGACTACCAAAATTTCGCTTTTTGGAAAAGGATTAACTCTGTCTTGTGCAAGACTTAGCTCTTCCACAACAAGCTGGATCCTTAGTTTTGATGTCCCAAATAGATAAAATATTTAGATACAAGGAGAAAATGATGATAATCTTTTCAACTTGCCCCAGCATGAAGGGGTAAAGTGTTTGAATAAGGGACTAAGATGAGCCTGCAAACTAGGGCCGTATAACTGAGGCCTTACAACCCTATTATCTGTCATATTTATGCTCCCCGAAGGGAGAGCATATAGTCACTGCTTTGTCCGTCCGTCCGTCCTGTCCGTCCGTCCGTCCGTCCGAAGTGATTTCTCCATAACCCTTGGACCAAATCAAATGAAACTTACCATGTGAACTCCCTATGACATAATGCCGATGAACTTTTCCCGGTTTTTGGATTTGAGGCCTCATCATGGGAAAAGGGGACTTAAGGTAAAATATAGTTTTTCTCTAATTTCTCCTAGTCTAATGGTCAGAATTTGATGAAATTTCATATTTGAGTAGTAAATCAGATGCCCTTGACAAATTTGAAATTTGGTTATAAGAATTATGTCATGCAAAAAGGGGGCTTAACATTTGCTAGCTTTATGTTAGCTCTGCATGGCATACATTTATTGTGACAATGCCTTATTCGGGGAGCATTGTCCGTCTCTGACGGCTCTTGTTTTCATCTAGAAAGTATCATTAATTCTATCATCTGCAATAATTAAAGGGGCCCATGCTAGGTTTTTATGCTTCTGAACTATTTGGGAACTCATTAGCTCCGCTGGCCAACAGGCCAGCGGGCTATTGTCATGGCGGTGTGTCAGTCGTGCGTCTGTAAACTTTTTCTCTAAAAATCTTCTTCTCAGAAACTATCAGATGGATTTCAACCAAACTTCACAGGAATGATCCTTGGGTGACCCTCTCTTAGATTCCTTCAAAGAATTTGGATTGAATTAGAATAACCTGAGTCATCTGCCCTTGAATGTCAAAAATAGCTGGTTTTGACTTTATTTTTACTCTAAAATCTACAAATATTAACCAATCAAGAATATTACAGAATATTGGTGACCATAAGATCTTGCTTTGGTATAATTTTCAGCTTGATCTGAATTTTACATCATGAGTTATGTGCCCTTGAAATTGACAAATTTGCCATTTTCGGCTCTATTTTGACATTGTTTTCACTCTAGCAACTACGAATATTGACCAATCAAGACAAAACTAAGACAGAATGTTGGTGATTATGAGATCTTCCTTTGGTATAATTTTCAGCTTGATCTGAATTTTACATCATGAGTTATGTGCCCTTGAAATTGACAAAATTGCCATTACGACTCTATTTTGACATTGTTTTCACTCTAGCAGCTACAAATATTGACCAATCAAGACAAAACTTGTACAGAATATTGGTGACCATAAGATCTTGCTTTGGTATAATTTTCAGTTTGATCTGAATTTTACATCATGAGTTATGTGCCCTTGAAATTGACAAATTTGCCATTTTCGGCTCTATTTTGACATTGTTTTCACTCTAGCAACTACGAATATTGACTAATCAAGACAAAACTAAGACAGAATGTTGGTGATTATGAGATCTTGCTTTGGTATAATTTTCAGCTTGATCTGAAATTAACATCATGAGTTATGTGCCCTTGAAATTGACAAAATTGCCATTACGACTCTATTTTGACATTGTTTTCACTCTAGCAGCTACAAATATTGACCAATCAAGACAAAACTTGTACCGAATGTTGTTGACCATAAGATCTGGCTTTGGTATAATTTTCAGCTTGATTTGAATTTTATATCATGAGTTATGTGCCCTTGAAATTGACAAAATTGCCATTTTCGGCTCTATTTTGACATTGTTTTTACTCTAGCAACTACAAATATTGACCAAACAAGACAAAACTTGTATTTGTACATGGAAAAACAATTTGCAATGCATGAAAACCTCAATAACGGCGAATAACCATCTTTCCTTTACTATAGATTAATCCTTTACAAGCGTGTTTACAGATTCTATTTTTTTATGCTCCCCGAAGGGAGAGCATATAGTCGCCGCTTTGTCTGTCTGTCCGTCCGTCCTGTCCGTCTGTCATTCCGTCCGTCCGTCCGTCCGAAGTGATTTCTCCATAACCCTTGGGCCAAATCAAATGAAACTTACCATGTGAACTCCCTATGACATAATGCCGATGTACTTTTCCCGGTTTTTGGATTTGAGGCCTCGTCATGGGAAAAGGGGACTTAAGGTAAAATATAGTTTTTCTCTAATTTCTCCTAGTCTAATGGTCAGAATTCGATGAAATTTCATATTTGAGTAGTAAATCAGATGCCCTTTACAATAAACTATGTGAAATTTGGTTATAAGAATTATGTCATGCAAAAAGGGGGCTTAACATTTGCTAGCTTTATGTTAGCTCTGCATGGCATACATTTATTGTGACAATGCCTTATTCGGGGAGCATTGTCCGTCTCTGACGGCTCTTGTACTTCAAAAGAAGACAATGTCAGGGTCAACGAGACACACCATACAACCAGCTGCGTCGATGACTGTGACCTTATCTGCAAGGGATACATGGAAAGGTTGATTTTGTAGAAGCATTGAACATTTATACGAGCATTTATCAACTGTAGAATACCAAAGATCCTTTCGTTTATTTATAAAAGTAAATTAATTTGACCTACCATGCACATGACATCAGATGCAGAATCTGTCTTCGCTGACTTTCGATGCAGCCGGTTGTACGGTGTGTTGAATCTCGCTGAGCACAGATGACATACCTCTGACGTAATTGCTTTTTGAAGGTTGGGCATATGTAACCATTGCAAAACAAAAACAAGGACAATAAAAACGGATCCGCATGTTATTCATTATCTTTGATTTTAATACTTAATAAAGCTTGATGAGTGCTAACAATGGACATGAGTTATCTACCCCTTCAGGTTGGTAATTTCATATGTTATATCTGGTTTGTAATTTTTGTGCCATTTGCATTTTCGACAGCCTAGCAGGTCCCCCTTTAAAGGTTATTTACCAAAGCCCTTTTCCATGACAAACTTCTTTTGACAACACTACTTGATATTGGTTTAAAATGCCTTGAAGGAAAAGAAGAAAATTTATTCCTTATCCTTCAAGCTTTTCCATGCTCTAACATGAAGATGCAGGGAGAACATTTTTCGTAAAACAAACTTAAGTCTTTCTCAAACAAACACAATTTGGAATGCTCCAAATATTTAGTTTACTCTGTATGTTTACGGCTTCACCAATCAGGGGCAGTAACTCTGTATTTTATAGTCAAACCAGGTAACCCAAACGATATGAGCATCTCCTCTTTGTAGTGAAGCTTTCCACAGTTTCATTGAAATCCAGCCAATGGTTTCCAAGAAATAGTGTGGACATGAATATTACTCTGTATGTATATAGCTTCACCAATCAGGGGCAGTAACTCTAAATTTGATAGACAAATTGGGTAACCCCAATGAAAAGCGCATCTCCTCTTTGTGGTGAAGCTTTCCACAAAGTTTCATTGAAATCCAGTCAATGGATTCCAAGAAATAATGCGGAAACGAAACTCCGAGGGAAGGACAGACAACGCAAAAATAATATCCCCCAATTGTGTAAAACGGAGCACAATTTTAGCACACAAAAGGAGAAAATGTTAGATATCGGCATTGTCTTCTCTTGCTTCGGACGTTTCCCAAGCCTTTTCCTTTAGAGATAGAGAAATAGGTCTTGGTTAAATAGCCATATAATGACCTTAGCTGTGAAGTTGCCTTTTCCTTTAGAGTTAGAGAAATAGGTCTTGTATTGGTTAAATAGCCATATAATGACCTTAGCTGTGAAGTTGCCTTTTCCTTTAGAGTTAGAGAAATAGGTCTTGTATTGGTTAAATAGCCATATAATAACCTTAGCTGTGAAGTTGCCTTTTCCTTTAGAGTTAGAGAAATAGGTCTTGGTTAAATAGCCATATAATGACCTTAGCTGTGAAGTTGCCTTTTCCTTTAGAGTTAGAGAAATAGGTCTTGTATTGGTTAAATAGCCATATAATGACCTTAGCTGTGAAGTTGCCTTTTCCTTTAGAGTTAGAGAAATAGGTCTTGGTTAAATAGCCATATAATGACCTTAGCTGTGAAGTTGCCTTTTCCTTTAGAGTTAGAGAAATAGGTCTTGTATTGGTTAAATAGCCATATAATGACCTTAGCTGTGAAGTTGGAAGTAATATTCCATTCAATCAAACTTCAAGTTAATTGGTAACATCCGCTCAGAGATAGTCCAATCTAGTAGCATCTTATAGATGTTAATTTATCATTCTTGATTAGCATTTATTACCTTTGACTCAGTTCATTTTGACTGACATCTTCGATCAATCAAAGTATATTAACTCTTGTCCTGCTGGCTTAAAAATTTGCTTCAAACAAATTACATATTTTAGAGAAATTCGAATAAGATTAGCTCAAGTTTTTGCCACAAATAATGTAAAGGAAAACAGATAATGTAGGCTAAGATCAGACTGCATGTATGTTCAGACTGATCTTAGTCTATACTGTCTGCAAAAGCTTTGTTCATGACAAGAATATGACCCGAATAGGAAGGAGAAGGGTTAAGTCTGTAAATGGACAATTAAAGGGGAGGTATGTAGACTGCAAGCCACATTTTGGTGTTAAATTGATTTTAATATTCGTACAAAAAATCAATGTGGTAAAATCTTTGAACACATATACAATAAGAGAAAACTTTACATGAAAAATGATGGTATGATAAATAGTAGACAACAAGAACAGACAACAAGTACATTATTACATTTGTAACTTTACTGACAAATGACCTTTTGCACATATACTTATGATGATACTTTGTAAAATGTTCAGATGAAACAGAAAATGAGACACTGATGCAATTTTTAACCCATTACCAGACGGTAAAACTTTAGACATGTCCAAAGTCTAAGATATTGCAGACGACAATTTCAAATCAATGGAATAGTACATTTTTTGTCTGCCTGGGTAAAAAACTTGGGAAACAAGAGATGTTTGTAAAACATATATGCCCCCTCAAGGGCCTACATTTGATGTAGGTCAAAGTCCAAGGTCAAGTTAACAAGGTCCAAAGTCATGGTCAAATATGAAAGGTCTTGGTAGGAGGTGTCTATGTGTGAAATATCAAAGCTGTATATGTAAAAGTAAAATGAAACATAGGCCAGGTTAAAGTTTTTAAAAGTAGGCCAAATGGCAAGGTCAAGGACATGGTCAAATGTGAAAGGTCTTGGTTGGAGGTGTCCATGTGTGAAATATCAAGGCTGTAGGTGTAAAAGGACATGATATATTTGCCTGGTTTCAGTCTTTTTTTTAAAAGTAGGTCAAACTCCAAGGTCAAGGTTGCAATATTCTAGGCCATGGTCAAATGTGAAAGGTCTTGGTTGGAGGTGTCTATGTGTGAAATATCAAGGCTGTAGGTGTAATAGGACATAAGGTAAAGGCTAGGTTAAAGATTTCTAAAAGTATGTAAAAATCAAAGGTCAAGGTCACATAGGCCAAGGTCATGGTCAAATGTGAAAGGTCTTGGTAGGAGATGTCCATTTGTAAAATATTGAGACTGTATAGGTAACAGGACATGAGATAAAGGCCTAGTTTAAGTTTTTTAGAAGTAGGTCAAACTCCAAGGTCAAGGTCCAAGGTCATGGTCAAAAGTGAAATATCTTGGTTGGAAGTGACCATGTGTGAAATATCAATGCTGTATATGTAAAATGGCATGAAATATAGGCCAGGTTAATGTATTATTAAAGTAGGTCAAACACCAAGGTCAAGGTCCAAGGTCATGGTCAAATGTGAAAGGTCTTGGTCATAGGTGTCCATGTGTCAAATATCAAGGCTGTATGTGTAAAAGGAATTGATATATCGGCTAGGTTAAAGTTTTTTAAAGTAGGTCAAAGTAAAAGGTCAAGGTCACAAGGTCCAAGGTCATGGTCAAATGTGAAAGGTCTTGGTAAGATGTGTCCATGTGTGAAATACCAAGGCTGTATGTGTAATAGCACATAAGATATAGGCCAAGTTTATTTTTTTTAAAGTAGGTCAAACTCCAAGGTCAAGGCCACATGGTCCAAGGTCATAGTCGTATGTGATAGGTCTTGGTCGGAGGTTTCCATGTGTCAAATATCAAGGCTGTATGTGTAAAAGGATATGATATATCGGCCAGGTTAAAGTTTTTTAAAAGTAGGTCAAACTCCAAGGTCAAGGTCACAAAGTCCAAGGTCATGGTCAATTGTGAAAGGTCTTGGTGAGATGTGTCCATGTGAGAAATATCAAGGCTGTATTTGTAAAAGGTCATGCGATATATGCCAGGTTTAAATTTTTTTAAAGTAGGTCAAACTCCAAGGTCAAGGTCACAAGGTCCAAGGTCATGGTTAAATGTGAACCATGTTGATAGGAGGTACATATGTGTGAGATATCAAGGCTGTATGTGTAGAAGGACATGAGATATAGGCAAGGTTAAGAATTAAGTGTAAAAATCAACAAAGGGCAATAACTCCAAAAATATGATCGGCAGAGTTACGGTTCTTGTGCACTGCACCTCTCCATAATGAGATCTATTCACCTGTAAAGTATCATGATTCTACCTAACATTGTTTTTGAGTTATGCTCCGGACAAGAATCAAGTTTGAAAATCAACAAAGGGCAATAACTCAAAAAATTTGATCAGCAGAGTTACGGTTCTTGTGCACTGCACCTCTCCATAATGAGATCTATCCACCTGTAAAGTTTCATGATTGTACCTTACATACTTTTTTAGTTATGCTCCGGACAAGAATCAAGTTATAAAATCAACAAAGGGCAATTACTCAGAAAATTTGATCGGCAGAGTTACGGTTCTTGTGCACTGCACCTCTCCATAATGAGATCTATCCACCTGTAAAATTTCATGATTGTACCTTACATACTTTTTGAGTTATGCTCCGGACAAGAATCAAGTTATAAAATCAACAAAGGGCAATAACTCCAAAAATTTGATCGGCAGAGTTACCGTTCTTGTGCACTGCACCTCTCCATAATGAGATCTATCCACCTATGAAGTTTCATGATTCTACCTTTAATACTTTTTGAGTTATGCTCCGGACAAGGTTTGGTCTACGGACAGACCGACCGACCGACCGACCGACCGACCGACCGACCTTCCGACCGACCGACCGACCTTCCGACCGACCGACCGACCGACCGACCGACACTTGCAAAACAATATACCCCCATTTTCTTCGAAAGGGGGCATAATGAAGAAATTGCTTGTCACAAGCAATTTCTCCATTTTCCACAAGGTTTTCCAAAGCCTTTATTTTGTAGGGCATCAGAAGGCGTCGATATGTGGGAATGGGTTAAAGTGACATTTCAGACTTTTTTGTCATAAATCTTACTTATATTTTTATCTGAAAGAGCATATTTTCTTATGAAAACTCTGAAAATTTCAAGCCAAAATATTGCGCCGTTTACGAGAAATACATATTTTTGTGCTTAGATTAAACAAATTGTTGTGGACAACAGTTTAGATTTACATATGGAATTTACCATTTCTCCCAACTTTAAAGGCATATTTCTTGCTTATTCATCAACAACTTCAAAAAACTGATAGCATTTCTACTCATAAGAATTACCAAACTTGGCATCGAGACATACTTTAAAAAAAATAAAATTGGACTGGAATATCCCTTTAAAGACAATGGCATCAAAAACTATCACAGACTTGATATCAGCAGTATTTTACCTTTGGTAATTTTTAAAGATACATACTTTACCAAAAAAGAAACTTTCATAAAGCATGTGCTAGGGTACAACTTAGATGTACACACACCCAAAGTTGTTTATAAGACTCGTTTTGTTTGAAAAATCTGTCCGCTAATCCCCCATATAAGAGTTTGAGTTTATTGGGGTTTTACGCCGTTTTCAACTACCAGGGTCATATCGCGGCCACTGGAGCACCTACCCATGGATTCCTGTTGTTTCTCAAACCAGTACTACCACAACACCCTTACCGAGCCTCCAGCTGCTCGCCCACTTAGGTTAACGATTTCAAACCCATTGGTGGGTGACAATTTTGTCAGAAAGGGTATTAGCCGCGGCCGGGTATCGAACCCGGGACCTCTCAAATGAGGGTCAGATGCGCTACCAACTGCGCTAACGCCGCGGCCTCCCCCATATAAGAATATTTATATAAAATTCATGTAAGGATTGAAACATATCTACATTCAAACTTGGTGAAAATTTCTTTTTTGATTCAGTTTATATATATACAAAATATAATAATAATGTATGTCATTAAGGGGGAATGCTCCAGTTTCCTATTTTTTTCCCAATAATAGAATTCATTTATATTTTGTATGTTGAAATTACATGTTATTACCAATTGAAAAATAAAATAAAAATGTATGGTCAGCGATCTTGTTTGACTTTTATAAGCATTCGTATCACATACCCCTACAACGAAAAAATGCACAATTTCTTGCACCTGTACAAGATCACTAAAATGCTAATAAAATGCTGTATATTCATGGTTCAGTCCCGAAAACGGATCTAAAGCAACGTCTTACATTTAATTAGAACAGAAAATCCAAAATATGTGCTATTATAAACGCGTAAATGTATAAAACAGCATGCTTACGTGTTCTGTTAGATCAACGAAACTGGATTGTTTTATGTCAAAGTTTGCATATTTTTGGAAATATTTCAAGTTCTACATAATAGAATTTGATAAAACTCCCTCATTGTATTAAGCAACATGTCCTGGTAATAATTCAAAAAGAAATTGTAAAGGTCAGCGCACTTATTAGTGAATTACACCAATTTTTATCAGCTGCATATGAATAAATTGACGCAAAACAGTGGTAACTGCATACACACTTACGACTGTCTTGCTCTAAATAATCGATTTCCATCTTGAGGAAATCAATTTAGCATAATAAATACACTTTTACCATCGAAAATGGTAAATTGTAATGGTGCGTTATATGTTTGAAAATATGGTAGCGAAACATATTGGTATGAAACATTTAATTTACTACAGTAAAGACCGAGTGTTCCGAAAAACTGGAGCATTCCCCCTTAAAGAGTAAAGAATTTATCACATTACCAAACAAGAGGACCATGATGGTCCTTAATCGCTCACCTGAACTGAGATTCACAAGGTGAGAAATGATTGCACCTTGTTCAATGATATCCAAAAGAACATTCTTATTCTCAATAGTCTTTATCCTTGTGACTAGCGAACATTCTGAACATGTTTCATGAAGATTGGACAAATATTGTAGCATCTACATTGCCAACAAGGACTTTGTCTTTGAGGCCCCTTTTCCCATGATATCCAACAGAACATTCCCATTGTCAATAGGCTTCATCCTTGTTACTAGACAAATAATCTGACTAAATTTCATGAATATTGGGCCAAAATTATTGTCTCTATAGTGCTAACAAGGATTTTGTCATTAAGGCCCCTTTTCCCTTGGTATTCCATGGAACATTCCTATTTTCCTCAGAGTTCATCGTTGTGACTAGACAAACAAACAAGAGGGCCGTTGGCCCTAGGTCGCTCACCTGAGATGGGGTTTTATAACAGATCAGATTTCTTACAGGTAATGCAATAAAGGGTCAAAGATCATATGAACGCCGCTATGCGATTTCAAACCATAGAAAACCCAGAAAACTACCTCAGTGCAATATCATATGTAACTGAAATATGAAGTTTCATCCAATTAGCAATTTTCTAAATGTGACCTCCTAAGGAATATTTATGCCTAGTTTGGTGGAAATTAGCCTGTTAGTTTAGGATATCATTCAACGATGTCATTGAGATTTGGAAAAAAATCTCCTTTTCTGTTGCCTTGGCTACCAGAGCTTTTAAAGGATTTCAATTCTTTAGCAATTTTTAAAAGGAACCTCCTAAGAAATATTTCTGCCAAGTTTAGTTGAAATTGGCCGAGTAGTTTAGGAGGAGATGTTGTTCAATAAAATTATTGAGAATTAGTCAAATTTCTCATTTTCTGGTGCCATGGCAACCAGTTTTTTTATGGATTTCAATTCTTTTGGCAATTCTGATAGGGGATTACCTAAGAAACAATCCTGCAAAGTTTGGTTGAAATTGGCCGAGTAGTATAGGAGGAGATGTTGTTCAAAGAAATTATTGAGATTCAGTCAAATTTCTCCTTTTCTGTTGCCATGGCAACCAGAGTTTTTGTTGGATTTCAATTCTTTTAGCAATTCTGAAAGGGGGTTACCTAAGGAACATTCCTGCCAAGTTTGGTTAAAATTGGCCCAATAGCTACAGAGGAGATATCGTTCAAAGATAGTATTGAGATTCTGTCAAATTTCTCCTTTTCTGTTGCCATGGCAACCAGAGTTTTTTATGGATTTCAATTCTTTTAGCAATTCTGAAAGGGGAGTCACCTAAGGAACATTCCTGCCAAGTTTGGTTAAAATTGGCCCAATAGCTACAGAGGAGATATCGTTCAAAGATAGTATTGAGATTCAGTCAAATTTCTCCTTTTCTGTTGCCATGGCAACCAGAGTTTTTTATGGATTTCAATTCTTTTAGCAATTCTGAAAGGGGGTCACCTAAGGAACATTCCTGCCAAGTTTGGTTGAAATTGGCCCAGTAGTTTAGGAGAAGATGTAGTTCAAAGGTAGTAATGAGATTCAGTCAAATTTCTCCTTTTCTGTTGCCATGGCAACCAGAGTTTTTTATGGATTTCAATTCTTTTAGCAATTCTGAAAGGGGGTCACCTAAGGAACATTCCTGCCAAGTTTGGTTGAAATTGGCCCAGTAGTTTAGGAGGAGATGTCATTCAAAGGTAGTATTGAGATTCAGTCAAATTTCTCCTTTTCTGTTGCCATGGCAACCAGAGTTTTTTATGGATTTCAATTCTTTTAGCAATTCTGAAAGGGGGTCACCTAAGGAACATTCCTCCTAAGTTTGGTTGAAATTGGCCCAGTAGTTTAGGAGGAGATGTCATTTAAAGAAATTGTTGACGGACGACGGACGACGGACGACGGACGGACGCCGGACAAAAGGTGATCACAATAGCTCACTTGAGCATGTTGTGCTCAGGTGAGCTAAAAATTCATGACGTTAAGACCAATATTGTTGCCTCTAGAGTGCTAACAAGGATTTTTTCATTATGGCCCCTTTCCTCATGATATCGACTGGAACATTCCAATTCTTTATAGGGTTTATCCTTGTGACTAAAACAAACATTCCTTTAGTTTCATGAAGATTAGGCCAAAACTGTTGCTTCTAGAGTGTTAAAAAGGATTTTGTCATAAAGGCCCCTTTTCCCGTGATATCAAAATGGAACATTCCGATTGTTGATAACCTTCATCCTTGTGAATCGACAAATATTCGGATCAAGTTTCATGAAAATTAAGCCAACATTATGGCCTCTAAATTGCCAAGACAGATTTTGTCATTATGGCCCCTTTTCCTGTGGTATCCGATGGAATAATCCAATTTTCTGTAGGGTCCATCTCTGTGACTAGACAAGCATAATTCTGACCAAGTTTTAAGAACATTGGGCCAAAATTGAAGCCTGTACAATGTTAACAAGAATTTTGTCTTTTAGGCCCCTTTTCCCATGATATTGATGAGAAGGTCCCAATTTTCAACAGGGTTCACCCCATATAAACCCCAAGAATCAACAACATAGGGTCCTTTTTTTCATTGCAAAACAATTAATCTTATAATAATTTGGTAAAGAGCTAAAGAGAATATTATTAGTTGCAAAATAGAAGCAATTCTGATTATAATTCCAAAGAAAAGATAATAAAACACTGATAACGGCTAGATTAAATCCTCTCTTGTTTACATTAGCTGGGGAAAGTCTAGATCATTGATCAGATAAAATCCAAGTTTATCAATATGGACCAAGGGAGGCAACTTGAACACTAAAAGTCTTACAGCTTCACTGATTGGTTATCTTCCTTACTAAGTCTGATAAGCCCCCTTCCCCCTGTCACACCCACATTTTTTGACTTATCTTTAAATTTGAAAACAAATTTTGAAGAGAGTCACTCAAAGTACATATCTGTTTGGTTCAAATCGACCCAATGGTTGACTTTTAATAATTTTCTTAGGATTTTTAAGCCCCGCCCTGCCAAGCCCACATTTTTTGGAAAATCAATAATCAATGAACAATTTTTGAAAAGGGGCACACAAGGAACAATCCAGCCGAGTTTGGTCAAAATTGGCCCAATGGTTTAGGAGGAGAAGATGTTTAAAGAAATTGTGAACGGACGGACAGATGGATAGACAGACGGACGGACGGTGAGCGACCACAATAGCTCACCTTGAGCACTTCGTGCTCAGGTGAGCTAACAAAAAAATTTGGATCTGTCTAAATTCAAAGATGTTTCAGACGACAGATGACAAAGATGTTGGCATGTTGCCATTCTAAATTTTATTATTTTTATAATTTGAATTGTCTCTATGAGACGATTTGGATGAGTACCCACTACATAGAGTTTGATTAACAATTAATGAAATATTACATATAACAAATTTAGAATGGTTTGTTCTTACCGACCCTTCACCAAACATTCCTAGGTTAATTTACATGGAATGATGTTGAATGCACATTTTATTTTGATTAATTTCATCATTCACATTTCCTCCTATCCTATGACAGCATTTTCAATTCAAATAACCCATTCCCACACTTTGACACCCTTCAAGAAAAAGAAAATATTGTAGAAAATGAAAAAAAAATGCTTGTGACATTAAATTTCTTCAATTCCCACAATGTTTTCTACAAAAAACAAGAGCCGTCAGAGACGGACAATGCTCCCCGAATAAGGCTTTGTCACAATAAATGTATGCCATACAGAGCTAAGATTAAGCTAACAAACGATAAGCCCCCTTTTTCCATGACATACTTTTTATACGCAAATTTGAAGTAGTTTATTGTCAAGGGCATCTGATTTGCTACTCAAATATGAAATTTCATCAAATTCTGACCATTAGACTATGAGAAATTAGAAAAAAAGTGTATTTGACCTTAAGTCCCCTTTTCCCATGACGAGGCCTCAAATCCAAAAACTGGGAAAAGTACATCGGCATTATGTCATAGGGAGTTCACATGGTAAGTTTCATTTGATTTGGCCCAAGGGTTATAGAGAAATCGCTTCGGACGGACGGACGGACGGACGGACGGAATGACGGACGGACGGACAGACGAAGCGGCGACTATATGCTCTCCCTTCGGGGAGCATAAAAATCACTCAATTGAAATTGTCATCTGAAACATTATTGAATTGGGACATGTCAAAAATGTTGCAATCTGGTAATGGCTTAATTTCATCACTAAACCTTTCTCCTTCTAACTTATGACAGCTTTTTTTATTCATATTAAATTAGCTATATGAATGTGAAACAAAACCTGGTTTTGACATCCCTAATACAAAAAGCTTGGGTAAACATGAGGCAAAAGAAGGAAATGCTGGTGACCAGCGTTTTCACCTTTTGCCTCAATATTTCTGTTTATTTATTGCACACAAGTGCTAGCCTATCTTTATCAATGTAGTTTTATTATCCAAAGCAGCTTGCTTATTGGAACACCATAAAATTTTGCCATTTGGAAGAGTTAAGATTAATGCTGATGTCTGAAAATTGCTTCAGGTCATGAAGAAGCTTTTACAAGTACGCATAAGTCAACATGGATTCACATATGCATAGGCAGATCTGAACCCATGCTCTCAAATGGCTTAATAGGGGCCTATTTTTCAATCCCAGCTTACATGTATTTCTATCCGGCAATTGCCACTGACCTGACCATGTTTAGAAATATTCATCATCAGAGAACAAAATGGCTCCAAGTATGTTCAATCCATGAAGTCAAGGTTAAGGTCCACTCCTAATGAGATTCATGCGAAGTCCGAATTTTTTGTGAGCGGTTGTTAACTTTTGTTACAAATCCGAAACTATTCAGGCGACATTGTAAACATTTGGGGGTGGAACATTTGACCACCAAATGTTTAAGAAATTTAATGTTTAAGACATTCACCCAAATAACTCTGACATTGTGTTAATCTCATTAGGGATGGACTACCTAAAATTACTATCTAGCAACCTATACAGTCTCGAGTGCAGTTTCACAAACTCCAAAAGTGTTTAAGTTAACATCAGCTATTCCATATACTATTATATAGAGGTATGGGTGGTCTGTCTTCATGTTCTTCTTTAATACCAGCCAACACATCCCCTGTTTGTGAGGCATGGGCCTGAAATACAAATACATGTTTGATATTTAGACAAAAAGTACATATGCTTAACTATACAGAATTTTGCAATTTTGATTTAGTTAGTTCCTGATAATCTCACACTGAAATCAGCATAATTGTATACTCACCGTCATAAGAAAGTAGCCACTTTATAAAAAGCCATATTTTTTACACTTCTTTATATGTCTTTTTGTTTTTACACATTCATAGGCATTCCCAGTGTTTTCTTTTCACACTGCAATGGTTAAATGCTTTCAACATGTCCGGAAAGATGTTTAGTCGTAATATGGGTTCAAAACAGTATTTTGGGATACAAATTTCACTTTTGTTTACTTACAGCTGTCATTTTCTGCATAAGTTGACGCTGTTAAAACACAAACAAAAGTCCCATTTCTTTTTTACAGAAAATCATTCCGTTGAATTGATAGAGGTCTATGAAAATTTAGCAATACCAGTATAGCATGTCCCAATATTAAAAGTTTGATAATAACCGGAAGTGGTTGGTGAGTAAAGTGGAGGGAAACATTTTCCGAATAAGGATTTTGCTAAAGACCAAACAGAACAAATTTTCAATTAATTGAGCATTTGAGAGGAAATTGGGGGTTGGTTGGGCTAAACCGGACAACCACCATTTTGCAAGGGTCTTGGGTGCAATGAAAATCACTTATTAGTCACTAAGCATTTTGAATAAAAACAGTATCATAAACACATACCCTTATTCATTTTTATCCCTTTTCTAGCTCTATATATGGCCGCGAATTTCAGTAGTGTTTTCCGTATCAGTTACGGATTTCCTGGTACTACCACCAAGCAGCCATAGCTTATAGGATAGTTTGACTGTTTTCTGTACTTTCGCGAAAGCATTTTTACTTGCCTATTTGCAATGTTTTGTATTCATTTCGATACGGTCATGAGTAATCCTAAAATTGCCGATCATTTGCATTAGACAAGTGGCTACTTTCAGATTCTTATGACGGGGAGTATATTTCAGTACCTGTGAAATGGAGGATAAAAAACTCTTTTCCCAAAAAAGGTTCTTAGCTAAAGCCATTATATTTAAATATTTTCTGATTTCTGCCTCGAAATGAGCTTTTTACTGATAAATTTACTGATAATACTATTAATATATTCATTAAGGTAGTCCACCCCTAATGAGATTAATGCAACATCAGAATTTTTGTGCGGTACATGCACATTACCTGTTAGAAAAAATTGTCATTTTCCACTGCCAAATGTTTTCAACGTCATGCGAAATTTTTCGATGTTGTTTGATTCTCATAAGGGGTGGACCACCTTAAGATATGAAAAGTTAGTGTGTCTATGTCCATCAAAGCCTCATTACTCATTTTGTAATACATGGACACATGTGTAAGATGTCACATCCAGGGGTTTTGAAATCTTTAAGTTGGCTACTTGTCTGTGCTTGTTTGTTTGACAAAATTAATGTCACTTGTTCGTATGAACAATAAAGAGCAAAATGTTGGCAAATTCTACTTGTCCGTAACCCCTTTGGGACAATCTGGGTAACTTGGACAATGGATTTCAGAACCCCTGATATTGTCTACATGTTAAAATGTTTCAAATGTTATGAATCATTTGACTCGACTACAGGATTATAAGAAAGGTTCAACCTTACCATTCTTGAGTCTGAGTAAAGCATTTCTTGTGGTTTGATAACATATGCTGATCCTGGTCGTGAAAAATGTGCATAGTCTGATCTTGGTATACTGGGGTCCTGTGATGTCACCTAAAATCGTAAGGAATTTTCTTAACCCTTTCCCAAACAAACCTGGGGTTTGATGTCCCTAACAAAAAAGTCTTTGGAAAATATTGAGGCAAAAGAAGAAAATGCTGTTAATCATAGAAATATATGTTGAAGTTTACCAACAACTAGAAAGACCTGAAGGTCTTGAGTTGCTCCACAGGCCTGAATTTCTTGTGGTTTACTATAAACTAGAAGACCTGAAGGTCTTGAGTCGCTCCACAGGCCTGAATTTTATGTAATATTTAATCCAAGTTTTGATTAGATTGTTCAATGCTTGAGTTTCATAGAGCTAAAAGAAAGTTACAAAACTAGATTGTTCAAAATGTGTGGTTCTTGAAGCAAAGAAAGTAAAATTACATGTTTGCCATTTGAGAAAGGGTAAAAAGAAATGGGAGAACATTCTAGCTTAGGATGATACTAGCAATTAAAATTGTCCTTCTTCTAAACAGATCTACAGTAAATTAACAGAACATTGATTACTCCAAAATATTTCATATTTCTAAAAATAGATTTTGAGCTAAAAATAGATTCTGGGAAATACCCTTTTCCAAAAATAATGCAAATGGCTGATCAAACCTGAATTTGTTGTAATATCAAGTACAAGTTTTCACTAGATTTTTCAACACTTATTGCTCTTAAAGCAATTACAAAGTAACTAGAAAGCTGAAAATACATTCATATAAGATCTATTGGTTACCAAGCTTTTTCTTTATTAGAGTGAGTTTGGCTGTTAGAGTGAAAACAAAGTCACAATTAGCAATTTTGTCAAATTGAAAGACATATAACTGAGGTTTTTATATTCCTATCTAGCTAAGAATCACACTAAAGCAAGATCCTAACTTCACCTACATCTTGTTTAAGTTTTGACCTGATTATTCAATATTTGTGGGTGTAAGGAGAGTAAAATCAAAGTCGAAAACAACAATTTTGTCAAATTCAAGGGCAGATAAATCATGATTTAAGATTCATATGAAGCTGAAAATTACACCAACACAAGATCTTATGGCTAGTAAGACAATGTGAAAGTTTTGTGTTGATTGGTGGATATTAATGGTTGTTTGAGTAAAAATAAGGTCAAAAATGGTAGTTTTGCCAATTTCAAGGGCACATAACTCAAGGCATAATATTCAGATCAAGCTGAAAATTGCACTCAATCAAGATCTTATCAGCACCAACAATCTGACCAAGTTTTGTCTTGATTGATCAATATTTGTAGTGGCTAGAGTGAAAACAAAGTTAAAACAACCATTTTTTTAATTCAAGGGCAGATAACTCCACACTTTCTGGTTCAATCAGGATTAATTGAAGGAATCTGATAGAGGACCATCTAAGGATCATTCCTGTGAAGTTTGATTGAAATCCATCAAGTAGTTTCTGAGGAGAAGATTTTTAAAGAAAAAGTTGACGACCGGACGGACGGACTGACGCACGACGGACACAGCGCCATGACAATAGCCCGCTGGCCTGAAGGCCAGTGGAGCTAAAAATTGATGATAACCAGCATTTCGAGGAAATTCGAATTTTTATACAGTATTTTCTGAATCTTTAGGAAGAAATACACCATGTGTTCTAATATTGGGATTTGATTCTGTATAATTGATTCCCCATACAGTGGCGGATCCAGAGGGGGTTCGGGGGGTTCAAACGAACCCCCCTCTGTAGCCAGATAATTTCATTTTCTTGCAGAAATTCAGTCACAATTGTGTAATACTAGGAAAACGAACCCCCTTTTTTGTAAATTCGAACCCCCCTCACAGAAATCCTGGATCCGCCACTGCCATACAATTAACCCATTACTACACTATGATTCTTTTTGACTCCCCCAAAAATAATGGCTTTGGAAAACAATGTTTTCTGCCCATAAAGACAAAATAATGTGAAAACTAGAAATCAAAAAGTATTTCATTTCTTAAACTTTAAGAAGGTTTTAAGTTTTTTCCCTCTCCAGTAAAATTGTTAAAAAATATAGTTACAATAGTTTTGCACTACCGCAAGCCCTCAAATTTATCTTTTTGTCTCTATTTTTTCTGTGCTTTTTCATAAAGTAATTCTATCTGTATAAACAAGTATTTTTTTCCTGCAGTAGCTTTCAAATTGTGTACCAATTTAATATTTTCTGAGGCTTAACCCTTTCCCAAATGGCAAAATAATAGGGTGATCAACTTCAAAAGCTTCAAATGCAGACATCTAAATGGATGTTGACAAAGACTGGATTTGTGTAAAATATAGCATAGAAAATATTGAGGCAAAAGGTGAAACTGCTTGTCATCAGCAGTTTCTTTTGTCTCAATGTTTCCCCACACCATTTATGTATCAGGGACGTCAAAACCAGGTCTTGTTTGGGAAAAAGTTAAGTATGGTGTACAATATAGAATATAACACATTGAGATAAAGGGAGAAAATGCAGGTTATCTGCAATTTTTTCTTTTGCCTAAAATTTTCAAAGTGTTTTCTAAAGGGGGGGGGGGGGGGGGGGGGCTCAAAACTAGGTCTTCTTTGGGGCCGAGTTGAAAATCAATCTGTGCAGAAACCAAACTGTGCATGCAAAAAAAGAAAAGTATTTAATAATTTATCAACTTACAAGATTGCAGCTTAATCATCCATAAACCTTTTCAATAAACAAACAAAACTTTTCACAAAGATGTGTGCATTGTCCAAAGTGCGTTTTCATCTATAGCTGTTTCAACTTATATCAAATTTGCTTAATATTCACAAAGAAACTTCAAAGAACACAAAAAAAGCCTGCACTACCACTGCTTAAGCTTTTTATAGGTCACAACCTGTAGAGACACTCTCTGCCTTTCCAATGACACCACTAACCTACCCTCCAAGAACCTAAAACCCTTCCACCCATTTCACACTTTACTCATAATACTCATAAGCTTTTTAATTTTGTCCCATAAATGAGTATATAACTCAGGAAGTAAAATTCCGATCAAGCTGAAATTTACACACATGCAAGATTTAACAGTCACCAACATTTTTAAAAAGTTTTGTGTCCATTGGTCAATATTGAAAGTTTTTAGAGTGAAAATTAACATTCAAGGGCAGATAACTCCTGACTTTCTATTTCAATCACAATTATTTGAAGGAATCTGATAGAGGGCTACTCAAGGATCATTTCTGTGAAGTTTGGTTTAAATCCATCCAGTAGTTTTTGAGAAGAAGATTTTTAAAGAAAAAAGTTGACGACCGGACGGACGGACGGACGGACTGACGCACGACGGACACAGCGCCATGACAATAGCCCGCTGGCCTGAAGGCCAGTGGAGCTAAAAATTTGACAAATTTATCTAAATGCTTAAACTGATATATTTTAAAATTCTTGTGATTCTTAGAGCAGAAACAAAGTAAAGAGAAGCAATTATGTGGTCAAAGCAAAAAGAAGGTAAATGATTGACTAATATTTTGGGGATTTTTAGAGTGATGATAAAGTTGAAAACTGTCATTATGCCAAATTCAAGGGCACATAATTCAATATGTGAGTTGATAATTGTGGTAGACTAAGGGAAGTAACTTTTGATATGAGCAATTTAAAGTTCAGTAAGAGTTGTTTTTCTTTATGATAATTAGTTCAAGAAGTTGCGATTGTGTATTTATCATAGTGGTCATGAAAATAAAGACATTCTGATCTAAAAATATGAATTTGACTTGATAATTTATGTCTTGAATACCACAATAATCAAGCTGAATATTAAACTCGAGCAAGATCTTATGGTCTGTCCAAATTTTGTCAGTATTAATCTATATATGTGGCCACAAAAGTTAAAAAAGTGTTGAAAACTGAAATTTTGTCAATTTCTAGGGCACATAACTCACATTGTAGTAATGCAATCATCCTGAAAATTACACAAAAGCAAGATCTTGTTGTCAACAAGATTCTGTCCAAATATCATCTTGATTGGTTAACAATTGTGGTTGTTAGAGTGAAAACAAAGTCAAAAATGGAAATTTTGTCAAATTCAAGGGCACATAACTCATGATGTAAAATTCCGATCAAGCTGAAAATTGAACCCAGGCAGGATATTATGCTTATATATATTCTGTCCAAGTTTTGTCTTGATTGGTTAATATTTGTAGATTTTAGAGTAAAAATAAAGTCAAAACCAGCTTTTTTTGACATTCAAGGGCAGATAACTCAAGTTATTCTAGTTCAATCCAAACTAATTGTAGGAATCTGAGAGAGGGTCACCCAAGGATCATTCATGTGAAGTTTGGTTGAAATCCATCCAGTAGTTTCTGAGGAGAAGATTTTTAAAGAAAAAGTTTACGGACGGACGGACGCACGCACGCACGACGGACACACCGCTATGACAATAGCCCGCTGGCCTGAAAGGCCAGTGGAGCTAAAAATCAAGAAAGAGTCAAAGGTTTGGTTTTTGATCAGGTTGTGCTGAAAGTTTACCTTCATGTGACATGCAACCTAATATTGAATTGTCCACCCGACTACTGAAATGACTTGTCACGCTGAATGGACCTTATGGGAAGCCCATAAAACCAAAGTTGGAGAAATGGATCAGGCTCAGCAGAGGTCAAACGTAAGTCGTATTTGTGGAAATGAACTTATAGTAAGATAGAAGAGACATTTTACATTCAGAAAATTGTATTAGAGTGGAAAAGTTTCGATCCTAGTCAGGCTGCGCGGACTGCGTAGACTGACTAGGGTCCATACTTTTTACACTCCAAATAAGGTCCTTTTATAATGTTACTGTAACTGGTCACATAACTGAAAGAAGATGCCAACCTTTTTCACAATATCCATTTCTATCATTTTAGCTTTTGTAGTTCTCTTGCACCCTGCTGCAGCGAAGAATGACCAAATACCATCTATGGCTGACGCAAAGTCCACTGCAGTCCTGTAAACAACCAACAAACAGTACTTAACCATTTCCCAAACAAGACCTGGTTTTGACGTGCCCAATAGAAAAGGCTTGGGAAAACATTGAAACAAAAGAAACTGCTGATAACCAGCAGTTTCTCCTTTTGTCTCAATATTTTCTTATCTATATTATACACAAATCCTTTCTTAACGTCTATTCTGTCGTCTGCAGCAACTTTCAAATTGGACAGCCGCAATTTTTTGTCGTTTGGGAAAGGGTTAACATTTAACCCTTTCCGATACAACAAAATTTTAGGGTGGTCCAATTTGAAAGGCATTGCAGACGACAAAATCTATATAAATAGAGATAGGATATGTTTACAATACAGCATAGAAAATATTGAAATGCATTCTTTTTTCTCAATGTTTTCCTATGCCATTTCTATAAGGGACATCAAAATGCGTCATTGTGTGGGAATAGGTTAAGAAAATAGTCTAATAACATAAAAATGAAATGAATCAGGATTTGAAAAAAGAGTCTTAAAAGCAATTTAGAACACCACTGCGCCTATGTTCAGTCTGATTAAAATTTATATCGTTGTTTTACAGTTGTATTATTTTTTTATCATAAGGTGATGAAGAAATTCAAACTACAAGAGATTAACATGGATCTTGATCTGACTGCATGCATCAATATTGGTTTCAAATTCAAACGCTGAAACCCTTTTCTTGAAAGCTGCTGAAGATGACAACAAGAATCTTAATAACCCTTTCCCAAACGGCAAAATTTTAGGGTGGCCCAATATGACAGCTGCTGCTGACAACAAAATGGATGTTATTAAAGATAAAATTTGTGAGTAATATAGCGCAGAAAATATTGAGACAAAAGGAGAAAATGCTGCATTTTCTTCTTTTGTCTCAATCTTTTCCCAATCCTTTTCTATTGGGCACGTCAAAACCAGGTTTTATTGGGATAAGGGTTAAAGATAGGAAGGTGTGTTAAAAGGTGTCATCCTTTGGGAAAAGATTCAGGGTTAACCTACCTCCCTTGATTATCTGTGGCTGTGAGATCGGGACCATGTTGCATCAACTTCATACAAACTTTACCATGACCTTGACACCATTTGTATATGTGATACATTACATAGTTTTAACCTACCTTCCCTGATTACCTTTGGCTGTGAGATCTGGACCATGTTGCATCAACTTCATAACAACTTTACCTTCATACCCTTTGTATATGTGATACATTACATAGTTTTAACTTACCTCCCTTGATTATCTTTGGCTGTGAGATCTGGACCATGTTGCATCAACTTCATAACAACTTTACCTTCATACCCTTTGTATATGTGATACATTACATAGTTTTAACTTACCTCCCTTGATTATCTTTGGCTGTGAGATCGGGACCATGTTGCATCAACTTCATTACAACTTTACCATGACCTTGATACCCTTTGTATATATGTGATAGATTACATAGTTTTAACTTACCTCCCTTGATTATCTTTGGCTGTGAGATCGGGACCATGTTGCATCAACTTCATACCAACTTTACCATGACCTTGATACCCTTTGTATATGTGATAGATTACATAGTTTCAACTTACCTTCCTTGATTATCTTTGGCTGTGAGATCGGGACCATGTTGCATCAACTTCATTACAACTTTACCATGACCTTGACACCATTTGTATATGTGATAGATTACATAGTTTTAACTTACCTCCCTTGATTATCTTTGGCTGTGAGATCGGGACCATGTTGCATCAACTTCATAACAGCTTTACCTTCATACCCTTTGTATATGTGATAGATTACATAGTTTTAACTTACCTCCCTTGATTATCTTTGGCTGTGAGATCTGGACCATGCTGCATCAACTTCATAACAACTTTACCATGACCTTGACACCATTTGTATATGTGATAGATTACATAGTTTTAACTTACCTCCCTTGATTATCTTTGGCTGTGAGATCGGGACCATGCTGCATCAACTTCATAACAACTTTACCTTGACCTTGATACCCTTTGTATATGTGATAGATTACATAGTTTTAACTTACCTCCCTTGATTATCTTTGGCTGTGAGATCTGGACCATGCTGCATCAACTTCATAACAACTTTACCATGACCTTGATACCCTTTGTATATGTGATAGATTACATAGTTTTAACTTACCTCCCTTGATTATCTTTGGCTGTGAGATCTGGACCATGTTGCATCAACTTCATAACAGCTTTACCTTCATACCCTTTGTATATGTGATACATTACATAGTTTTAACTTACCTCCCTTGATTATCTTTGGCTGTGAGATCGGGACCATGCTGCATCAACTTCATAACAACTTTACCATGACCTTGATACCCTTTGTATATGTGATAGATTACATAGTTTTAACTTACCTCCCTTGATTATCTTTGGCTGTGAGATCGGGACCATGTTGCATCAACTTCATAACAACTTTACCATGACCTTGATACCCTTTGTATATGTGATAGATTACATAGTTTTAACTTACCTCCCTTGATTATCTTTGGCTGTGAGATCTGGACCATGCTGCATCAACTTCATAACAACTTTACCATGACCTTGATACCCTTTGTATATGTGATAGATTACATAGTTTTAACTTACCTCCCTTGATTATCTTTGGCTGTGAGATCTGGACCATGTTGCATCAACTTCATAACAACTTTACCTTCATACCCTTTGTATATGTGATACATTACATAGTTTTAACTTACCTCCCTTGATTATCTTTGGCTGTGAGATCGGGACCATGCTGCATCAACTTCATAACAACTTTACCATGACCTTGATACCCTTTGTATATGTGATAGATTACATAGTTTTAACTTACCTCCCTTGATTATCTTTGGCTGTGAGATCTGGACCATGCTGCATCAACTTCATTACAACTTTACCATGACCTTGATACCCTTTGTATATGTGATAGATTACATAGTTTTAACTTACCTCCCTTGATTATCTTTGGCTGTGAGATCGGGACCATGTTGCATCAACTTCATAACAGCTTTACCTTCATACCCTTTGTATATGTGATAGATTACATAGTTTTAACTTACCTCCCTTGATTATCTTTGGCTGTGAGATCGGGACCATGCTGCATCAACTTCATAACAACTTTACCTTGACCTTGATACCCTTTGTATATGTGATAGATTACATAGTTTTAACTTACCTCCCTTGATTATCTTTGGCTGTGAGATCTGGACCATGCTGCATCAACTTCATAACAACTTTACCATGACCTTGATACCCTTTGTATATGTGATAGATTACATAGTTTTAACTTACCTTCCCTGATTATCTTTGGCTGTGAGATCTGGACCATGCTGCATCAACTTCATTACAACTTTACCATGACCTTGATACCCTTTGTATATGTGATAGATTACATAGTTTTAACTTACCTCCCTTGATTATCTTTGGCTGTGAGATCTGGACCATGCTGCATCAACTTCATTACAACTTTACCATGACCTTGACACCATTTGTATATGTGATAGATTACATAGTTTTAACTTACCTCCCTTGATTATCTTTGGCTGTGAGATCGGGACCATGTTGCATCAACTTCATAACAACTTTACCTTCATACCCTTTGTATATGTGATACATTACATAGTTTTAACTTACCTCCCTTGATTATCTTTGGCTGTGAGATCGGGACCATGCTGCATCAACTTCATAACAACTTTACCATGACCTTGATACCCTTTGTATATGTGATAGATTACATAGTTTTAACTTACCTCCCTTGATTATCTTTGGCTGTGAGATCTGGACCATGCTGCATCAACTTCATAACAACTTTACCATGACCTTGATACCCTTTGTATATGTGATAGATTACATAGTTTTAACTTACCTCCCTTGATTATCTTTGGCTGTGAGATCTGGACCATGCTGCATCAACTTCATTACAACTTTACCATGACCTTGATACCCTTTGTGTATGTGATAGATTACATAGTTTTAACTTACCTCCCTTGATTATCTTTGGCTGTGAGATCTGGACCATGTTGCATCAACTTCATAACAACTTTACCTTGATACCCTTTGTATATGTGATAGATTACATAGTTTTAACTTACCTCCCTTGATTATCTTTGGCTGTGAGATCGGGACCATGCTGCATCAACTTCATTACAACTTTACCATGACCTTGAAATGATGCTGAATGTAGAGGTGTCCATAATGTACCTTTGTTTGCTAAGTTAATGTCAGCTCTGAAATAAGGACAAAAATCTTAAGCCTTTTTTTAACCCATTGCCAATCATTAAATTTCAGGCATGTCCAAATCCAAAGATGTTGCAGACGACAATGTCAAGAGAATGAATTTTAACATTTTTTGGTCTTTACATAGAAAATATTGTGTAAAATGAAGAAATTGCTTGTCACAAGCAATTTCTTCATTTTCCATGATGTTTTCTGAAGGCATTATCTTGTGGGTGTCAAAAGGAGTCACTGTGTGGTAATGGATTAACAATACAATTGCACAAATATAAGTGACATGAGTGTACCTGACTTATCTAGTCGAGAGACAAAGAAGATAAAGGGCCAACAGAAGCTATCAGCTTATGCACATGTGCATCCACGCCTTGCTAAGTATGTGATTTAATACCTGCTTTAGATTAAGTTTTCAAAATGTTAAAACAAAAGAAGAATTTTTATGCTAATAATCAACTTTCTCAACATTTTCTGTGCTAAATTGGTTTTGAAAAATCTATCAAAAGCACTTATACATCTATTCTAAAAATTAAAGCCAGTCTAATATTTTGTAAATCAAACCAATTACAGACAGCAAAATTTCACACAGGTCCAAATTCAGACATGTTGCAGTCATAATTTCAAATGAATGAAATTTTGCACTTTTTCTTGTGTTTTGGGGTACAAACATTAAGGGTGGAAGAAAAGGCATTAATCTTGTAGGGCGCCAAAAAGCGTCACAACTGGACTGCCCTACTATTCTGGTGTTTGGAAAACGGTTATGTGTACTGAACATCAGGTTAAATTCAGTATTGACCTGACCTTTGTTTACATTTCCTTGAATCCGCCTTACCCATTTTGTAAGAGAAGTTCGACTATTTCAGCATAACCCCAAAATGCTGCTATACCAAGAGGTGTCATTCCTTCTCGAGAACGTTCATTCACATCATGGCCCTTGGCGATCAATTCTTCTAATTCCTGCAAGAAATAAAACCATAACTCTCTTTTTATCATCACCATAATTTATCAAATAAGACAAATTTCATTTCAAAAGCCAAAGTCATTCAAATATCGTCGACTTACCATGGTCCGTCACCCGCCATGTATCGTCACCATTTTTGTTTTGCTAAGGCTTACAGTGTGTTTACATTCACAGAGTTGTTTTTCAAGTAAAATTTTATTAAAACAGATATTTAAAGGTAGGAAACTCGTAAAATCTAGAGGGGAGACGAGTGTTTCAGGATGATTTACTCGATTATGTTATGCATATGCATTTTAGCGTGGCCGGCTTAGGGTGACGGACCATGGGGAGGCGAGGATATAAAAACAATAACACAAGAGCAGTGGCAGATCCAGAGGGGGTTAAGGGGGTTCAAACGAACACCCCCCACACACACCCGGTCCATGTGAAAATAATGATTCAAAAAAGTAGACAGGACAAGCACCTGAAATGTCACTTCTGAAAAAGGGTGTGAGAGGTCAGGCTCTACATGAACATAAACCAAGGTGCGACATATCCTGGGGACGAGTTGGAGTGTCTGTCTAAGACGTTCTAATGGTTTTTAACTTAGTTTTCAAAAGAAAAGTCAATTGGAATACCATTCTACAACTGAAAATATAAGATAAATTTGCGATTTGCTCGTCAAAATCGAAATAAACACCTTGAAATCCCCATTAGCAGCGGCGATAGCAACCGTCATGTAGGCTGCCATCTTTGATTGTTGTTGTCATTGATAATTTTCGCAACTCATTGTTTCGATCCCTTTCCGTTTTCTGCATGAAATTTTTAATAATTTGTTTTCAACTTTCAAAAAAAAGGTGCTCTGAAATAGCGATACGTAGATTTTTTATGTGTGCACTTTTTTCCTTCGTTCTTTTTTCCTCTTTAATTAATTTTTGTAGGCCAATAAACTCAAAGGGGTCTTATCAAGAGAAACATTTTTAGACTACTCCAATTTATGGAGATAAAACCAATGCTACTGGAGACAAAAATTCTACTTTTTGCAAGGAAATTGATTTTGATATTGTTCTCTTTTCATTCAAGTGGTAAGTACAGTCACATTGACATATACGGTGGATAATCGCGTAATAAGCCTACAACAATTTAGAAAATCATCCATAATTTTGTTAACATGGGCCGATTTGAATTCGGTTTTCAAGCAGAGGAGGTGGATTAAAGACGTCACACATTCGATGGATCGATGGATGTGGTGGATTTTTTTTTTTCTTTTTTTTTTTTTTTTTTTTTTTCTTTTCTTTTTTCTTGATCTAGCTAGACTAGATCTAGCTGATAAAAAAATATTGAAGATCAACCAAAATTTTTGGTTAATCTTCAATATAACTTTTAATCAGTTTTTGTTTTCAAAAATCCACCATTGCCAGATTATTCCTGACATTTCCCTTCCTTCTACGCTTCAAACCGAATTCAAATTGTCAAGCATTAACAAAAAAATGATGATTTTCAAAATTCTGAGTCACGTGATTAACCACCGTGTGATATAACTAGTTCTACTAGATCTAACAAGGATTGGGGGTAGCTTCCGGAATAGATTTGTTTGTTCTCGAAAATTTACAAGAATTGTCGAGAAATAGTTTGGAACAATGTAAAATCATAATATTTGACGCCCTTAAAGTCTACAGGCCTTGTAAACAAAAATAGCATGGGAAATCATTCAGAAGAAAAAGGAAATTGCTAATTATATTAATAGCCTAACAAATTCATCTTTTCAGACCAAAATGGTACAAAAAATATGTTGTCAGCAGCATCTTTCAAAATGACCACCGTTACCATCCTTATTTTAGTTTAATCGAAGTGTTAACAAAAGTGCACTTTGAAATGACGATTTCTTTCCGCATTTCTGAACAGCATTTGATCACGTGATCACTTAGCTTAAATGAACAGGCCCCGGTTTCTCGAAAAAAAAAAAAAAAAAAAAAAAAAAACATTCTCATGAGAACATGCTCAACTTCAAAGGAATAGCCTACTCTCCAACGTTGAAGAAAGTTATCATCATTTTTAAAGTGGCCAGTTAGGACTTTTGGCCAGTATATAACTCCAAGCTAACATTATTATCAGGGCTTCTGTAAAGTCCTTTCTACAGCAATAGTCGGACCATCCTCGATCCCTATCCACCAGGACTGGGGAGTGGGTTACTCCCAATAAATTGTGAGGAGAGATACTTTTTGAAGTTTGGACAAACTTATATCCGGTTGTCAGTCTTGTTCAGTGGTAGTGGTAAAAGCGTCAAACTTGTGTTCTGGGAGTCGTGCATTCGAGCCCGAGGTCGGCTACATCTACATCTCTTTCTACTAATATTTTCCTTGATACAATCCTATTTATATATGCACAAATTCCTTTTTTATGTGTGCTAATTTACGAGGGCCGTTCAATTAAAAGTGGTACTAATTGTCCACCATACCTCATGGTTTTATAGAACTAGTGGTGCTTGCGGCTATTTGACGGGAAAATTACTGTCTATGATTGGTCAAAATTTGAGACAAATTCGTTGACTCTTCAAAAGTTATTGAACTTTTAAGTTTGTTCAGTCATATACACTGGTTATTTGCTGTGCGCAAAATAGAAAACGAACTGAAGTAGGATGTACGGGTCTGCATTAAATGTTGCATAGGCTTTGTTATATCTGTATCCCATGTACGAGGGGTGATCCAGAATTAGCGGTACTGACTTTATAACTTCAATACGAATCCATCGAAGTCAATCAAATTTTTACAGCATGAACTGTAATTTATCAATGATCCATCGACGAAATATCATCAAAATCGGACTAAAAACAAAAAAGTTACGATAAAACTAGTTTTGTATATAACGCATAGGCGGGGCAGGTATTCACCGAACGTCACGACGTCGCAAGTTCGCAACGTTAAATAATGACGTTACTCCTCCACAGAGCCACATTGAGTTGTAATACGTTTACTGTGACGTTCAATTAATCCACCTAAAATATCCATGTACCATTGCTTGTCGATTGTAGAAAACGCCCATAGAATGTCTAGAGCTAATTTACCAGGTCCTTGAAACTGACATTTCAGTACCGATTTCATATAGGGAAATACCCGCAATCAATTCCACTGAAACTTTAACTTGTGAGAAGGAACGATTTTAGCTTTCTTTGATTGGGGATGAGACAGGTGATGTCCGTTGTTGTGATTTTAAGTGTTTTTATGTCATACAAACGCACCTTAATTAATCTGCTGTTGAGATTATATCACGGGATTTGCTTCTAAAAGAAATCTTTGATCCAGAATTTCTGCAATGCTTGTACGCGTTTTCCCAGAATTTCTGTTTTATGTAGATATGGAATCTACTGACATCTGAGCCTTTTCAGGTTAAAATTATCGGTCAATATCCAAAAATCTCTACCATAACTTATGTCCGTCTTGTATGTATTTTATGGTGAAGTGCGACTTCAAGTGTTGACGCCCTTATCAGATTCAGTTGACGTCGCGTCCAGACTGCGCATCTAGATACTACCCGCTTTCTTTTCCTACAAAAATGTTCTTCCCTTTTTGAGAATTCGGTGTCAAACAATTGTGAAAATTCTAATAAAGAATGTTTATGAGTTTTTCTACATTATTTGTAAGTATCGATTATGGAATTTCCACGTTACATACGCAAAACTAAAAAAACTGCGTATGTTCGAATAATCTGCCAACGTCAAAGTTGGCTTTTATCGCCAAAGGAAAGTGGTCCACAGTTCTCCCGTTTGGCCAGAAATAACGTTTAATCTTTGGTCATAGAAAAGCACGAAGTCATTTTTGATGTCCACAACGTTTCAGTAAAATCGTTTCGTTAGAAAGGCTAGAAAAACATTTTGAATATTAAAAAGTCAAGTTATTCTACCCCTGCCCCGCTTAACCGTATATTGGTTGCTATGGACACGCTTTCAACATGGACAAATAAAAAGACAATGCCCATATTTCCGTATCATGTCAAATATGAATAGTACTTGTATTATGCCAAATTTCATCAAGAAAAACACACAAATATTAATTTTAGAGGATCAGTACCGCTAATTCTGGATCACCCCTCGTATATAATGAACTACATCAGATTCGTGGACATTCCAACGTTGATTATACGTTGGTTTTTAGAAAGATAATAAAAATGAAAATTGGTAAAACTGGCCTGAATGATGCCCCCCTCTCAGGCAACCCGGGTAGAGCTAGTACCAAAGCAAATGTTGCTATAGATTTGGACATGACCGAACATGACGCATGGTTCAATGTGCAAGAAATAGCAGATAAATTTGGTTTTTCATCGGGGACATGTTATACGATTTTGACGAAAGGATTAAAACACAGAAAGGTTTATGCCCATTGGGCTCCTACATGCTGCCTAAAGGACAGAGAGCCACCCGTGCAAAATATATTTTGAAATAATGCAATAAATGCAACAAATGTGGGATTTCTGAGCTTTATCAATTTGATTTAACAATAATCTACTAGTATGAGCACCAATGGCGTGTCATTAGCAAGCAATGGTTGCGAAAAGATCAGGCAAGGTCCGTAATAGCCAAAAAATTAAAAGCGCGGCAAAAGTTTTTTACGCGGTAATTTTCAAATGTAACGGGTCTATTGTTCAAATTACTGCTTCAAATAGTACCACTATCGCCGGTCATTCACACAAGAAATTCATGTCGGCGAGAGTAAAGAAATATCACGAAAAGAGCAGGTCTAACCGGCTAAAGAGGCATGTACAAAATCCATTACAACGAAGCTGTCCACAGGGGTCCTCTTGTCCAAGACTTCCTGAAAGAGACACATGCTGCACAGTGTCTTTATCCACCCGTATAGCCGGAGCTTAAGCCCGTGTGGCTTTTTGTGCTCCCCATGGTGACGAAAAAAGCCTCTGGTCGTCGATATCGGCCTTCATGTTCCATAAGCAGTGCAATTTACCAGTGTCTGAGGGGTGTTCCAAAGGAGGCCCATTTATTGGCATATACGTAATGGATCTCAAAACTTCAGAAGTGTGTGGGTGTCAAAGAAGATTACTTGGAAGGATTGAAGAAACTTAAAATTGAATTGCGACATAACTTTGGCTTAATAGTCTACCTACCAATTCCGAAAAAGTGGCTAGAAAACATTTTCGTAGGCATTTTTTGAACATGGAGTTTTGATGTATTATTTGCAAAGTATAAGGCTTGCCTGATTTGATTAGACCGGTAGTCGCCTCCAGTCGGCCGTATTAAGGTCACAAAACAAGGTCAAAGGTCATTGAGTGCAAAATTCACCTAAGCCCCCTTTAAATGCGTATAACTCTGTCAATTATATGTCTAAATGCACGAAAATGGTTTTAAATGAAAGCCAGATAAATTATCTTGCATATGAAATATAGTTTGTGATACTTTTCTCATTTGCACGTTAATTGATATTTGGCGAAATGTAAAAAAGAGGCCAAAAATGTGCAGAACTTGAACATTGTGTAAATGAAAATCATGCTGCATATGAAATATTATTGCAATTTCAATTACACAAACGCGCTGAAAAATTTCTATAAACCCTAAGCAAAAATCTAAAATCACATTTGGTTGTAAAAAGTCACTATTTCTAAACGTAGGTACAGCTCAAAGTCAGCTTGGGTCAATATTTGTATCGATCGTTGCTTTTATACAGTGTACATGGCATTTCAACAGTATTGATGGAACTAAAATGATATCATTACATTTGTCTGTATATTGACTCTAAATAGATTATATAAGTACTCGTATATACGTGCGAAAATAACATTTAAAATAATGGCTTTCACGGTGTAAATGTTAAAAAAGTGAGTAAAAGTTACCCCACCCACTCAAATAACCTGGGAAATTGGTACAATTTACTTTGGCGCCCAAAACAGTTCAAGTAATGTAATGAATAAACATTAACAATCTAGAACAGTTCGTTTATGGTATAAAAAGAAAAAAATCACTAGTTCGGAAATGGTTGACAAGGTTATACGAAGAACACATAGGCCTGTATACATGTTTGGACTTACTACGCCTCGCCACCTATAAATTCTGATCGGTTACTGTTCACTCATAGGCCTCAGATTGGAAAGACTTGAGACATAACTACAATTCAGTAGACACAGAAAAGCTTATTCAATAAATAAAAAAGATGATTGGCACGGTAAATTGTTACGTTCACGCCCGTAGGAACAGGGGGCTAGTGGGGGGGGGGGGCTTAGCTCCCCCTCCTAAGCCCCCCCCCTCCAAAAAATGGCAAAAAATGCCGATTTTTCCTTATTTTACACCGAAATTTTAGAGAAAATCAAATTTAGCCCCCTATAATATTCAGAAACAGGGGCTTCAGCCCCTCAAATAAAAAATTGCTTCTTACGGGCCTGACCTGTACATGCAGAAGTAGCAAAAATGGCATTTTCTATTTATTGAAAATCGAAAGCCCTTTTGGTCAAACTAAACAATAATTTCTGTTTTCATAGGAACTGAAAAAGTAAGTCTATTGCGACAACGTGATATGCGATTAACTACTTGTATCTTCATATTTTTTCTTAACTTCAGAGCGTGTATATAGATCAAAAGCACACAGTGGGAGCAAACACCAAAATTCTAAAATATACAAGTGAGATCTTCAATATTTTAGGCAGGTTTCAGTGAAAATCAGTAGAAAAATGATATATCATATGAAATCAGTACTGTTAATGATACATTAAAGCAACATCCGGCATTCATTTCTTTCTAGCAATGTGCTATCTTGAAACAGTTGAGCCGGGGCACAGGGTAGAAAAATATAGAAACTGGTGGATTTTTCACAATAAGTGGTATTTTACAAAATCAATTTTGATTGCCGTGTCAAAATTAAGATTCAAAACAGCTTTTAAGTAGGTGGGCCCGGGGTAATTCTTGTACTAGTAAATCCCACAATTCAATGACATGGTTTGACAAGATTCGAGTGGCTAGAACCTTCGTTCAAACATCCTTCCATAGGCCTACACATTTCACAAGTGAAAAAACTTTTACGGATAAGCCAGACGATCGTCCTTTTATAATCCAGGCACATCCGACAGCTGTTTCCACGATGAACCATTCTTTTAAAAGCAATATAGTCTGTTTCGATGGACAATTGACGGAAAGTACGTTCACAAGAACCATTGAAATTATTTGCCAAATGTGTTGAAGAGCAATTGCCTGTAGTTTATGACGAGTCATCTTCTTTTTGCAACCATCAAACTCTGGATGAAGACATCCAGAGATGCGGGATGGGGGGTGATTAAGATAAGAATTGATTAAATGACTGCTACTGTGGAGGACTTCTTTAGATCAAGTATAAACAATTGGCAAAATAGATGGGAAAATAGTATAGTATGGAGTTCGAAGAAGTCTAAGTGGAAAACAAAAAAAAAATTAACACAAATATCTGGTTCTGTCTATGCGATGCTAAAAACGTTTTGACCCCACTTAACACACAATGGCAGAATCATGGTATATACTATAGGGTTAATTCACGTTTTTGAGGTCGTTAACATTCTCAGAGGCCCAAAAAATGCGTTATCGCCTGAGACCGGAGGTCGAAGGCGATAACCCATTTTGTGGGCCTCTGAGAATGTTAACGACCGAAAAAACGTGAATTGACGCTATTATTGCATAAAATATGAATAATTTGCAAAGAAATATAAAAAAGAAGACGAATAACTAAAAAACTTTGTGAAAATTTAGCCACATTTACACCGACAGATACCAGAGTTTTCCGGCATTCGACTCGACGTATATCGAGTAAGTAGGATATCCACTAGACGGGCCGCTAGATTTTCATCGTGTAGCTATGTAGTCAAGTTTCATCGCATTTTTACTGACATAATCTTCATTTGGGTAGTCGAAATCTTAACAATATTCGACTTAGTTTTCTTTTGGAAACATACTCTGGATATTCTAACGTTCATTTCAGTGCGAGTAATAAATTAAAAGGTCGGAATTTCCGAGGTAGATCTCTGGACCGTCTGGTTCGTTTCAGACATTCGTTCATTTCAATAAAAAAAAAGTTGTAAAGGAAAAATTGCAGTAACTAAAAGAAAGAACAAGAAACACATAGGCTTACCACCACATTTGACCTAGACCACAACCACTCAATTCTAATTTCTATCCTTCCATGTCCACGAAATCCACTTTTAGTTTAAAATCTGTCAGCCCTGTCAGTAATCCGAGTCTTCTCTGATGTAAATACGCTCTTTGATATTTTGATGTTTCGCTATTTATAAATAGCGAAACATCAAAATATCAAAGAGCGTATTTACATCAGAGAAGACTCGGATTACCCTGTCAGCTGCCCGTTTGTTTACTTTTTGATTCCAAGAATTAAACCTACGTCACTAGCCTATATTACGTCATCGGTTACACTGGGAGACCTAGTTTATTTATTGGGATGTAAACTGGAAATGGGGTCTTACAAGAATTTACATCGCGGAAAAGGGAAATGACAAAATTTCGGCTTTATTTTCAATTTTCTGAAGCACTCACAACAAATCCCCGATCGAGGATATTTGAGTGCAAAACCGGTCCGATATTGCACGTGAATCTGCCGATTAATGCACGATTTCTCTGGATATCCGCCCATTTTCTGTCCGTTATACAATGCCAATAACAGACTGAAAACACACATTTTAGGCAATAATGTAGGTTACAGTGCATACACTTTGACGTATTTTTAATCTGTGAAAGCTATTGATAACATTGTTTGAATATGTCTAAATGTGATACTGTATCATAAAAACGAGAAAGTAGGAACGGTTTTTACTGGACTACCCGTTCTCGAAGTGTGACGAAAATGGTTCTTCAACTAAATCTAATTTGCTAAACATGAACACAGACTAGTCAATTTACACATTAAAACAGACCAAATGTAGTCTATGTACAGGTACCACTTTGTGTGTAGCCTGGGTCTAGTCGTCGGTAATATACAATGTGATGGATATGATTCAAAGACATCGATATATGTAAAATTGTGGCACCTGTGAACAGGGTGCACAGCATTATCTCAGGAGAATACCCAGAGTTCATTTTAAAGATTTCAGAGATCATGAAACAGAACTGCCATGCGATTCTAGATTTTTAACGTACTCCAACCCTTTCAAAAAAGATGTCTCCCTAAAAGCGTTGTCAAGTCTGGCAGATGATTTAGGTAGTCCACCCATTATTAGATACCAAACACTTTGTGTAATTTTTCCTCCATCTTCAGCGTGTCCCGTTACAATGGAAGTCGACAAGGGTATCCGAACTTTAAAAATCTGGATATCCTTGTCAATTACCGATGTCACTGATGACGCCAAAGATGCACGATATTTGACATCTATTGACGAATGAAACATACCACAATAGTTATGTGACGCAAATAATTATCCAAGAATAACTGATATGATCAAGCCTTCATCATTTAGACCTTCTGAAACAATACTTGTTGTTGAGCCTAGCTGTTGAGGGAATAGAAGAGCACGCTCATTTCTTAAGTTCTTTCCCATGGGTACATTCCCAGAAATTACGTAATTATGTAATTACGTCTCTGATTCTACCAATTAGTCCAGGGTTTTGTGCCCTTAAACTTCACAAATGGATGTGTATGCTGAGAATCTCTTGTATCGACAAATATTAAGATTTCCAAGCAAATGATGGACTCTGTGTGTGTTGTCATAGGATTAAGGTATAATTTTGATATGAAAGCAAGCGATTTCTGCACTATTGAAATACAAAAGTCAATTTTTTGACTTTTATTTATTTCGGCATGCTGCACAAAATACTGACCAATCAAGTAAATAAAAACACGATCCTGTTCGATTTCCTGAATTAAATCACATGATCTGAGTTATGATGCCAAAAAATGTCTGCAGCTTTTAACATACGGATTGACTTTTTTATTATGGTACAACAATACTCCCATACAAATGAAAGATACACATTTGATTACAACGAAAATTATTATTGAATGAAGAGTTTTTAGTTATGTTATTTTAAGTTGATCAGTGCTCAGAGGTTAGTCAGGTTTATTGTCCAGAGGATAGCTAAAAGCAACTACAGGGTCATAGATTTCCTTATTTATGCACAAAGAGTTCCTTTGCGCCAACTCCACAACCCATTAGTTCTTAACTAACATAGTAAGAATTAGCTAGCGATCGTTGTGTCTTTATAATCTGATAATCACCAATAACATAATGTAATGTTTAATCAAAGATTGAGTGATTTTCATAATTAGAGATAGGCCTACACACAGAATCATATTTAGTTCAATTTCTAAAACAAAAGATTATTGGTTACAAAATCAGAAAGACCCAAATACTGAATCTCCTGTTGTCTCTAATGAAAGCATGTACATAAGTAAATACATGTATTGATACCTTCATGGGCACTTAAGACCTTTACATATACCATAATCGCATACCAGAACTGCAGTCAGAATTATGATTGTGATATTTTTTTTTTCCATAAAATGGAATGATCCGTTCCTAATTACATTTTATAAACATGATCGAATGCTCTCCACCATATGTAATCACCCAAATTGCAATAATGGAATTTAACGTTCGGTTTACAGAATGAAACTACACCATTTATTAATGAACGAAACGTGTTGAAACATATTTATTCTTACCTTGAATGTCTTATGTTCGTAAGATAGTGAAATGGCTACTTTCAGCTGCTGATTATGCTTAATTTCTGTTTTATTTTGAGTCTTGTTTTATTTAATTGCACTTTTTAATGACTAGGAATTCGTCAAAAGAGGCATAGATTTGACTTACTGATGTTGATATAAGCTATATATATATAGTTCTAATGCTGTATTATTAAAGCATTTTTTTGCCAATGAAATTCTTATTATATTTAAGGAAAATGCATCAAAAGCCATGAAAAATCACGAAAATAATATCTTTAAACAAGAATTTCCAATAAAACATCATAAAAATATCGAGACTATCATTTATGTGAAGTTCGTATTGCTACACCAATGTTTGTGTTTTTTGTATTTTTTTGGAAAATTTACCCCACCCACTTTTAGCTATGGCTACAAGGGTAAGCCAATGACTAATTCTGTAAGCAAATATATATCAGTAAACAACAGATGTCTAGGCAATTTTTAAGTATAATGTCATTTATCCAAACATACCGTTGGTATTTTTTAGGATTTTTTCACTTTTCGAAAAAAAACCTATTTTTGTGATTTTTTTGGCATTTTTTTGCTATATTTATCAAAATTTACAAATACACAAATTCGTAAAGTTACATATTGTTATTTTAAGTAACAGTACTAATCGTCAGCTTTATTTTGGTACCAAAAGAATTGTTTTAGCTTATGAAATGTGTAAGTTATGGAGTATTTTAGGGGGCATGTGTGAATAATGTACCGAATGACCTTTGACCTATAGTTTATTTCAACCAATATCGCCTGCTAGAGGCGACTACCGGGCAAGCCATACGTACCATGCCTTGAAGATATCATTGGACCTGGTAGTCGCCCATGTTCAGAGAATGCCTACGAAAGTCACATTTTTTGACTTTGTAGGCAGACTATAAAGAACCCCAGTTCCAAAATTAATTGAACGTCCCTCGTAGCTGTGAATATACTATAGAATAGATAGACAACGACCTGTGACGGGGGGGGGGGAGGGATTTCCAATTACATTGTATACATGAATACTTTCCCAAACAATGTCTGCGGTAACTCAGGCCCGTAGGAACAGGAGGGGCTAGGGGGCTCAGCCCCACCCCCACTGTTGGCCAACAATGCCAAATTTTCTTAATTTTACATTGAAAATTTTGGGAAAATCCAAATTAGCCCCCCCCCCCCCCCCCCGATATTCAAGACAAGGGTTTTAGTCCCCCCTCCCCCCTATATGAAATTGCTTCCTACGTAAACTGGTACCCCGTCTCCTCTATGTATGCCAATATGATCGATAGATCTAGGGGCTGGGTACCAGTCTACTTCCTACGGTCCTGTGGTTTTAACGCCCCGGTCGAAACAGTTGGGCTGACTTCGAGTGAGACGATAGCTCGATGATAGCTCGATGATAGCTCCAAGCGAACACCGATAGTGCGAGCTATTGACGTCATTTCCGCAGCTATAGCTCCAATCGAACGGCAATGGTCCGAGCTATAGTCCGATCACCGGAAAAAGTGTGGTCCGGCCATCCTGGCAATTACGTCATTCGGAACACCTCGGATAACAGCGAACCAATCAGTGTCGAGGTAAACAAAGATTTTGATTGGCTGACTCAGAACGGGGAGAAATTCAATAGACAGAACAGTAGTCTGGTTCCCGTACCTGAAATCTACTACGGGTAAATTCAGTTAGGCTGACTTCGATTGGGGCGATCGCTCAAGCTATTTCAGCCATCGTTCCAATCGAACACCGATAGCCCGGGTTATAGTGACGTCGTGGTCGGACCACGCTCTCACTCGTGGTCCCTTTCATTTCAAGATGGCGTCCAAAGAAGCAAACAAATTACAAGTCCGGTTGAAAAACCACAAAACACCTTTAATTAATGGACCGCTACCGAGATCCAAGAGTTATCCTGATATTGCCCTTGATTTAACGGGATTTATCTCCCTTGAAAACAACTGGGTAGTTCCGGTTTATTTTTGTAGATACGCTAAAGAGTAAAATTTATCGCTTCGCACGCAAAATGCGATTATTTTCTTCAGAAACGCATATTTAGCAGAATCGTCGTATACATCGGATTGTTCAGTTACTACTGATTAAACCAGAATAAGTTTCGGCTTTGATTTCATCCATTTGATATGTTAAATCCAGGTTAAAAATCGGACTGCAGAAAGCCATAAAAAAACTCTGCCCAGCTCGCCGCAAATTTCCATTATTTCCGAATATAATGGCCGAGCAAGTTTTTATTTAGTTTTGCATATTGTATAAATAATGTAATTTCAATATTTTATTTTAGTTTGATTATTTTCACTTAACCGTTTCCCAAACAAGACCTGGTTTTGACGTCCTTAATAGAAACGGCTTGGGAAAACATTGAAACAAAAGCAGAAACTGCTGATAACCAGCAGTTTCTCCTTTTGTCTCAATATTTTCTGCGCTATATTTTACACAAATCATATCTTTAATTACATCTATTTTGTCATTTGTGGCAGTTTTTGAAGTGGATCACCCTAAAATTTTGTCGTTTGGGAAAAGGTTAATTGATGATTCTGCATGGGCGTCATTGAAAACGTGAAAAGTGTTGTAATATTCAACATTAATTTTGGAGTTTGTTGATCCAAGTCACTCTTTACAAGCGATCACTATGAGAAAAAGTCTCCTTACTCTGAAATAAATTCAAAATCCAAATAACTACACATCTAAAACGCTTTTTAATTATTAAATATGAATTAATACAATATAATTTCGTACATTTTGAGAAAAGGAAATGTATAGTTTTCTCTCGAAAAGCTTTTAAATCTCCGCCTCTCCTTCGGCATAGTTACTGACCTTCTAGTATGACAAACTTAAGTTTTATTGTTTGGAAAAGGACTAACAATTAATTGTCTACCGACCAAAGGGAATTGGAATGTCAATTACCATGGACCTTGTGTATATCACACCAATCAGTTAGCCAAATTCCTTTAATTGATCTCTGCAAGATAAATCGCAAGTTACTGTATATTAAAGGGACATATCATAATAGACAAAAGATTGACAGACCCGAATGCTAAATTTATAGACATGACAAAATTCCAACTAGCACCCTTAATTACATAATTTTACGACTTATTAAACACCTTTGCTTAAGTATGTTAAACTGAGTTTGCCAACCCGTGCAGAACAAACAAAAAGAAAAATAAAACCCTGTTGAAAGTTTAACCCTTTCCCAAACGACAGCGCTTTAGACTGCTCAAAAATAGAACGTTAAAATGAAATTGCAAACCCGTGCTAAAAAAAGTAAAAAAAGTTGGAAGTTTAACCCTTTCCCAAACGACAGCCTTTTAGGCTACTCAAAAATGAAAGCTGGTTCAGGTGACGAAATATGGCAGAAAATGCGTAAAATGTAGCAAAACTATCAAAGGAGGGTTAGAAATTGCACATTGTCATCAAGTTTTTATTTTCTCTCAATATTTTCCGAACAAAATTGAAGGTCGTCAAAACCAGGTCTTGTTTGGGAAAGTTTGAATAATAAGGCCTATCAACAGCGATGAATGATATTGGATAATGATTTTGGATTTATAACTACATAGCAGCTGATAAGCGGGGTAAACAATTCTAAAATTATTATTTCAAGTCTAAAACATACAAAATGGGTACGCATTTCAATCAACTTTAGGAGATGATACAATGAGTACCTACAGCATAGGGTTTGAAGAACAATTCAAGACATTTTACATTTTGAAAATGATACCCGTTCTTATCTGAAGCCCTTACCGGAAGCGGAACAACCCAATAATTCAAGGAGGATAATTATCAAGGGAGATCACTCCAGAACCCGGTAAAGATCTATTCAAATATATTCACATGTCCTTGTCAATGCGACTGAAAGTTAATATTCAAGGAAATAGCGTTATTTTCTAATTGAAATGTAGCCATTTATCAACGAACGATGAGTCTCATTTAATTGTTGGTAAAACCGTATGGGCGCGGCCATTTTGTTGGCTTGTGCATCACGAGCTATAGGCGTTCGCTTGGTGACATGCGCAGTACAAAACTTCCTGTTGTATGACGTCACGGATGGCTCGAGCTATAGTCCCAATCGAAGTCGGCCCTTATTTACACGAACGGGTATAAATCACAAGCAAAAATTGACAGTGACGTATTTTTGTGTTTACTTTTTCTAAACCAATAACTCTTCTCATTTGTACCGTTTACAATGTGCACGTGATAAATGAACAGGCTGATTGGTTGTAAACGATAAACACAATTATACGTCACTTTCAAATTTCGCTTGTGGAATAGTACCAGTCTAACAGAACAGCGCTGGTTCCCAATGATGGTTCCCGTCCTCGCGAGCTATAATGCCAATCGAAGTCAGCCTTGGAAAACACTGGGTGCGTTCAGGGTTCTCCCATCGGCAACCAAGTGTTTTTACCATCGGCTACCGATGGCACCATCGGTAGCCAATGGCACCGTCGGCAACCAACAAACTCTGAACGAATATTGTGCCGATCGGTAAAAACAAAATATGGCGGATAATCAACCACAAATATTAATAGAAATAAATGGTTGAATAAAATAAATGTTGCTTCAACTATTACAATAAATTCTTTCAAGAACGGTAAGAGGGCGATGCGCTTGCTAATGAAAACAAGAGTGCCATGGTCACAATATACGCCGCCACTTATAAAACTTGAGACAAAAAAAAAAATGACATTGACAAGGATTTATAAATATTCACACAAAAACCTGTAAAAAGTTGTGTTCACAAAAAGGTTTTTATAAATATCCAGTCAAAAACCTGGAAGGAATTGCGTTCATGAGGCTGGAATATCATCAAGCCCCAGAGACTAAGGTTGAAGGGGCATAACTCAGGCAAAAATCAATGTACCATAAAATCCTTACTTCATGCACATCTACCAATTTAGGTAATAACATCCACCAAGTTTCATTAGGATCCATTCAGAATCTTAGAAGAAGTTGTGTTGACAAGGCTGCAATTTCAATCAGCCCCAGAGACTAAGTTTTAAGGGGGCATAACTCTGGCAAAAATCAATGAACCATAAAATCCTTCCTTCATGCACATCTACCAATTGAGGTGATAATGTTGACCAAGTTTCATTAAGATCTAGCCAGAAACATAGGAGGAGTTGCGTTGACAAGGCTGCAATTTCAATAAGCCCCAGAGACTAAGTTTTAAAGGGGCATAACTCTGGCAAAAATCAATGAACCATAAAATCCTTCATTCATGCACATCTAACAATTGAGGTAATAATATTGACCAAGTTTCATTAAGATCCAGCTAGAAACTTAGGAGGAGTTGCGTTGACAAGGCTGCAACTTCAATAAGCCCCAGAGACTAGGTTTTAAAGGGGCATAACTCAGGCAAAAATCAACGAACCATAAAATCCTTCCTTCGTGCACATCTACCAATTGAGGTGATAACATTGACCAAGTTTCAAGAAGATCCAGCCAGAAACTTAGGAGGAGTTGCGTTGACAAGAAAAGTGGACGGACGTACAGACGGATGGACGGACAGACGGGTGGACGGACGGACAGACGGAGAAGATGACGCCAACATACGTCCGCCTCCGGCGGTGTATAAAAATAGGCTATATGATTGGGATTGTCGTAGTTGGGTTGTTATCCGCCATATTTTGTAATCAAAACGAGGCTACCAACGCTACCCGACTTGTCTACTCGCGAAAGAATTGGTGACCAACAAAATATCCATAGGTATACCGATGGTTACCGATGGTTACCGATGGTTACCAATGGTACCGATGGCTACCGATGGGAGAACCCTGAACGCACCCACTGACAGCTCACTGACTACCAATTTACTTTCAATGAGTCTCGGACCATTCTTACACCGACCAGCCATTCAATTTGATAATACACATGCACTCTAAAAATCTGATGTTTCGTCGCATTCAAACTTCTCAGTACATTCTGTGCTTTGATTTTAAAATTTCGTATCTCAGCCATTCCACGAAAATTGACCCATTTACTGAAAATGCATGTCGCCGACCTTCATTGCATTATTTAACACCTTTATCAATTAGGTACAACAAAAAGCAAGATATCTTTTATCACGGGACATAATTTGCAATAAAGTAGTATGATTTTTAAGTTATTCAAACGATCTTATGAATGTGCTTGGTTGTGTTGAATATTGCAAAAACGTCAAAATGTTGATGTCGCCGCACAATTTTTTGTTTTAAACTACCGTCCAAATCAGCCGTTTTTGTACGCAGACTTTGTTCTCTTGGACATTATTTTCCCCAAACCCTACTACAACGACTAAATCAAGTATGATTCCATCGTCATACATGAAATAGAATTTAAACATGTATGTTTGTATGTCGCCAGATTTGCCTATGTGACCGTAACGAACTTTCAAAGGCATGAAAGAAAGTCAACTTTTCTCTCAATTTGCCGATTTTCAAACTATTTTGGTTCGAGAATGGCTTAGTTTAACTATCAAAACCCTAAAGTTTATAAATATCTTAGTATTTCTTCACTAAAGCGAAGAACATGGACAAATAGAATTTGTCTCATTTCGTTTACTATGCTTCCGTTACGTCCGTGTAGCCCACAATAATGAATGGGCATTCCTAAATTTGTTAAATTTTGACAGAGTGGTTGCCAAACTGTTGAAATAGAGGCGAGTTTCAAGTATAATCAAGAGTATAACATATTGAGAGACTCGAAAGTCCTTTGGTCGCTATGCTTCCGTTACGCATATTTTTCCGTAACGTACTTCAAAGGACGTCCTGAGTTAAACTAACAGGAATATTTCAATACAGTGAATAATATAATACACTGTAGTTATCAAAGATTCATTATATCGGCTACTGCAAGTAGAAAAATGGAATGTTGAATGTGAAATTCGACGTGGAAGTATGTAAATATAGTATTATGCAAATTCATTTCCAAATTAGCAATACGAAACTTCTTTATTTATGCTCGATTCTTTTTTAATTTGACGTGCAAAAGCTGGAATCTCAAATGAAAAACAAAGTAATGCTGGATTTACGCATCTACCCTTTTTGTTTTACGGTCAAAATAACTGTTACGGAGCATATATTATTTGGTGGTAGCATGTCCTGGATATTAATGAGATTTATTTTGCTGATTAATTGAGTTTGCATGAATCAAATGGAATTTTACATTTCCGTATAGTTAAAATTTGTCTAAATAGAGCTTATTATATCATGTTTTGTCACATATGCTATAAGAAAATGTTACGGAAGCATATATTTGGGTATACAATTTGTGCGTAAATTACGATACATAAAACATTTTGATGTCAATTGATTATAATGAATTCAGAAAGTATATGAAGTAGGAATACTAACAAAGCCGCTTAATTGTGTTTATCTGTGAATTCACATAGTAATATTCCGTTACGAAATATAGACTCTTCGTTACGGAAGCATATACTATATTTTATGGAATATTGAGCATATACTGCCATCTGTGGGCGATAGATTAGCAAACATACCCCTCCAGGTTCTATCTAAGCATGTTACACAACATGTCTGAAACAGTTTGTGGCTTCTCAAGTAGACAGACATGGTAACAGCAGCCTATTGATTATTGCGAGCGAAACACATAATTGTCTAGGCCATAAAACATGCCCCTTTTGGTTCTAACGCCATTTCCATTTTCTAAGTTCACCATTAGACATTTTTCAGCTTTGTACTGGTTGTTTTTAGAAAACCTGCATACATCGCTTTTGTGGCAAATAAAAGAAGACACAAACATTTTCCTTTTCAACTGGGCCAGACGACAATGTTAACAAGAATAATTTTCTGCAAACGTGGCTTGCAACTCACTTGTCACAGTTTAGTCCCCAAGTTTCAGGAGTAGGTATGCAGGTTGCATTTTCCCTTCTTTTTTGTAATGCTGATATTGAAGTAACACACCCCAAGGCTGTGTTGTTGTACATTTTCTTTAGTTTGCATTAATCCTGACATATTTTTTCCCGAAACTAAACGTAGATATTTGTATTGTCGGGTCTTGAATAGTTTGTGAAAAAAGGGCTTCTCTATATTTCTTTTCCGAAAGCTGGTGTTCCCTTCTACTAGGTAATTGGCTAAGACAAATTACACCGCTCTCTCACCATTGGAATTACAAATACTGATCCTTTGACACAAGTTCACACGCTAAAAGCCTAAACCTTGTGTAAACCATGGCCAATCTAATCAATCACCAGGGGGTATGACAGTCTAGGATGCTGTGATTTTGGATATCAAGCTTTGGATCTAGTCAAAGTGACTGTAATATCCCAACATTTATTCTACTCCCAGTTCGTTTGCTACATTTTTATTGTCAGAATCAACTTTCATATACTTTCAGAATTCGTCTACTTCGACTTGGTCTACAATATAATTATCGTACATTTTTCATTACTAGACCTACACGATTCATTTTAATTTTTATTTCAATATTTTAATATATATGCATTTTTCTTTTATTTCCTGACAATAAATGGAATAATTATGCTTGACATCAAGTTGTATCAAATGATTCATTTTTATTTTTTCACTTTGTAATTCATATTTTAATTGTATTTCATGGAGTTATTTGTTAACGATTTTTGAGAGCCATATTTTTATTTAGGGATATATGATTCGCATGAATAACCAATTTACTTTAAAATAATATGTGTTTTTATATAAATGATTTAATTAGAAATAAAAGAAATTCAGAAGAGAAGGGGACGAGTAATTGCACACTTACCGAAAATTGTTCAATTGAACACCCCTTCAAATTGAAACATCCTTACAAATTTACACGACCAATGCACACATGTCTAGCACACCATCGAATTATATATTTCTAGACCCCCCCCCATACCATCGAAATTCATATTTTATAACATGTTCATAGATTAAGAAAAACAACGCATTGTTTCTAACAAAAAATAAGATATCATACTGAAATATAAAGCAGGCAAATTTAGACGAAATGGAAACGGTATACAAAACCTGAGTAGACAAGGTGGCACTGGTTTTCAAAATAGACGAATTTGCAGTAGTTGTTGTTGGTTGGTTAGTTGTTGTAGATCAATCGGAACTAAATCCTAGAAATTGTCCGTGGTGGTACCCGGTTGACGACTTTGTGGTGCATATACAGACATATCTGTGCAGACTGTTTTGCCCGATGTTTACAATGTAGTTGTTACTCTGAGTGTGATATTAAAAAATAGCAAAGGTACCAGTTCGGCAATTTTGCCAATGAGATTAATAGTTTAAGGGTACTAAAAGAAAGGTCTGTTGATTCATTCGTATTATTGAATTTAGTATTTGTTTTATACCAATTTGTTGTTTCTTTTGTGTAAGAACCTTTACGTTTAGCGTTTAAAATTCTTTGAAAGAAATGACACTAATGGTAATAAGGTTATGGAAATTATCTATTTTCCGTAACACAAGGGCCATTTTTTGCACGATCATACATACTAAGAAATAAAAACTCGAGAGCCAGATGCACTGGAAAACATAATCTGAAGAGGCATTTCTATCGGAATATTTACTTTTAACTTTACTTTGCAAGATGGCTTCAAAAAGAATACAAACGATCACAAACACTTTTAAAATGCTCGAATATTGCGTTAAACAGTGAAATACACATTTTGATATCACCACATAGGGTTACAGCTGAATTGTTATCATTTTGTCCTTGTAAGTTGTGCAAATGGTTGATGATGGTCAAACAAACAATTTTTTTGATGTTGGGTTATAACATTGGCCACAGCTCACGCTATATGTATCTCGAGTTGCTTTATATGCTCCGTAACAGCTAGGTTATAGTGGTATATTTGAAAATGCGATAACTCAGCAGGACTTAAAATGTTATGGGTAAAATTTTAACCATACATTGTAGACATGTGACACTTTACTTTAACATAAAAATTGTGCTCATGCAGAAAAGTTCATTTTTCAACATTTTCGTTTTTGTAAATGAGTCAATTTTCGTGGAATGGCTGATCTACAGTATGCATGAACCAGCAATTATTAGGCCTACGGATTTTATTTGACCTGACACTGACCTTTATTAAAAATGTGTCCATATTTCGTATATAGCGTAACATTCTTCAAAAAGACTTATATCGGTATATCATATATAGTACGCAGGTATAACAGGTATACAAGAAAGAATTACTGAATTGTTATATTAAAAAGGCACAGACGTGTTATTTATGTTAATGCCAAAGCTGCGACATGTGAAATGAAATATGTGATACGAGGTTTTAGAAAAGCAAAAAAAAAATTGTTCTAAAATACATGTAGATTAAGTTTGAGGTAATAAATGGTGAAGTGTGGGTGTTATTAAATAAACCTCGTAACTACAGATGAAGCTGTAGACAAGTTGCGAGGTTTTAGAAAAACACCGACGAAATACTATTGTTTCACCGAAATAACGACACGACCACGAACAGGGGATTGAGTATGTAATTGCTTACTACGGGCCTGCCATGTACTTCCACAGTGGGGATTGTGCACTGTTGTTACTCTCTTAAAACAGACACCTGCAAGATTCGAACCATCAGAATCTAGCTAGTATTTTATCGGTGAAATTGTAATACGGTTCGATTTTTTTGTCAAGTAACCCGTGTCAGACTAATGGAGGGGCCAAATCATGTGTGGGGTTTTCCGTAAAATTTCATCGTAATTTAAGGAAAATTCGATATTTTTGGCCAACTTTTGGGAGAGGGACTTGCCCATCCACAGCCCCCCTCCGCCCCCAACCGCACGGGCCTTCAAGTTCACCTCTAGAATTTTACAATAATCCATCTGATTGACCGACAACACGTCTTGTCAAATAAGATGGCTTTTTATTTATAGGGACATTTCATTCCAATTTCATTTTTTAAAGTGACATTTCAGAATTATTTTACATAAATTTTACTTTAATTCTATCTGAAAGAGCATATTTTCTTATGAAAATTCTGAAAATTTCAAGCCAAAATATGGAACGGAACCGTTTACGAGAAATATATATTTTGGGCTAAAATTAAACAAACTGTTGTGGACAACAGTTCAGATTTATATAGAATTTTGTCATTTCTGTCTCAACTTTGAAAGCGTATTTTTCGCTTATAAATAACAACTTCAAAAAACTGATACAATTTCTACGCATTAGAATAAACAATCTTTGCATCAAGACATACTTTTAAAAAAATGAAATAAATGTGAAATATCATTTTAAAGTATGTCTTGATGCCAAGATTGGTTATTCTAATGAGTTGTTGCCAATAAGCGAGAAACACGCATGTAAAGTTGAGACATAATCGATAAATTGCATATAAATCCGAACTGTTGTCCACAACAATTTGTTCAATTTTAACACAAAAATATAAAATTCTCGTAAACGGCGCAATGTTTTGGCTTGAGATTTTCAGAATTTTCATAAGGAAATATGCTCTCCCAGATAAAAATAAAAAAAAATTATGACAAAAAAAAAAAAAAAATCTGAAATGTCACTTTAAAGTTCCCGTAAGTAATTGATTCAGAAATGTTGGCGAATACAAGTCAAGTCAAGTAAATTTTATTTACAAAGTCGGTACATAGTACAACAGATAACATAAGCTCTAAAGAGCTTTTAACACCGACTTGGATACATATACATGCAGACATAAAACAATATTACAGACATAAGACAATTTTACATTTAAGACAAAAGACATAATACAAATTTAAAACTATGTGGTGTAGGGGAGGCAACCAATGATGGACAGGTTCATCCGTTCAGCATTTGTTACCTCCCTTATCCATTCTGCAAGCAGACCTGTAAAAGAACCTAGATCTAGTAACTTTTAAGAAAGAAGTTGACAACAAATAATACCTTGTAAAACATTGATGGAGAACATTTGAGAAAAAAGATAGCTTTATGAAAATAACATATAAATATATGGGTTTTTCTAAAAATACTTTGTGATTAAGATTTTGTCAGATCTTACACTAAAATAATATTAAAGATGTGTAGGTGGGACAGTTTATAATTGGACAGAACCAGCAGTCCAACATCTACAGTCTCTACCCCAGCTAAAGCTTGTGACTCGCTTGATGTTTGCAGCAAGATTAAAATAAAGAAGTGTGCATGTAATACTTATAATAAGACATATCACAGATTATATTAGAGCAATATTAAATTAAAGGATTCTGAGAAATCTAACTAGCTAATTTAACAGAAACAACATGGCAAAGTTTGAATACGAACCTTGGTTAAAAATTTATAATGTCTTCTGGGAATAGAGAATACGAAAGTAGGCCTAAAGGAAGAAAATGTTGATAACATGCATTTTCTCATTTTTTCGCAATATCTTCGGAACAAACACATGCAGATCTACATTACAGTGACATAAACATATTTTCCGCGATACTAGGCCTAATTGTGTGTCTGCATTAGGGGCCTATCTTTCAACTTGAATCATCATAATTTTTTACCATTTGGGAAAGGGTAATTGAGTCGGAATTATTCGGGCAACGTCGAAAACGCTCGAAAAAGCCGATGTTTCATCAATCTTAAAATGGCCACATTACGGGCATTCTACCTTAACTAGAAAATGTTTCGAAGCCCATTGACTAAGTAGCCAGTCTACAATTTCCAGTCTATTTTTTTTTAATTATTTTCGGACTGACTAATTTGACGCATCACTTTATTCATTTTTGGATAAATCACTACGCGGTGCGCATAACTCCAAAATCCTGTCGCCAAAAAGTAGCAAGCAGAAAATTGAAATAAAACCAACATTTGCAGCAAAATAAAGTTTGATTTTCGTCTCAATTTTATCGAATAAAATAATTAATTCAAATCGGATTATTCATTTTACTTTATACAAGCACGTGAAGCAAATGTGCCGCGTGACAGGAAGTACCACGTGCATGTATGCACTTTACGGGCGCTGACATCTTGAAAGTAGTTAACCCAGAATGCCCACCATAGATAGATGATAATCGACGGGTGGCGACATCTATTGGTAGATATTGTTTCGAAGCCTCGTCTGTTTTCTGATGAAATACTTGGACAGTTTAGCACAAGACACAAGACTTTAAAGGCCTTTAAAGGGATTGAGGAGGGTCACTCAAGCACTTGAAAACGATGCTGTTAATTTACCCTTATCAGTGCCTCCCTTGTTTGTCACGCCTACTCGTAAACTGACCAATCAGAACGAAGACAAAGTTTACCGCGCGCGCAGATTTCAAGTGGCACGCGGGAATCGGTGGTCGGCTGCTTCATCGTGATCGGTAGAGGTACAGCACTAATTCAAGGTAAGAATTGAAGAACTTTCACGATTATATCTGTCATTTATAACAGTTACTGTCGATTAAGCACCATCAGCGAATTCTGTTTCTAAAAAGGGACAAGAAAGAACGGAAACCTAAAGCACAGGCCTGCAAGGAATCTTTCGAAGTCAAAAGTCAACGTTGCCGACAAAGTAGGTGTAGAGTAAAGTCGGGTAAATTCGACAGTCGTCAAAATTCGACACCCTTTTATAATTTTTACAATACATGACACAAAAATCGTGATAATAGCATTTTCATATTGAAAACCTTATGTCAGGGCAATAACTGACGTATAAAAATATTTCATGTCTTCCAAACACCCACCCTTTACCCGAAAAAATCGCGGAAGAAAAAGGTCGTCGAATTTTCTGATGAGCAAAAATGACCGTTACAGAATATCGTAAGAAAGTGGATCGAAACAAAGACATATGAAAAATTATGAAAATCATTTTTATATGATAAATGTTTCAATACTATGCTGGAAATGTATATATTTTCATAAATTATTTGATAAAAAGCATCTCTCCGTTTTATTTTCAACTTGAGAAAGGGTGTCGAATTTATACGACAAAATATTTCAAGAGCGTATAAATTCGACATGCCGTAAAACGTGATTAATTGTTTGAATTTGAATGTTCCTACATCGACAGAAACAGACAACAGTTTGGTTGTTGCGCTTATTTTGAACAGTAGAAATGGTGTTGATGCCTTTTTCATCAACCAACAAACAATTTTGATCTAAATGTACGTATTATTAACAAATCCCACATCAATTTGCATCTGAAACGTTTCACGCGGTAAACTTTTCCATAAGATTCATATTCTGAGGTCAGTCAAAGTTCTCGACTGTAGTAGACGAATATATTAAATAAAGCGAGTCTTACTTTGTAAGAAACATCCTTATTAATTCCACCACAAAAGTTAACCATCCAACGCATGAAAATTAAAAATCACTCAAAAATTTGACCTTTGTTTGAAGGTGCACAAATTCCTTATTTAGCGGCTATCAAAACACCCGAATGCGGTTCTTTTAATTCACGTGGAACCGCCTTGTAAATCTACTGAGCAAACTGTGTTTATTTGATTGGTCGGAACAGTCTGTCAGTCTCCACCCATTCGATCATTTATATGCTTGATTGACAGGGATATTCACGTGCTGATTTCTCATTCCTTTGTCGGAACAAAATGACGTCATACAATCGTCATACCACTAACCGTCTGAGGGAGAGTTTAAAACATCAAACAAAGCTGCGCAGCCGCGCGTGGAACACCTGTTATTGAACAGTTTCCGAAAATAGAAATAGACTCATTCCCATACAGTACTTAAAAGGGAACAGTTGTTGAAATTTCGGGCTGCGCATGTTACGTTAAGATTAATTTGGTCATGGATTAATTGAATCATTAATTGGAATATTTCAGCGACAAGGTATTACTTTTACATTTCATTCAAGGAGACAATTAACTTCCTAAATAAAACATTGTTGTTTGGCGACCGCGGTGTTTTAAATGAAGAAGGAATATTACGTAGGTGCTTTAAGGGAATATTTGTGGTTTAGGAAATGACTTTGCGCGGATGAACATTTAAAAAAAATCACATTTCGCAAATTGATCTCTCTGTCTCCGAATCGTGGGTGAGAATGAAAATCTCAATGAAGAAAAATCAAGTGCATCGTCGTAATCAATATATTCACATGATTTGTAGTTTATAAGAGATATTAACATCGTTTTCTGATTATTTTCATACACAAATTCTTGGGGTGTCGAATTTACCCGCAAGGTGTCGAATTTATACTACGATGGGTACCATGATTTAACGGGAAAAAAGACGACAACGACAATATCGTATTCGGGCGGCGTTTTTTGCAAATGAAAAAAATCAAGCCAACTTCCGTTTTGATAAATGTTTATTCTCCGGAATATTTTGCCACAACTTTTTTTTGCTAATTTCGTCTTAAGGTGTCGAAATTACCCCTCTTTACTCTATTTTTCTTTTCAAATTAACGCATGCAAATGGATTTTTTTTTCTTTTTTTTTTTTTTTTTTTTTTTGCAAAATTTCTACCTGGGTGAACGAAATTCCGGATTTGTTCATCGCCTGGATGTTTTTCTCTTTCTCAATTTTACCCACTAGAGTAAAGGCGGGTATTTTCGACACCTTAAGACGAAATGAGCAAAAAAAAGTTGTGGCAAAATATTCCGGAGAATAAACATTTATCAAAATGGAAGTTGGCTTGATTTTTTTTATTTGCAAAAAACGCCGCCCGAATACGATATTGTCGTTGTCGTCTTTTTTCCCTTTAAATCATGGGACCCATCGTAGTATAAATTCGACACCTTGCGGGTAAATTCGACACCCCAAGAATTTGTGTATGAAAATAATCAGAAAACGATGTTGATATCTCTTATAAACTACAAATCATGTGAATATATTGATTACGACGATGCACTTGATTTTTCTTCATTGAGATTTTCATTCTCACCCACGATTCAGAGACAGAGAGATCAATTTGTGAAATGTGATTTTTTTTAAATGTTCATCCGCGCAAAGTCATTTCCTAAACCACAAATATTCCCTTAAAGCATCTACGTAATATTCCTTCTTCATTTAAAACACCGCGGTCGCCAAACA